>BJFM01001569.1:363630-374034 GCA_016586285.1 Arothron firmamentum
TTTTTTTTTTTTTTTTTTTTTTTAAGTTTAAATAGTTTGGGTCTATGCTGTACCACAAGGTCATGGAGCTGTGGTTCATGTTGGGAAAATATTGGAAAGGCTCTGTCTCTTTTTTGTCTTCCAGGTCCCGCTCTCGCAGCTCTTCCAGTTCCAGATCTGGATCTCGCTCCAGGTCCCGCTCCAGGTGAATGAGGTGCCATGCACTCTCTGTTAGAGGGTGTATGTAAGGGGACGAACGTCCACAGCAGCACATTCCCAGACTTTAATAAAAGAGAACCCTGAATGGGCTGACTGGAGTACAGTTGCCTTGCAGATCCCTTTTCATTCAGTTCCATTAAAAACAAAAGAGAACAGAAATAAGAGGCATCGTGTTTGGTATGGAGAGGCAGGAGAGACTAGACTCTTTCAACATTTGCAGGAATTACTCGCGTGACACTCCTGTGGTGACCATGCTGACCTCAGTGCTTGGTTTATCCCTCCAAAAGATCCAGCTCCAGGTCTGGAAAGGGCTCCTCTCCCCAGAAGAGGTCCCGCTCCCCCTCCTCCTCCCCTGAGGGGAAACAGAAGCGGAGCCGCTCCAGGTCCTCGTCTGGAGGCAGAAAGAGAAGGCGGTCTAGATCCCGTTCGTCCGAAAGGTTTGGGTTTCTGTGGAATACCACGCTGCCACTGATAGTTGATTCTTATCCTCATTACCAACCAAACGCTCCCTCGCTTGTGAACCTTAATTAGACGAGGTTGCCGCTCATTCTTTTTGCTGCATGTATGAAGCTGAGCGTTGGTAGCCCAGCTGACCTGCCTCTTCCCCGTGGTGTCATGTGATTTCAGGTCCCGCGGCCAGTCGTCCGGATCGTCCCATTCTGGCTCCAGCTCAAAAAAGAAATAACTTAATTACAGTGTTTTAAACAGGAGAAGGAACTCAAGTACAAGTGCATGATGTGTTTCAAGGAGAAGAAACAAACAAAAGCAACTGCAGTCATTCTGTGTTTCATCCATTTGCATAGAAAAGTCCACACAGTGAACACATGAATCCTGTTTGTCAACATCACGGCCACCTAGAAAGCCACACAGATCTGTGACTGTACCTAAATGTTCGAATTTAACAGTTTTATGGCCCTTTGGACATACTGGTAGATTTTGACCTAAAGTGTTTTTTTTTTTGTTTGTTTTTGTTTTTTAATACACTTGCAGCAACACATTATAGTGGTTGTAGTAGATACTTGGAGGGGGCAAATCTTTTGATTTCAAGGTAAGTATTTTGTTTTTGATACTGTCAAGTAAGCTGCAGTGACTTTAGGTAGCTTTGTTTTTCTCTACACCAAATATCATTCTTCAGAGCAGCCGTGTTGAAAATGGCCATTTAATTTTTTTAAATGAAATTAAAAATTAAGATCTGAACTTTTTCATCATAAAATGTAGCTTTTTTTTCTTTAAGAGGTGTTAGATTAATTCATCTAAATCTGTGACTCCATTATCCGGCCACATCTTCTGGCTCTTTTTTGTGGATTTGATTGTTTTGGCTCTTACTTAGCTCTTCTGAGCCAAACGGACTCATTTATGGGGAGCATCTGGTGGCCCCACTGTCCTAAAGCATGGCTGCTCGGAAAAATCCTCGGTGTGGTTTAGTTTTTTAAAACAGCATCTCAGTTTGTCTCCTATTTGAAATAAATTCACAAAATAAGATTTTTGCAGTCAGCATCAGTGAAAAAAGGATTAAGTGCGCCCCAGTTTTATGCCCTAACAATGTGACAGTACTGAATCATTGGTTAAACACCCCAAATATACACGTGTAAATAAAAATCTGTCGACATTGTTTCTGTGGTCTGTTTATTTCGTTATTGTTAATTTTAGAATTATTTTTGCTTTAGGGCTTCATTGAGCGTAAATGAGTTTTTGTACTAGCAACCGTTAAAAACGTTTGGAAAGCCTCTGACCAGGTTCTTATTTATTCAGTGTTAATTCTACTGTATCTTTGTAGAGATACTTATTCAGCTGTTTACAGTTAGACCCATAAAAATAACCATCAATGAAGGTGTCAGTCTTCATTCTGGTCAACAGGTGTCGCTTGTTACTCTGACGGAAGCTACAGCCACGTTCGGTTAATTCAATAACCAGTAGAGGTTAACTTCTCTATAATGTAATTATTCCAGGCCTTTTTTACTTATGTTCTCATTGTTCCAAAGCTCCTCTTGAAGAACGTAAACGAGTCGCCAGCTTCGGACACAGATGGCACTTCCTCCAGATCTCATCAGCTGATTTCGCCTGTGCGCGCATCTGGTCCCGTGTAAGTCCGCGACACTTTGAAGGAAAGAAAGGAAGTTATTGGGGGGTGTGGAATCACAATTCTCTCTTTCGTGGACTCTAATGAATTGAAAAAATGGTTTGATTATTTAGTTATTATTGAGGCGTCTCTGCGCGCAGCTCCGCGTTACTGGAGATGGTCCCGCCTTCAGTGCGTAAAGGACCGTGCGCGCTTTTACGCACCTCATTCACTCAAGGATGTTTGAGGGGGCTCGACACACGCGTGGGTTCGTCGCTGCGTGTCGGTTTGGCTCTTCGGAAGGATGAGCACTCACACCTGTGATTACTCAGTGCACCGGCAACCCGCCGCAGGAGGGATGCTGAGCGCCAACGTGTCCGGGGCGATGCGCGAAGGCAATGCCTCCACGTGTCCCAGCTCCGGCTCCGTGTCAGTCGGATTTCCCATCACCATGATGATCACCGGGATGGTGGGCAACACGCTGGCTCTCGTCTTGGCTTACGTATCCTACAGGAAAAAGGAGAATAAAAGGAAGAGGTCGTTCTTGCTTTGCATCGGATCTCTGGCGTTGACGGACCTGTTTGGACAGCTTCTAACAAGCCCAATAGTCATATCAGTATACCGGGCTGACCTGAAGTGGGAGCGGGTCGACTCCTCTGGCTATCTGTGTGCCTTTTTCGGGGTGTGCATGACAACTTTCGGCCTGTGCGCTCTTTTCTTGGCCAGTGCCATGGCGATCGAACGGGCCATGGCGGTAACAAACCCCCACTGGTACTCCAATCACATGAGGACCAGTGTGACAAAGCAGACCCTGGTCGTCATATGGTGTCTGGTGTTGCTCTTCGCCCTTCTGCCCATCGCGGGTGTTGGGAAATACGCGCTCCAGTGGCCGGGGACCTGGTGCTTCATCAGCACCGGAGACGGCGAGGCGCTCGGGAACGTCTTCGCCACCACTTTCGCCGCTCTGGGGATTTTTTCTTTGTGTGTGACAGTTTCCTGTAATGTCATGACCATCCGGGGTTTGATTATCAGATGTAAGACAAAATCTGGGAAATCTCTCTCCTCCAAACAGTGGGAAAGGCTGACTACAGAGACCGTGGTGCAGCTGCTGGGAATTATGTGCGTCCTGCTCATATGCTGGTCCCCGCTGTTGGTACGTTTATTTTTACTTGACAACACACGCACATACACACACCTCTTGCCACTTTCCATTAGGACCAATCTATTTAGCCTGGACCTGTTTGGGGGATCTGCTCATATGCCATGAGGTCATGCATTGTCAGTCACATATTTATTGGTTCCTCCAGGGATATTAATAGACAGCACAGACCAGTGAGAACCTGATGGTTTTCCAGGAGGTGATTTGATCCAGCAGCTGTTTAGATTTGAGTCAGTGGAACTAAAGCACTCCGGTGCTGCAACGATGATGAGAGGATGTGAAAGTGGTCTCTTGGTAGAAGTATTAGCAATGAACAAATGCTGTAAAGTTCAACATTAGTCTGAAATGTGATGTGGTTTTTTTTATTATTTATTTGTTTATTTCATGAGTTTGGGTCCTGGTACTGATCTCTGACCTGCCCCTCTCTCAGGGTTTGATGCTGAGGATGATCTCCACCCAGGTCTCCTCCCAACAGTGCAATTCCACGGCGCTGACCACCGCCACAGCTGCTGCCCACGATGTCCATTTGGACTGTAACTTCTTCCTGGTGGCAATCCGCATGGCCTCCCTCAACCAGATCCTGGACCCGTGGGTCTACCTGCTCCTGAGGGAGATCCTCCTGCGCAAGTTCTGCATCGTGGCCAATGCGGTGTCCAACTGCTCCATAGAGGACCAGAAGGAGACCCAAACAGCGCTGGATCCACTTAACAAGCAGCACCACAATGGCGAGAAACCTTCGTAAACATCAGAGTTGTTAAATCAGACGGGGATGTGGATTTCTGCTTCCGGTGGGGCTGGTGGACGGATGGGAACGTGGACAAAAGGCTATCCCCCTTGACTTGTAAAGTCAGGGGAAAAGAAGAATTATCAAATACAGATGTTAGTAAGAACTAACCAGCTAGTTCCTGGATGCTTTTATTGTGCTATAAACAGACTCAGAGCCTCCTAACCAGCCTGGGGATGCAGGGCTGTTCCTCAGTTTCATAGCATCGCCTGTGCTCGAGAACTGCATGAGCGACTCAGAGTGGAGTCTTATCTTTCAACAAGGTGAAGCGATAATGTAGCTAAATGAAAGTAAAGCTGGATGTAACCTGTACGATAACTGACGTTGTAATTAGCTTGGTCTCTCCTGGAGAATGAAGATCCTCGGCTTGATATAGAGTCTATTTAGAGTCTTTCGTGGCAGTCCTTTAGAAAAGGCTAACAGGTTGTTTTTTTAAGGCCGCTCTCCAGGAACAGCTACTTGCATCATAAAAAATCATTCCCTTCTGCCTCATCGACAGCTTTGGCATTTGTAAATACATACGATTGTTCTGCCTTTGAAACCAGCGACGTTGCCTCCATTCGTTAGCCTGTGACGGCCCGTCCCACCTTTTGGGATACGCTGATGCACGAGGCCATGCATGGATTCTACTTGTTCACGTCCTTAGGGACACACGTGTTTGCTGTCATGGTAACCTTCAGGCCACGCTGTCACCCCAACACCTCAGCAATCAACAAGGCTGCGCTCACACTCACGTGCACGCCACGCCCTGCCCGGTCTCGCCTTCCGATGTGGATGTGAGAACACATGAAATCTTGGCGTTATTAACCGTGACCTGCAGCGTGACTGCCTCCATTCCGGTTGTCTTGCCAGGTGGGAATGTGCAGTGTTCTCTGCTCACATGTAAAAACACTCATGGATTTATCCGTAATGGCTGCAATTAAGGGCCATCTCACCAGCGTGAGAACTAATCACTTAAACCATTACTGGACTAATTGAGCTTGCGGCTTTCTTATCTAAGGCATCTGCTCAGGTTGCGCACCTGGAAAGAGAAAGATTATATTTCATCCTGGTTTAACAGAATGCCTCTTACTTTCGTACCTTTCTTGATGGATCCTGTAAAAGCAGGTTACTGATCCAGGTTGAGGAATGTTTAAAGGCCTCCTTAAAGATTCAAATGACAGAAACTACACCATGAATGCAAAAAAAAAAAAGCTTTTTTTTTTATTAGCTGGTAACAAGTGAGTGCATCACCAGCGCAGGAGGGAGGCTGTAATTACATGAAGAGCTGAAACAGACCGACTGAAGAATCTGGCGTGGTTAACCGAATCCATCTCAGTGACGTTAATAATGCATGGAATGATTTGCTGATTGCCTTGTTTTGCTGAGCAGCACCTCTCAATGTATGATTTAAAGATAATTTGATTTAAAAAAAAAAAAAAAAAAAAAAAAGCCTGGTCATATTTTTAGTTGGAGTTTTAGCTGAAATGCCACAATAGGTCACATGTCTTGACGTGAGATCGAGTCGTACAACAAGAGGACAACTATCTTTAGCGAGATGGATTCCTTCCATATCTCTTCTGTAACCTTGTTATGTGCCTGTTGTCTTCTCGTCGCCTTATCGAGTCCGCAGACCTGTTCAGCTGACCCGCATGCCTGAGCAGCTCGCTGATGGCTCACCGGCATCGTTTCATTCCAGCGTTAAAAAAAAACAAGACGAGCAACAAGTTCTAAGGGAAATAAAGCCCCGTGAAGAGTGAGCTCAGCAAGGCTCTCAGTTCAGAATTTAAAGACAAACTTACAGGGTGAATGTAAATAAATGGCGGGAAGTCTGTCACGTTTTCATCCTGTTATCTGTCGTTCTCTTTGGGGCGCGGCCTTTAGATGCCAACCATCCTCCTCCCGCCAGGCAGGGTTGTGATGTGATAAAGAGACGTTAGCGCCTTGCTATCCACGCGTCTTCTTCTGGACTCCCTCCGCACCGACGTGAAAGGCCCTTTTGCTTTGCGCTGTTGCCTCTGCAGCGGGTGTTGGCTTTGCCTCATTAAGCTTCTGTATGCGCTGGGCCTTTGTGTTTGCTGCGGCATGTTTCTCATTAAATATTAACACTTGGGTAAAAGTCGGAGGCAGACGAGGGCCCAGACGTGCCTGGCCGACATCTTTGAATCCAAATGTGAGTTTCGCTGTCAATCTTCACATTGAAATGTGAAATAAAAGTTAATTAAAAACTATTTGTTATGGCTGGGATTTTTCTTTCATCTGTTGTCATACACACTACGATGAATTTGACCTTTTACAGTTGAATTAAACGGCTTGAAATGCAGTGGTTTTAACCGTACAAGGTCGCTTCCACTGTGATCGTTTTTTTCTGGCCCCGACCGTCCCTGCGGGGGGTCGGTGAGGCTCAGCGGTGTCTCTAAACGTCTGCTCCTGCTTAGAGGGATGTGTTTACTCTGAGTGGCCTGATTGCTCTTTAAGGGTCTCTCGAGGAGGAGCGGAGGCATCATTTTGACTTAATGAATCAGGCCTGTGATGGATGCTTCTCCTTCAGCTCACTTCTGCTGGAGAACGTGAGGAGCAAGAGTAAGATGGAGCCCTGCAGGAGTCTACAGACGCCACCCAGCTGCAGCACAGACGGGCTGAGGCTGCAGATGTGGGTGGAAATAAGATAATATGCATATCCGTTCACTGACTTAATGGAGGCAGGGTGTGACCTCTTGTGCTTTCAGATAATTTATCTGTTTTAATTACCATGAAAAAAGCCTCAAACACATGCTAATAAAGCCATAAATCCCTCCCGGGAGAGCCATAAAATTATTATTTAATGTCAATAGTTCATACATCCTCAAAGATACTGACTGATGATGTCACAACTACATAAGATGCAAGAGAGTCCATTTAACTGACCAGCATCATATATCAGTGGGGGGGGGGCAGGCCCATTAATCAATGCATCAGAGTCGTTCCTTTGAAATGAAACATCAGCATAAATAATCCATGTTATATAAACGGTCTGTTTGTGTCCTGAGGCAGCTGAGAGAATAAATAAAGAGTTTCTAGAGAAGCAGGTTTCCTCTGGTGTGGGAAGCAGCTGAGGGCAGTTGCAAGGTTGCGCCTTCAGAGACTGTTTGTCTTTTTTATTAGCTCGTCAATAAAAGGACGTATGATTGTGTTGGACGACATGGAGACGACGGCAACACTAAACAAACGCGGCGCCTATTTTGATGACAGCTGACAACAAATCGACAGGCGCTGTCTCCATGGCGACACCGCGCAGGAAGTGGCACGAGAAGGGTTACTTTCAGTAGCAACAAACTTTTTCCAGTGTCCTCAGCTGACAGGAAAGTCTCGGGAGTCCGAACGCCAGCAGCTCTGTTTTGGGCCTTTCCCTGAGCGCCGCCCACTATCGCTTATTTACACAGCTGCACGCCATTGGCTTTGTGTAAACGTGCCTGACCACACAGTGGCCGCACAAAGGGGACGCGGAGGACTGAGTGGATGATGGATTTTCAGGAAACTTTAGTCCATCAAAAGTCCATTTTCTCAAAAATCAGGGATAATATATGATAAAAATATCACATTGTCGCATTTTTGCTTGATAAAAATCAGAAACATAATGATACATATACACATCGATATACTGTATGTTACAGTATTTTGTGGACAATAAATGTCAGCATATGTTAATGTGGGGACCAAACGAGGCTGGAAGTTCTAACTGCTAACATTAATGTCTGACATCCCTGGGAAAGAAGCAATAGACGGTCTCCCTCAACAGTCTGACCAGGCGGTCAAAGAGGTCAGGCCTCTCTGAGCTGGCCTCGGAGGTGTTCCTCTCTGGTTGTGCTCCCGTTCGCCTTGAAGACGCCCACCTAAAATCAGAGCAGTCTTCATCAGCGTCAGGGAGGCTGAGAGCGGCCTCCTCTGCGCTGCTGACCAGCGCACCCTGGGGGAGGTTCTCAGCGAGGAAAGGATGCTGGAGGACCTCCGCTGGTGTGATGCGTTCATCTTGATCCAGCTGCAGCATCCTTTTAAGCAGGTTGACCAACAGGTGTTGGTCCTGCAGATCTCCATGAGCCATGATGTTTGGCACATCATCCAGTCTGATGCTCGTGAATGTCTGGGTCTGGAAGCCTGTTTCTTCCTCATATTCTTCTGCTGTCTTAAACCTCCAGTGTTGTTCGCTGTTGTTCTGCTTACAGAAGTAAGATGGAGTCTCCTTCCCGCGGTCCAGGAGCTCATCTGATGGCTGGCCGTGACACTGGATGATTTGGCTCAGCTCATCATACTCCTCTTCCAGTCCAAAGATATTGCACGCCGTAGCTACTTCCACAAGCGTTGCACCCATAGACCACATGTCTATGGCCTCGGTCAGGGGCTGGATGCCCAGCAGCACTTCTGGAGCTCTGTAGCCTGGAGCTTGAAGTAACGGATGATCTCCGACTCGGAACGCCAGGCCGAAGTCAATGAGACGAACTCTGGTTGGCTGTTCTCTTCGGTCCACAACCATGACGTTTTCAGGCCTGATGTCAGCGTGGACAATTCTGAGGGAGCTCAGATGCTGCAGGGCTGCAGCCACCTGCCCAACGACTGACCTCATCCCTGGAATGAAGAGACCTCCTCTGTCCTCTACATACTCGCGCAGGTCCTGATCCAGCAGCTGAAAACTGATGCAGACGTGATCCTGGTATGTGAAGCTCTCGTTCCACTTAATGATAGCGGAGGTGTCTGGATCCAAACCCCGCAGCTGTTCCAGGATGGCCACCTCAGCTTTCTGTTGCACAGGAAGACCAGGAAACTTCTTATTAATCTTGACGGCCTCCACCTCACAACTTTCGATCCTGAAGCATTTGGTTACATAACCAAATCCTCCCTCCCCGAGCAAGTCCAACACCTGGTGGCGCTCTGAAAGGAAAGTTCCCCTTCTGATGTTGAGCTCCTCTATAAGTATGGGAGGGTAATCCATACTGACTGACATTCTGTGCATCACAATGTCATTCTGTATGTTTGTTTGCTAACAAACCTAACCCTAACTTCTCTGCTGACTGTCTTTGAAGAAATTTGTCCTTGATCGTCAACATAAGTACTTTGATCTCATCACTCCTTTGTGTGGTTTGTTGCTATAGCAATGCTGCTACTGGACAAAGGACAGTTAACTGCTGCCAACTGTTACGGTTAACAACAGTTGGCTCTGTTAAAGTGCTTAAATCCTCAAATATGTTCACCTAATTCAGTCTGAAACACCTTTTACAGATCACACTCAAACACAAACTCAGTTTTTCCAACCAGTGATTGGAAAGTTAGGTGTCTGTGACATGAAGATGTCAACCTGTGAAGTCATCTGAAGTCCAATTCAGATCTTTCCTTCATTCTGCGCCTTGCAGCTCTGCTCCCAATAGTTTAAATCGGTCACATTAAGGTCATAAAGATTGGACATATTTCCTTGCGTCTGGGTTCTGTCACCTCCGTTCCGGTGCTTTCTGAACAGAAACAGTCAAGATGCATCTTTATAACAGCGCTGCATCTAAACTGCAGTTGTAGAAGTCCTCATAATAACGGTAGTTAATTGCAAACAAATATATTGGTTGCAGCAAATGAAAATAATTGCGTGTGGTTTTTGTTGTTTGCAATAGCTAGAAGGCTAAGGCAGCGTAAGCCTCACAGTGAGGAAAGTGCTTTCCTTTCATTACCTGCCTAACTAGAGGATAACTCTTTAAACCCAGGCCTTCCATCCATCCTCAGCAATCAGCCGGCCAGAGGCGGTGATACACTCACACCTGGGAAGAAAATCGATAAACCGGCTCAGTGAGAACATGCAGAAAGGCCCCGAACTGGACATGAACTCGGAACCTTCTTGTTAGGATATGACCATGCTGACCACTAAATCCCGCTTCATCTGTGATTTAACTACCATCACGCCAGCGGGATAACTCCGAGATTAAGAACCCATCTGCGGAATGTTTTTAATGGCTTATTAACTCTGTTTTTAATGGCTTGTTATCCGTTTTTTTCCCAGTAACACGATTTTGTTAGTTTGATGGCAGATTGACCCGCCTGCATCTATAATTCAGATTTCTTCAGGATGTAATGGTTTTTCCAATATCACAGTAGTCATACAGTCGTACATATGTTCTCGCTGGGTCTGCAGGGAGCTGCGGTACTCTGCTCTTCCCCCGGGGAGTGTGTGTGTGTGTGTGTGTGTGTGTGTGTGTGGGGGGGGGGGGG
>BJFM01001569.1:375699-421324 GCA_016586285.1 Arothron firmamentum
AAAAGCTTGAACAGTCAAACATTCAAGGCCGCTTTCACTCGCCTGGATTTTCAGCCACATGAGAATTCCAAACCCTCAAGGTCTCCGTCCAGTTTTGGTTCAACCAACATGGTTGTCCTTCCGTGACCGCAGACCTGATAATAACTTTACAAGGAGGACGGAACTATTTCAGCTCTCTGGCGACTGTACACAGGGTGTGAACCTGATGAGATGTAAGCACTGATGGTAAACGATTCTGGAGCATTCTCCTCAATCCTGTTCACCCACAGCGTCAAAGATTTTAGATTATTCACCCCTATCACTTGCAGCCACTCACATTCCTCCTGCTCTGCCGCTCTCACCATCTGCTTCGCTCAGCCGCGTCTCCTCCCCCCAATTAATAATTCAAGCCTCAACTAAAAAAAAAAACAAAAACACACTCGCTGATCACGTCCACTGATACGAGGCGGTTAACACGTGCGTGACGGCCCCTGAGTGTGAGCGTCCATCATAATAAGTGAAACATAATCAATGCTACATGCCTGAAAGTGAAGAGAGTCGGGTTACCCATAATTCTACTTATCCGGCCCTGAAGAATGCATTTAAGATCTGTTGAGTCGTCTGATTTGAAAGGGCCTCTACAGCAGTAAACTGTACCAGATCCTGTCAGATTTGTGTCCGAGTCAGTGTTTTTCATGCTGAGCAGAGCTGCACAGATCCTCATTGAGTTCCTGTCAAGTGTGTGAGGCACGCTTGTGTTCTCTATTGTGTCCTACTGGTGATGAAATCGAATTTTCCTGCTGGGTAAATAAATTCGTTTTTCTGGAGACGAGGAAGAGGGAAAACGCTGAACGCTTCTGCTCCGTAGATCCATCAAAATAAAAGCACGGCGGCTCTGCTCAGAAAACATTATGATTTAGCCTTTTAACGCCCCCATGCCGCCCATCCCACTGCTGCACTGTTTATTTATTCATGAATAAACCAGCAGCGGCTGATGTGTTCCATCTGATGGACAGTTAAAGCTGACCTGAAGCCAGTTTTCAGACACGATGATTCACCTCTCTTTACTGGAACGTCTTGGCAGAAGCTTCTGTCAGGCCTCATTAGAGAGGGAATCAGTCAGTCGGATGTTTAGAAGATTACAAAGACGCGATTTCCTTTGACAGATCAGGTAGTCGCATCTGGAAGAATTCTACTGCCACAGTTAAATAAACTTCATCTTGACACAGAGACGATTATTGATTAAAGAGTGATTTGGCAGCTTATTCCACTGAAAACAAAGAAAAGAAGAAAATAAACAGCAGACATACCTCCTACTCTTTGTATTCTCATTATTTTGACAAAAATAGAGATAAAATGATGGTTAACATTAGATGTTTTCAGCTCTTATGTAGCTTTTGTTGATCATTTAAATCAAATCCTTTATCTTGCAGCTTAGCTAAATATTCAGCACTGTGCTCTGGGAAAAACTTGTGTTTTAGCCCTTTATTAGCATGCACCAGCAGTTTGTGAGCGATAACGTCTGTTCTCATGCATTCTTTGGTCTCCTTGTCCTTTTTTGTAAAAGCTATTAGCATCCGTGCCGCTAATCTAAAAATGACAAATTACAGAGCTAAAACAATATAAAAGCACTACGGCAAAGCTAATTTCATTTTACTGAGGAGAGTTGAAGTCGGGAGCGTGATACCATTGTTGTGAAAGCTGGTGCGGTGCGTATTTACAAGATTTATTATTAACACTGCTGTCCTCCACTCGGGTTACGGCTCAGTGCCACGGCCACAGTTTTATTCATTTTGAAGAGAGGTTTAATGATAGCACTCAGTTTTTCTGGACTCATACTCTGCATTCTTATCTTTAACTTTTAGAGTTTGCATTCTCCTGAATGACTTGTTCTGCTTGTGTTTGAGGCTTCATCCGGTGTTTCTCTGCCTTGATGGATTTGAAATCCAATATGAATGAAGGAGAACTGCTTTTAGTTGATTAATGACTTCTCCTGATTGAATTGGCCCACTTACAGAAAAGATAAATGGAGCAGCTCCATCAGTGGCTGCTGGACCGAAAGTTTTACTCACGCTGGCAAAGATTTGCACGTTTTTTTTTTGTACTTCTGATGCTCTAGTTTATGATGACTGACAGACAATAACGAGATTGAAAAATGGCTCCGCTTCGCTCGGCAGTAACAGCCAGCTCTGGCGAGACTTCTCCTGCAGCTCCCCAGGCTGCCGGGACGAGGCCGGGGCCCGCGAGGAGGCCTGCAGCCCGTCCCCTCCTGCCCCTGGGTTCCCTGGTGGTGAAGCCCAGGAGCCAAGAAGCTGTCAGCGATTGTCAGCTGTGACACAAAGGAGACCGTCAGCCGCTGTTGTCGCTCAGCTCCAGGGCAGCTTTCGTCTGAGCTGCTGTGGTGTCGCACGCTGGCCTGGCAATTATCTCTTAAATAAGAACGCTGGTCCGTCCGGAGAGACATCGCAGCTTGAGGTGGGAGCAGACTCTGGAATCTTCATTCCTTTGACTTTAGCGTTTGAGAAATCTGATCAGAAATGTGTTCAGTTTTCTATAATACCCAGATCTGTGTTCCTCCGGTTGCCTGTGAAAGGAAACACTGTTGACTTCTGCACCAGCAGCTGTGGTTAAACAGCACAAAGGCCTCAGTTCCAATAATCCCAGAGGGCAGCCGCCACAACCAAGTCCATGTTTTCCGAGACATTTCTGAGATGTTCCGAGGCGCAATCATCGCCTCCTCTTAATGAGGGTCACAGGAGGGGCTGGAGTCTTTCCCAGCAGCCGTTAAGCAATTTAGATTCTCCCTCTGTCTTCCTTCTAATATCCGTCACGCATGGGGCTCCCAGGGGCAAATCTCACACTTTTTCCATCAATCTTCATGAATAAAAGCATAAATGCCAATATAATGATGCTGTATGTAAATAAAGCTGTGCAGGCGGCAGCAAATCATCAACAGATCATCACTGTTCTCCGGTCTGGAGGAGTTCGGCGTTTCCCCTCGGAGGTCCGAGGGGTCAGCAGAACCCCGCTCCCCCTGTTGCCTCCCTCCCCTCCCTGCTTCCATGTAAGAATGTTGGCGATCCTTCAAATCGCTGTGGCGCAGCTTTTCCTGTCCCAAGGGCACGCCGAAGTCAGCGCGACACGCGGAGCGCCAAATGAGAAATTAATGATTTTGCTATCAAGGACAGCAGAAGAAGAGTGGCACATTACGAAAATATAACCCAATAGGGTCCGTGCTTTGATGTCTGTACTTTGATGTCCTTTTTGTCCGTGCTGCTGCTGACACTGGCCAAGGTGAAATGCATTGTGGGATACCGAGCTGTCCCAAGTCCACACGAGTCACATCTGATGCATATTCATTAAAACGGATGGAGCGAGTGCACTTCTGGGAAACCTGGAGCGCACTCGGAACATCCGTGCATCCCGTGCACGTTTGCTGGAGCAGGGTCCCTGTTGTCTGACTACAACCATAGCCGGTTGTCTAGCTACGACCAAGCACATGCACGAACAGAACTGTGCGCAGAGAGATCCGGATCATACTGGAACAACATTAATTCCCTACTAAAGTCAGCAGGTCAGCATGCAGGGACCAGCCCGGCTGCTTCCAGTTAGTTCTATTCTTAGTCACACAAAAATGTCGTATCTCCGGGCAGATGGCCCGGTGAAGTAATCAAACATGTTTTTATGAGCGTGAACCTTTAACTGGACATGACAATGTCAATAATGCCAATAACCCCGCGATGCCGCAAAGTGCCAGGCTGCCCGCTAATTGCTTAACATGGGCTGAAGTCATGATCGGCGGCCAGCAGGACCGCGGCTCAGGCTCTCTGCTTATTAGCCGATCTGATTCAGTAAACAATGAAAAGAGCACTCTGGAGCGGTGCTGCGGTCTCTGTGGAAATCCTAGAATCTCCGCTGGCAGAGCGGCGGAGATAATGTTACCTCTTCTCTGCCAAAAAATGGTTTCTTGGCTTTAGATTTGGATTGAAATATTCCAATGTGATCATTTAGAGAGCCCTGCGACTACAATGTCGCTAGGGTGAGCTTAGCTGACTGTTGCCCCGAGGGATGTTTGTGTTTTTTAGGACTTGAGACAGGCATAGCAACACAATTGCCATGGCAACAAATGAGAGGCGGGCATAGATTACCGTGTGAGAGCTAAAGACGCTGAAGTTTGCCCAAGCACACGAGGATGGAAAATCCTCGATAAATCAGTGAAGGCCAACTTAGAAACTATGACCCCCAAGTTAGAATGAAATAAATGTCACCTGTACAAGCTGAATACTGCCCTCAACACAATGCCGGATTTTTGATTACTGGGTGTTTGCTGTGAGGCTGGAACTGACTGGTGTGTTTCATACGACTGGTTTTAAAGACGGAGGTCACCTGGTTAAGTTACAAGATCACCACAGGGCCCATCAACAGCGCAATCAACGCCAACAAATACTCTAAAATTAATGAAAGTGCACCCTTTGTATTGTCTAAATGTGACTGTGCGTGTTTTTTATGTACGTATTATGTTTAGATGTCTCTTGTTGTCCCTCATTTCAGACCCATCTCAGTTATATGTGGGTCAGAATCTACCACTGTGTCATGAAGGAGGCTAATTGACTCAAATTCATAATGTAACCAAGGAGACAGCTCCAATAATATGTATGAGATCTTGATCTTTTTGTGACACGGTACAGGAGCAGCGGTGCTGACCCAAAGGTGAACTGAATAACAATGAGCCCATACTGCACTAAATGGAAGCTAATTGTTTTTGCAGTGGGGACTGTATGAAACGGGATGCTCTTATCTGTAAAATGGATTTGGACCGCCTCCAATAAAAATGTCTATTATAAAGGAAATGTGGGCTTGAGTGTGCATACAGTTTCCCTGCGAGGACTGGAGAGTTCAGTGTAATATCATTAACAAAGATGGTTTCAGTCCATCTCTGCTCGCTGTCAGTCTGCCAGAAAAGACCCTTTAACTAACATATTGATGATGTGGGATCAAACTGGAGAAAGGCCAGATTTTCCATCCCTGAGACAAGTTATAGAGGCCGTAACTTTTGCTGATTTGTGTCATGCGTGTTGGCATGTTTCACAAGCTGGCGGCAGGCCTCCCTCCATCCATCCATCCATCCATCCATCCTCTAGAAGGAATGACTACAGTTTGTTTCTGAACCCAGCTCTGATCCTGAATATCATCCTTCAATCCCAGCTTATCCAATTTCTCCTTTCATTATTACAAAACTTAGGAGTCAAAACAGCTAAAAATGGTGACACATGTGAAACTAGAACTGATTCTTTTCATTCTTACAAATCTGTTCAGACTGAGCCTGCAGCGCTCCAACAAGCCCACACCATTTTATAATAGTCTTACATCAGTTTTTCCAACATTAAACTGCCTGTTTTGGCTCCTTAGCGGTCTTTTATGTCATAATTCATAATTCCTAATGCATTTCAGGTTGGTTTTACGGCCCTGTTTCATCTGCAGGAGCTGCAGAAACCTGATATGCCTAACCAGTTCTGAAAAACATTCGGAAAAAGTGCAGAGAGCAGACGGAGGAGAGGATATAATGTATTTGAGCCACCTGCACATCGACTCGTTCTTATTGATCCAGTTCTTCATTTGTACTTCTTAAGGTACAGTTTGAAGCTTGGAGCAATCCTCCAGCTTTAATCCTGATTCAAATATAAAACACTGTTTTCTCGTGATACCTGATTTAAACCTTTCAAAAAACAAAAAAAAGGAAAAAAGAAGAAAAAAAGAAAAACCAAGCTGCTGCCCAGGTTCTGCTGCCTGGCACTGCTGTTTAAGTAAATTAGCCAAAAGCAACACCGGGTCTATTTTACTGTTGGCTGCACAGTGTTCGTAAAATCATCTGTATCAATGTTCCTGAAGCCTTTTACCAGATGGCTTCATCCAGAGGAGGCAGGGCCAGATAAATGCAGACGGAGGTTTATCGGCTGTGACTGATGGAGCTAATGGCTGCTGCTGCTCTGTAAAACCTTTTTCTGTCAGACTGCCAACAGTTTCGGCTTCTATAAAGCATAAATCACTAAACAAACATGCTGTGATACAACACTTCAACTGGTCATCATGTTTATCATCTGGACAAACCGGAGGGTGTTAAATCTGAATCGTAAACATTTTATTCCAATGTAGCTCAACAGATGTGAAAGTCACCAGATGGTGTTTTTGTAATAAATACGCCGCCATCGTCTGGTTGGCGCTTCATGGAGAAACCAGGAGATGGGCCGGTACACCCCAGAAAGGTGGAGGGCAACACGTCGACAACAGAAAGAAGGAGGAACTGGAGACGCACCAACAAACGATCTCCAGCGGGACTGTCACGTGCATGTTTCTGCCTCCGTGTCCTCCTCTGGGTTGCTTAGCGCCTGCGGTCCAGTGATGGGTGGAGGGTCACACAGAGGTCCTCCACTCATCAGAGCCACTGTTGGGCCAGGTGGTGCGCTGGTCCCTGCTTTCCTGGCTGGCCTCTATTGGTTGGACCTCCTGAATGACAAAGGCGTTAGCTTCGTGGACTCGCTCACCTGTGGGGGACTGCATCCGCCACCGCTACGTCACACCACCAACTGTCCAGGAGTTCATCGATGCTCTCATCCAGGTCCGCGAGAAGATCCCACAGGAGTAGACAGTGCGCGTACAGGCACGCAGAGGCCACAAACGCACACACACACACACACACACACACACACACACACACACACACACACACACTGCTGAGCAGTCGCAACTGCAAAAAGGTATTGAAGTAAAAGTTAGGTCAAAACAACAAAAAGGTAAAATATATCAAGAACGTATCTGACTTCGTCAGGAGGGGGACTTTCCATATTAAAGAGCAAATTAATGCGGAAAATGTGTTTTATCTTTTCTGAAATCTATGTTTTTAAAAAGCAAATGTAGTGACAGGAATCTTCTTTCCTCTTCCTAAAAATGACAAAATGCATAGAAGCAAGACAAAAACACAAAAGCTTCAGAGGAATACTGATATATTTTTTTAAACTAAACGTTCCTGCCAACTCAGAGGAGATGAAGGTGAGGATGACGATGGTGGAATGTTGTTTTGAGTCCTCCTCAGGGAGGGGACCTGAACGCACCACTGATTCAGAGCCGGTAAGACTGCTTCGGGCTGCACGTGTTCACAGCAGAAAAAAAAAAAGTAAAATATGAATGAAGAAGCCTTTAGTAAATCTCCAGGAGAAAAAATAAAATAAAATGACGAGCAGTGGAGACGAGAAGAGGGAAATAAAAAAGCAATCATGCCTCATCATGACGTGCTTTTTGTCTCCCCCTTAAAAATATAATTTTGATTTGATTCGCTGTGAGAAACTGGACTTCCTGACTCAATACAGCCTGCAAATACACAAGATGTTTAGCATATAAATGGAGTCTGGGTGATCTTGTAAAAATGTCGATCAGCAGACGATGCGAGAGGAAGGAGAGTTACGTGCGACATCACCTTCCTCAAGGAAGAGAACATTCAGTTTCCTCCTGCTGAAACAATCGTCAACCATAACTCAAATAAATCGAAATCTCTGTCTTGAAAGTGAGAAACGACTAGGAATTGGCGCTGGTGCTCCCCTCCTTCCCTCTCTTGGGTGAGATAGAGGGAAGATCAGAGAAGACCCTTGAAAAAGCTGCCAGCCTTTGATGGATGGATGAAGAGGGGAAAAGAAAGGCTCCCGGTGAACCGCTGCTGTTTTAATGCCAGCAGGATGATTAAGAGTCTTATTTTATCTCATCGTAACTGACAAGGAGATAATGAACATCTGCTGGAAGACTTGAAAAGTCTTTTCCCTTCGCTCCACTGAAGAATGTTAATGATAATTTGTTGAGCGTTTAGGAGGTGGCAGATTGCTCCCGACTGACTGATGTCTCCACTGGAGCTGCAATAAACATGTTCAACTTGTCATTTCCTCTTTGTGTACATCCAGATCATGTTATAAATTGTTTTTCTATCATACGTTATCAACATAAGCAGCTCATATAGTTTAATTGTAGGCCACAAGAAGTCACCATCAGACCCTTTTCAGCTGTGGAACTAAAACACTGGACATTAATTCATAAATGTAGCAAAGTGATGTATGTGTATGTGTATTTTGCTGTTTCCTAAATCAATTATGTTTCGTTTTTTTTCTGCATCCTGCCTCAGCAGACATTATGTAGCCCATTACAGTGAGTGAGAAAGCAGCAGCATCCTGCACATTCGTCCATGCTCTACACCGTGTTCTTTAGAGCATTTCTCTGCTCGTTACAAGCTCAGATGACCGATGGGGAGTCTGGTTTGAACTGTCCGTCACGCTTGAAAAGAACATCTTTGAGTGTGGGACTTTGGTCCATGTGTTATGTATAAATACACAAACCAGATCCTAATCAGATGTGAAAGCAAAGGACAAATCATCCGTCCTTTCGCGGTTCCTTTACAGCCTTCGTGGTTGTTTTCATTCACTCTGGGTTTCCAGAAGCTGTCCGAAAAAGTTGTTATGAGCTCGGCGGCTGTGGAGGTGCGGAAAATGATTTCGCCCCAAGCAACAGTAGCTGGAGGGCCCAGCGCTGATCTGATTTAGTGGCCGTTTAGACCCGACTGGAGCTAAAGTGAGTTCTAACAAGGATTTATAACTGAAAATTCACCCTCTTCCCTTTGATACATTTAGAACTGAGACATATTATTTTGACCTTTAACAACGGTGACAGGAGAAAACAGGGCGTGCGTGTGACTTACTGCACTTTCTTGCTGCCTGATGGATTTGTACAACAAATGATCAGTAAATACATTTCCTCTGGCCCCCACCCTGCTCGGCCGTGCACGGAGCGGCTCTTAATGGGCGCGGTAAATTGCTGTTGTTGTTGATGCATGTATGCAGCGCGCGTTCCATCTTTGGAAAGTGGATCTTTTCATTATTATACAAGCCGCGTGCAGCAAAACCGCACTCTTTGTGACAGGAATCGACCCGAACCTTAATGCACAGAAAACATTATGGAGGACATTTATCACGGTGCAGGAGGACGAGGGAAAAGTGCGTCTCTTGCTGATCGGTGTTTCTGGAGGTTTCCTGTAAAACGGAGGGCTCAGATCAGGCAGATTAGCAGATTCATAAGCGCTGCAGGATGGTTACTTTGCTTTCTTTTCACCGCATAAATTTTTGATCGCTGCCGATTGATTTTGTGTTCATACTTCTGAGGGGAAACGAGCTGAACTGTAATGGCCTTAGCATAATCGATGCTGGCGCATTCGTTCATTATCTCAGCCTGACTTTATTTTCCTTCAGTCTGACTTTGATAGAATGTCAGAGCTCCAACATTGCCGCCGTGTTATCCGATGGAAAAATAAAACTACGTTCCCTGTGAACAGATCTACCAGCGAGAATATTATGTATCATTTTGAAATGTTAAAAGTCTTCAGGTTAACCTGAGCTTGTTGAAGACTTTGCCTTCTTTCGTCTGTCCAGGATCCATTTAGAGGCCTGGTCCATTCAGTCTTTTCCGAGCACATGACCAGCTGTCAATCTTTTGTTTTGTGTCTTTCTGACCGAGCAATGGACAAGGACATGGACGTCATCAGCGATCCTGTTGAAACAGCTAAACACCAACACAGACTGAACTTGCTTCACCCTCAACAAACGCTGTTCCTGCAGGGAGAATCAGTCACAGTTTCTGTGGTGTAAACACACCCTGCAAGGGCACTTCTGCCCTGTAGTTCCATGCTTTCACTCTGGACCTTCACTGGGAGTTTGCTTTAACTCGGTGTAAATATGGAGGTGGTGGGTTGATCTAAACCTGACCGAGTTCAACCGTATGGCCCGTTAACCGCCCTCAGCTTCCTTTGAATAATGAGCCACAAATTTGGTGCATTCTGTTCCAAACACGTGCGAGAATACATGCACAGCAAATCTGTGTGTGTGTGTGTGTGTGTGTGTGTGTGTGTGTGTGTGTGTGTGTGTGCATGTGTGTGTGTAATGTCTGGTTGCCCTCTTAATCTTAAAAGGTGTCTCTAAATTAAGTTTAGTTCTGTTTTTTCTTTTCTCGACAGGTACATCTGGATTCAGTCTGAGTCCTGATTGGATTTGTTGTTGTTTGATGTTAAAGGTTTTTTTTTTTACGGCTCACCCTGATCTTTAACACACCCACAGATCTGCAGAGCTGAGCTCAGCTGCTAACACAGGCGCTGAATCTCATCAGGTCTATTTCATTAGCAAATATCTGCATAATTTGGGAAGAAAAGGACCCTTAAAATAGATTAAGGATAAAAGAAATGAAACCTTAAGTGTTTTTAAGGGTAGATTTTAGAGATGAAAGTCAGTTTTGAGTTCATTTCCCTGGAAAACACAAAAACACATCAGGGCAGACAGGTGAAACCAGAATGAAGCGGTGGGATGTCAGAAAATAAAGATGTCACTGGATGTGACCTTTGCACGAACAATGTCCAGCCAGAATTGAATCCCGCTCTTAAAGGCATCTGGGGCAGAAAGTTAATCGATAGCGGTGTGCCGAGGGTCAGGACGGCAGCCTGGTGGGAGCAGAACTTTGTCGCAGTCCTCTGCCTGTGAGGAATTCTCTTTAGGAATCCTGGCATTGTCACGTGCACTGTTGCTACAGCCAAGCCACCCCTTCAGGTGGCTCCACACACCTTCTGAGGGGTCCTTGGATCTAAAGGGCAGCCCTTGATAAAAGCCTAACGACCGTATATGGCAACATTTTTCCTTTCAATCTGAACAAATAGAGGCTTCTGGCACAAAGAGCTGCAGACGAGAGCTCTTGTGTAAACAAATGCAGTGAGTGAAGGTGTTGGTCTGCGTCAAGCGATGATAATCTGACTAAAATCCTAAAAACAGGCCTCGTTGTTTAAAAGTCTCATTTCTCGAGGCAACAATGTTTATATTAGCGGCTTATAGTCAATAATACGCTGCTTATTCATCGGAATATTTGGAGTGACTAACAGGTCGGACAGATGTCTGGAGCTCTCCCTCCTCGCTGCGTGCGTTTCCTGAGCGTGACGCAGCTCTGACAGTTAATACATGGCTGGAGTGCTCACCTCGGTGGGGTCAGGGGGAGGCGCTCGTTAAATCCTAACAACCCCACAGAAAGAGCCCTCGTCCACACTGTGTCTCCAGGACAGATGCGGCTAGCTTTCAGTTATTACACTGTTCTTACACCAAAATGAAGGCAGTAGACAAATACTGACCAGCTGAATCAGCTTTTTTTTTAATTCCTGCTATTTTAAACATTTACTTCTATATTGCTGTGACAGCAGTGTTATGGCTGGCTCCAGGTTCTGAGTTCAAGACATTTTCAAGGTCAGGCTAGGTTTAGCCATCACTGAGCTTCCCTCCTCTGCTCGCTTCACTTTCATACTTTCTCATGCAGCTCGACACAGAATCCGATTTTTTGAACTTCAGGTTCACATCGTGAAACAATTATTGGTTATTGCTGCCATATAAATGACTTTAAATAGCATTTATGTGAAGGCGTTAACTGATGAGTTTCCAAGGAATCTAAAAGACATCAGTTGTTGCGAGCACTAATCCCTCTCGAGCGCTGTTAGTCTTTCACCTGGTATTTAGCTTTTTCAAGTGTTTCAAGTTGAGTGATTTGATATATATATTTCTTTTCTTATCAAAAGCCAATAACCCCTCCTATCTAAAGCCATTCCACCGATCAATATCTGCTGAGACACTGACTCGGAGGATTAAGAGACCTTCTCTCACATTGACTAAATGACACCGCAGCAGCAGACCGCCAATGCAGCCCGGTGATGTGGTTAGTTACCGCGGTTTCAATACTTGGCCTTCAAATCTTTATTTTGATGGTTTGGTGGGTAGATCCGATGATACCTCCTGTTCTTAGCTGCTGCGGTTTTCCCTTCCGGCCTGACATCATCATATCTAATGGCGGATGTGATTCGTCTGCGGCTGAGAGTCAGAAAACAGAGAAGGACCCAAAATTTTCAAGATCATTTTTTTTCTAGGGCGCCCGCCTCAGCTGCGACCGCAAGTGAGAGCAGAGATCCCGGTGTTGTTGTGTCGGTTTCTCTGGAAACAAGAACGGGAACTTTGACCCGTGATTATGGTGTTCTGCTCTCTCGCTCTCTGTCGATGGCACTCAAGCCAGCCTTAAACATAGCTGGAATGTAACTGAAGTGCAGCAATTCTCACATATCATCTACTAAAAACACCACTGTGCATGATGTAATCCTGATTAGTCACACTGGACTTTAGGATCTTATTTAGTGTAATATCATTGATTATCAAATGTCCCCATCTGAGCTCTGAACTCGACCGGTGTTGGTTTTCTCAGTCATTCAGCAGTAAAATTGGTTTATCTACAGGGACAATTAAAGCCCAACACGCTGGTGTGCCCTCTCAGTAAAGCGGAACTGGGTTAATGGGTTCGTTATCTCCGTCTGCAAACTTCCAGCCTCCCCAGGACAAACCCAGATGGGCTTTTATTGCTCTGGTGGCCTTTTGCAGGGTTGACTTGTAAAGATGTGCACAGACCTCAACATCCAGAGCTCTACTTCAGACGAGTCAGCTGGTGAATATTCCCTCCATAAATGAAGAGGTTTAATGATGGTAAAATAATGTGTGTAAATCCCGGCCGGGGTGGGTTTATGTTCCGGACTTTTCCTCAGAGCTGTATATATGTAAAGGTCTTTCTTGGTTGCCTGGCAGCCATCTAGGGGTAGCAGATATGAAACAAGGCTGAACTGGGATGTGTTCCACTGGTTGATTTAATCTCAAATAACTTCTGAAAGACATTATTGGGGAAATAAAAGCAGCTTGTTTCATGAGTAAGTTCTAAACCTCATCTGTCATCTACACGCAGTGATGGCACGCAGACAACCCCCACCGCTGCTGATAGAACCAGTTCAGCTGCCTTTCTGCTTACATGAAACACGTTTGCTCCCTGTTTTCGGTTTAAAAACAATGACAGGCGCATTAATCACTCCACAGTCATCCCTTCATTAGCTCTCCCACAACAGACATTCATCTGTTAAATGTTAAACATCAAAGTTAAAGCATTAATGTGCATTACAGTTCTAGACAGAAAATATTGTGTAGTATTTGTCCTTTTTTTCCACATCATCGTTGATTAAAAACCCTTTAAAGCCTTTGCAGATAACAGTAAATCAAAGCACAAAATGACAAGATAGAAAGCCCTGCAGAAGATGTTCGGTAAAATAGGGGTCAGATTTCCAGCGGTTGCGTTAATTACGCTCTTCCCTGATGCAGTAGGTAAATCTCTCCAGCTTCATTATCGTTTGGATCAACCCGTTTCACTTTGTCTTTGGGTGCTGTAAAAAAAAAAAAAAAAAAAAAAGACAGGAAGAGAATGCATGAGCGACAAAAGGTAGCAGGGGGACGTGAAGTTACAGCTACAAAGGAAGCGGCGTGATCAAACATCGGTGCAATTCTCAGCACAGGAAGACAAACGCTGGCTAGAAACCACTTTACTCCAGCCGTCTCTTCTAATTGAAAGCTCCATCCATCATAGGTGCTACTTCCTGGCTCCGCCACAGACATTCGGGAAGGATGGGAAGCTGGGGAGAGAACATCCAGTCTGCGGGGAGGCATGGGGACGCTAATGCTGATAGGAACGCAGGCGGCGAGTGATTGATCTGATAGCAGAGAAGCTATCGAACCAATCAATGTGTGAGGCTGGAGCCCTCGTGTGATGACCTCAGAGGCGGTCTGCCGCCAGCACCAGGAGGTGTTGAGTTGTAAAGTACTCTGGGTGCTCAAGATAAGAAAATGGCCCTACAGAGTGAATGTAAAAGGAGGAGGAGGAGCACTGACACTGTCATTTACTGCTTAATCATTAGCGAGTCACCCTGGTTGTTCATTGCAGTAACAAGTTCACAAAGTTGAGATTAAGCACGAGCTTTAGAATGAAACGGCACAATCTAAACCTTCAGAACAACAACATAGATGCTATTTTAAAACTTTGTGTGTGTGTGTGTGTGTGTGTGTGTGTGTGTGTAGGTTATTTACAGCAGCAGCCAGCGCTTGTTCCAGGTCTTTGATGATGTCTGCCTCATCCTCCAGTCCCACAGAGAGTCGGATCAGTGTGTCGCTGATCCCCAGGACGCGCCTCTCGTGTTCTGGCACAGATGCATGTGTCATGATTGCCCTGAGTAGAAAAGAGACATCAGCCACGAAGAGAAACACACTACTATCAGCGCACGTCCAAGATGTCCTGATGTAGATGCAAGAGTCTCATAATAGGTTCCCCTTAATCTCGGCTGACCCCTTGTGGACAAATGTGTTACTTACATCTTCAAAGACGGTCAAAAGTTTTCAAAAGTTGTATTTATGTAAAATAGTATGTAAGATATGTCTTTTGACACTTAAACAACTTTTATTTTAATGTTGGAAATATAAGGTAACAACATATATTTATTGTACAGGTAAGCAGAAGACAGTCCTG
Source organism: Arothron firmamentum (assembly GCA_016586285.1). Classification (NCBI taxonomy): domain Eukaryota; kingdom Metazoa; phylum Chordata; class Actinopteri; order Tetraodontiformes; family Tetraodontidae; genus Arothron; species Arothron firmamentum. Next base: position 390,115 of record BJFM01001569.1, read on the forward strand.
TCAGGATACTTACGGGTGTTCAGCTAAACTCTCATATCCGCCAAGACTCTCAGCTATGACAAACATCTGAAACAAGAAGACAACAGAAGACATGATGATAAATAGATTTAATTTGTGTAATTTAGTTTAAACTGCCTCTACAGCTCTGGGACTATGGATGATTTATAGCTATCGGGCAAATTGGCCAGTCGATGACTGATTGTCCCTCTTAAAAATGAAGAAATGAGCAGAAAGTGAAAACCTGCAGAAAGCTGCACCTGTCTCATCATTCAGGGATTCAGGGATTTCTAATCTCTAAACAGATGACAGAAAAATGAAGGATTGCCAAATTACTTTGAGGTTACTGAGGAAAGTTGAGGCGTGCTCGAGTTTGCCCTTAATGTAAAAGGTGATCATTCCTGGACAGCCGGTGCACTGTTTCTTCATCACTGCGTGCTGAGGATGAGAGGGCAGGCCTACGGAGAGACGGCAAACATTAACAGGCTGTTTCAGCTTCACAATGTCACTATTTAAAAAGGCTGATGTAACTGTAAATGTAAACAATAAATAAAGCAGCTTTTGCTTAGTAGATCCTTGAAAGCTGGCAACTAGGAATCCTTCTTTAATAATACCAAAGAGCCAAAATGTGACTTCAGCAAGAATATAATGTCAACATTACTGTAATATGGACAATAAACTCATTTTTATTAGCAAGTAAACTGTTAAAATTCACAAAGGGACATTTACTGCTTATTCACAAACATTTCTGTCACCTTTTCCTAAATTACTAATTTTCCTGTCTTTCTTTCCACTCACAGATTAATACCGATACAATAGATGATAGATTTTCTTTTCCATTTTTCATGTGCACTTTGAATTATCTACAATTATCTGCCAAACCTCAGATGATCTGCGTAACTGCTTCAGGGAACTTGGAACTAAATTCTAACTCTCATAATCTCAGGCACGCCTGAGATGATGTCCAACCTGGGAATATGACGCGCTCCACCCTCGGATCAGACTCCAGAAATATGGCAGCAGCCAAGGCGTTCTTGAAATGGCGCTCCATGCGCAGGTGTAGCGTCTTTAACCCTCGGTTGCACAGGTAGCAGTCAAAGGGAGACGGCACGCAGCCGAGAGCTAGGTAAAGAAAAGACTCACGTAAGATTAAATGAAATAATCCCAAATGACTCATTTCTGTTAAGGAGCTGTGCACATTTATGGTACTATAATAGTTTAACGGTCAGACTACTCACCATTTTGCAGAAATTTCAATTTGTCATACAAATCCTCCCGATTAACCGAGACCAGTCCCATGACCACATCGCTGTGACCTGTCAGATTATTACACAAATGAATAAGGTCAGGTAAATAATCAGCCCTAAAATAATCAGCCAGGATGTGTGTGCATATAAATTGAATGTCTTATTTTGCAATAAAACAACTATGTTAATTAATAACTCATAAAAATAGATTTTAGGGTAAAAAATTATGTTACCATTGTGTTTGTTACATTGTGATGATACATTAGAAGGAAAAAGGGAATATGAAAGAATAACATCTATTCAGATTTCTCTGGTGTGAATATATTGAACTGGACCTGGAGAACTCTTTCACATTCCTAAAATAAAGAGAAACAAATATAGAACTCCTACCATTCATGTATTTGGTGGCTGAATACATGCAGATATCAGCTCCCAACGCCAGAGGGCGCTAAAAATAATATTGAACAAAAAAGGAGTTATTTATTAATTAAAACTGGAATTGGATTGAAGAAGACGAAGGGTTGAAATGCGTGACCCTGACCTGAAAATACGCCGACATAAAGGTGTTGTCTACAACCACCACTATGTCTTTATTGTGTTCATGGACCAGGTCGGAGCAGGCCCTGATGTCAACAACCTTCATCATGGGGTTAGTGGGGGTCTCGATCCACACCAACTACACAAAGAAAGACAGGGTGTTATATTACGGTAGTGCAGGAGTTGAATACACTTTTTTGGCTCCTGGTCAAAAATCTATCAGCGAAAGTACACAATCAGCACTTAGTACGTGCGCAAAAAACAAACCCTGTTATGCAATGATCTTCACAGAACTAGACTTGTACTTAATGGGTAACTTTCAGGTCTCCTCTCCTCCCGGCTTAAACCAGAAAAAACCCTATTGCTTTGTGCATACATGTTACAAAATCATTTGCCAAAAGTACTCAAAAAAATAGTTAAACATACACAATACTGACTGCGTCTCTTCATGTATTCTTAGCCTTTGACTTACTTTGGTGTTTGGTTTCAGGGCAGCCTTGAGCTGGTCTGGTTTGGTACAGTCAGCAAATGACACCTCCAACCCCAGATTTAAGGCAACTCTTTGGAAGTAGCGGTTTGTGCCTTGTGAGTAAAAAAACCCAAAAAAACAGAAAGAGCTCTTACAAAGTTCTTCCTCTTTCTGACAGAAAAAACTTTTCTGCACATGAGACATCATCTGCACAGCTTTCCGCTCACCTCCGTACACGTCATCCATGCAGACGATTCCATCGCCAGATTTCAGCATGTGCGTGATGGTCAGCGTCGCTGCCAGCCCAGAGGCTAGAGCGAGGCCTGCAGGAGAAGAGAGGTTACAGGATCCTCTCCATGGTAAAGAGCAGGTTGGCAAGTTATTACTTACAATACTTGGCCCCATCTAGAGCAGCCACGGCCTTCTCGAGACAGTTTCTCGTAGGGTTTCCACTGCGGCTGTATTCAAACCCCTGAAAATAAACAAGTAAATAAGAAAAGTTTAGCTAAGGAAATGCATCTAATGTTAAATGTAATAGGAGTTCATAAACTCCACAATATATGAGCAAGACTGTTCACTGAAAGACTTGTTGGGCCATTCTTGAATGAATTCAACTGAGGGTCTGTAGTACTGTCTATGTCAAAAGAACCACCCGTGACTAGCTGATAGTGAAGCTGGTGACGACCATGTAAACTTAATCATTTACCATGGATTTTGTATCTGGAGACTCAAAAGGCGGAAACATCTGTTTAAAAGCTTAAATTACAAATGACATTTATGATTGTAAATGTTTGTTGACTGAAATGAAATGTTGACTCTTTTGTAATCTCTTGATAAAAGAGTCAAGAGATCAGAGAGGATTTACTATATTAGCTATTAATAATGCTACGAGTTCAGATTATTCTCCCTGCAGGATTATGGCAGATCGCAACATGCACCAGTTCATGAGTAACGAGATGATATGATTTACAGAAGTTTGAATTCAACTTTGTTCCATTTCTACGAGGTGGAATGAGATAATGAGGAGGTTGGATTTATTTTCCATCCGTAAGAGCCTGAACTACAGCTCAGGCAGGTGTAACGTGTTATTGCATAGTGTTTGTAACTGATTAGGAACGCGCAACAGCAAAAGGATGGATTTAATTTCTATCAATGCCGCCGGACAGCATAATGCGTGCATTAGTGCTTGCACATGATTAATTTAATAATTCTCTCTCTCTCTCTCTCTCTCTATTTAAAAAAAATAACACCCACCCCCCAGACTTCCTGGTTAGCACAAACTACCACGTGGGTTCGAAGTGTAGTCACCTCCAGGCGCTGGTATCCACCTATAACCGGGCTACTTACCCAATGCTTTCCAGGCTCATCTTGCTTGAACGTGGTGGAGAGAGAAATCGGCGGAACCACAGCCCTTGAAGTCCACTGCTCCGGCTCCTGGCCAACGTGGATGGCGTCAGTGGCGAATGATTTAAACGCCGTTTTGAAGCCGGCGAACAACTGCTGCTGATCGTTAATATGATTCTGCTCCATTGCGGCGCGGTCACGACCCTGCAGCGGAGCTAAGAGGAGTCTCTGCGGGACGCGACAGGAAAGGAGATTTAGTATTGAGCTGCGCTCGTCCCCGTCAGCCAATCGGCGGGGCGCAAGAGAAGGCGCTGATTGGCGGATTTGAAGGGCAGGGCTGATGACGTAGCTGTTCCGCGTTTTGGTTTTTTTCCCCATAGGTTCAGTGTTGACGTGTTGACGTGTCGGTTTATTTGACTTGGCCTCTTATCAAACTTTACTTCTGGGTATTAAAAACAAATTTAACAACTACATTAAGAAAAATCTAACGGCGTAAGCAACGTTCTCCTGCCTGCCTTTGTGTAAAACAGCTACAGACGACAAAGCTCGATAGTGCGTGTGGTCAAAATTGTCACCATTACTGTTTCGATTCGGGAAAAGAACAGACGTCAGCCAAACACTGCAGACATTTCTATTTACGTTCATTCATCAGCCTATAGGGGGAGGACGTGCTCCGTTGATGTTGTCACTGTTGACCAAGGAGCGAAAGAATACCCTAGTCCAACACAAAGAGGCCACAAGCAATTTAATTTCTGGGGCTCGTTGTGAAATACAATGTGATCAACAAAAAGGTGAAACTAAAACAGAAAATATGTAGATGCCAAAGTAAGTGATTGTTAAGTAATTGATGTTTACACGTTCAGAAAATTACATTGAGCTAGTGTAGTACACGCCTAATGACGTCTCCTGAACTCTCGCGATACTTCCGAGCGGAACACAGCCGAATCCTCGCACTTGTCCACCGGAGCTGCTCATGTTTGTGCGGTCGCACACGACACCTTTTGGCTCAAAAGAGGACGGGCCGTTTTATTTTCGTGGCTGTGTGTCAATCGGCGGCGTCTGCTCTATCGTCTCCCGACTTCTTACCTGTCCAGCAAGGGGAGCAAAAGTGTTTTAATGTGCAGTTTACCGTGTTTGTGGGGAGACTTCCAAGTGGTGGATCGCTTCAGTTCACCCGGAGGGTCATCGTCAGCGACGACGCCCTCTGCTCGCTCAACTTAAACTGTCTTTTGGAAAATGACCGGAGAGAAGATACGCACCCTCCGCAAGGACCACGGGCCGAGCAAGGATGGGGACTTACTGGAGCCGGACGAGGAGGCTGCGACCGGGACGTTCACCGCCCCCAAGACGAGCAACAAGAGCAGAGCCAGTAAAATTTTCAGTAACCATAAGCTAATCAAGTCTCCGTCGACACAGCAGCAGCACAACCAACACGCACAGACCAATGCCAAAACCAGCAGCCTGCAGACGTCGGCTGTCATCGATGACAATAACAAAAACCCAGTTATCCGGACCGGTCTGGACTTCCCTGTGCACGAATGCGTGTTTAAGGGGGATGTCCGGCGTCTGTCCTCCCTCATACGGACGCAGAACATCGCCCAGAAGGATATCCACGGTGAGTCTTCATGTTTAAAGACTGCTCTGTTCAATTCGACTGCATCTTGATCAGTCTGAGCGTATTTGTTATAAATGCCTAAGGCCAGGTGTAAGGCTCCAGGCTGGCGCAACAAAACTAGATTTTTGCGTTTTTGGTAGCTTATTTGCATAGAATATGCAGGGTAGTCCCAGATAAAGAACCCAACATTAGTCTGCCTTTCTAGTTCACCATGTAAGAGAACATTCATCAGTGCTGGAATGTGGTTTGTCTTCCTATCAGACCTTTGATTTCACAACATCCCAGACGCCCCCGCTGTGATTGTGCTCTGAAACGCTCTCCTCTCCTCACTTTTCAGTAGGTTTAAATGACACTTTGACCCCATAGGTGACCCTTACCTCTCTGGAACCACCACAGCTGACAGTCCCAGACTAAAAGCTGGCCGGAGACCGGCTGCTTTTGGTCAAAATAAAAAAGGAGTCAAAAAGACAACCCTCCCACTGTTATTCGTGTGTGACTCTACACAATTATAGCCACGACGTCGCTATAACAACCGCTCCTGCTAAAGATGTGCTGTTTGAGGTGAAAAAGACTTCCACATCTGACTGTAGCACTATTTTCTCAATCACTTCTTCCATCTTTTGACCGACCGATCCCTGCCTGTCAAGTATGGCCTGTTTCACGCTCTCATGTCCTGTTGTGATTTTCTAAGGCAGCTCATATGGTTTTTTATTCCACTAGGAAACACGCCACTGCATCTCGCCGTCATGATGGGACACAAAGGTGAGTGTATTTAGAGCTTTTGCTAATGTGGTTTATTTTTGTCTTTGTGTGAACTGAATCCCTCTGGCTCTGTTCGATTTGCGGTTATTTTATTTATTTATTTATTTTGTCTATTTGCGGGTGAGTTCACTGTATTATTGTCCAGGTAAACATCCCAAAAGATGAGATGCTCCGGCGTGAAAAACAGAGCTTGTAGCTATGCATTTTGAAAGAGTTTTAACAAGAAAAACAATTTTGTTGTCATTTCTTAAAGCATATAAAATCCCTCTGAGGGTATTGAATTAGTAAGATTTATAAGGAATCATCTCAGAGGATAAACCCTCTCTTTCGGATTAAAAGCACTGCCACTGGTCATTTATCTAAGTCACTGAAGAAGAAATATGTCCTGGCGTTTCACCATTTTGTTTTGTTTTCATCCGAGTTTGATCAAACAAGCTAAAAGCACTTGCATAAAATATTAACGTCCTGCTCCCGTGTGAGTTGAGTCTCACGTGTAATTTCACAAGACCAGAACATGCTTCTGAAAAATGCATCTCCTGCATTTTACGCGCAGGGTTACTCGCTGCCATTTGTGCACTACCTCCTGTCAGAGGGCTGCTTTCAATTGATTTGGTGTTCGCAGGTTCAGCGCAGCCGGTGCCTCGTGGTGACCCACACGCCAGAGGGCCGAGTGTAGTGGCCTGCGGGACACCGTGGCATTGATCAGCCTAATGAGGCTGACTGCCTCTTTCCAGAGCTGCTAGTGTGACGGCTACAGCATGAGATCATAGTCTGGGTGTGGCTGCACTGTTGGGATGGAGGGCACTCTCATAGAGATGTCTGTCTGTCTGTCTGTGTTTACAGAGCACAGAAGAGAACACTGCATGCCTGTCTCTGTTAATGAACAAGAAAAAAAAGCTTTCCTTTGTTTTTCTGGACAGCTCAGCTTCAGGACTCGTCTTTAGTTTCCAGGTTTACTCTGCATGCTTTTGAATCTGCATTTAGAGGGAGAGAGTGAGATAATCTGACAGCACTCAAAGTGAAAAAAAAAAAAAAAAAGAATTAGTTGGGCGGGCACGTCATCCTGTTTAGTTATCTAACCAGTTCATGCAATTTCATCTCACAGCACAATATTGGATTTAAAATATGACTTCTAAGCTTGAATTTAAGGTGTTTGACAGAATTACTGCAGTCACCATTTACAGTGTGAATTAATGTTAAGTCCTTGTGGTCAAATACTTAAGAATTATAATAGTATTGTTAAATTCTCTCCCTCGATAACATTTACAGGCGCTTACCCCAGCTGCCTTCAGTTGACTCATGTGTTGGTGAAACACATTAAAATAGGCCTGAAAGTGCCCCTTTAATGCTTCCATGACAGCAAAATGACTTACAATTGTCTTTCTAAAATATGCTGGACCCAGCTGTTGGCTTTACTCGCTGTGTCTGATGCCGAGGACGTGAGAGTGAAAGAAATTTGTAGAATGAGTACTCAGGATGAGTGGTGGCAGCAAGGATTTTAACAGCCCGCAGCCTCCATCTGCAGCCCGGCCACGTAGCGGAGCCTTCCATTAGCGCTTCGCTCTGTTTATCCGGCTCCATCCTCTGCATTCTTCTGCAGAGTTGTGACCTGAGCAGGATTTTCTGCACAGCTGCTGCACATGCATCCAGTCCGGAGGCCCTCAGAGAAACCTTCGTTAGTCTCAGTATGTTTTAAATACCAAGCCAGGTTTTACACATCAGACTAGTCATTAGTGTTCTCAGGGAACAATAGGAGTTGTTCTTTCTCAAATTTCACAGAAAAAAGTGTTGTTGCATGTAAGAAAGAGCTAAAACCGCAAACAGGAGGGACATCAGGATAAAGAGAAGGTGATTGATATACCTTACACACTCTGACTGGAGACCAACCAGTGGTCTAACTACCAGCCACGACAGCAGCCACTGCCTGCCTGATTTATCCAAAGGTTCTTTAGCTATTATCTAATATTTGCCACAACGTATTCAGTTTCTTCTCCCTCAAAGACTCGTGGCAGACGAGTCAGTGTCTTTTTCTTTGAATCAGCCAGACGTTAATGGCCGCGGTCACATTTTTAAAAAACTTCGGACTCTAGACACGCTGATGAAATTAGGCAGGACCGGGACAGAAACCTGATCAGGAAGTAAATACAGGCCGTTCAGCCTCAGCTGCTTGGCGGTGTGATCACTGCAACTTCCCCTCAGCGCGTCTGCTCGGTTTAGATTTCTGTCTACCACACACGCCACAGGAGGACGTTGAGTTTTACCACATTGAAACCAAAGCTTGAGGCTCTGGGTCCAATCACCACAAAGTTATTTATTTAGTTTCTGTAGTTTAGCCGAGAAGATACCCGAAGTTCACATTTTGGGAGTAACCAGTTAGATCTTGCTCGAATGACTAATGTGTCTGACTCACAACTTTGCAATGTCAGAGGCTTTATGAGGAGCTCTTGTGTGGGCTCAGCCGCTCTTCAAACTTGCTTCACCAGTCGATAACCAGCCGTATCCAGTCAGCAGCAGTTAGCATTTAGCTTCCGCGGCTCATAGCATTGTGATGGTTTCATGATGCAAACATGACAAGCATCTTATCACGCACTGACAGTCGAGCAGGAAATCCAGGTTCCTGTTTTTAAACCTATTTTCCTGCTGGCCATCATGAATTCCAGCACAGTCGATTCCTCCCTCAGTACAGTTCCTTATTTTATGCCAGTGTTTCTGAAACCAGTAGGACCTGGAGCGTTTGTCATGTAGGGCTGCCCCACCCACAGCCTGACCCCTCTTAAAGCCTGTGTTATATCTGTGTGATCCTGCGTCACGTCACACGTGCGTTCCCCCAGCAGACATTTACTGCTGCGCTCAGATAAGTCAGTGATAAAGCCTGGTTGTGTCACACAGCAGCTCACTGTTGTGCAAGCACAGAGTGGCCAAACAAGAGCTGCACGCACAGAAGTCTGCTTGAGCTTGAAGTGAAGCAGTCAACTGATGACTTTAGGCTTTAGATCATGTATTTTCTTCAGGATATACACAGTTACAGCACGATAACCTCAGTACTGCTGGGCTGTGGGACACAACAGGGATCTGGATTTTCAGCTGTAGCTGTGGGACTGTGCATTCAGAAGCCAGCACACTGCTCTATTACTTTACCCGTATTGGTGTTTCGTTGGTGCTATTTGACCGGTTCTGATGTTTGTGAAACTTTGGTTGTGTCTTTTTTATGTTTTTTTAACCTGCAAACTCGTCTATCTTACATATAGAGTGCGCCCACCTGCTGCTGGCCCACAATGCACCAGTGAAGGTGAAAAACGCTCAGGGATGGAGCCCCCTCGCGGAGGCCATCAGCTACGGAGACCGACAAATGAGTAGGTGACCAGACGACTTCTGCCGCGTGGCGTCACATCAGAAACAGGCTTGGCTGACCACACCCCCTCCGCTGCGGCCACACCCACTTGATGTTGCTTTCTGGTCAGGTTTTCCTGCGTGGAAGTCGCTGGTCGCTCCTCTCCTTGGAGGCAGATTATGTCCAAGTTTCTCACTCACCCTTCATGAGGATATTTGTGCCTATTTTAATAACAGTGCTGCTCAAAGTTTCCCAGGAATTCTGTGTCACATTCAAGTACAGAAGAATAATTAAGTCTAACTCTAAGTGATGTTAAATTTAGACTTGCAACTTAAAACCCATTTGTTTCACAAAATATTTGCAATGACTGAGGACTGGAACGTTCCTCACATCTTCCCGTAACAGCCTGGGAGATAATTCCACTCCCCTGAGATCTCCCAGGCGGGTGATGTGCTGGTCACAAGGAGAAAAAGACCTCCAGTAGGGATTTATTCCGGGTGATGGAGAACTGTTCATAATGCCACGTTATGGTCGTGTTACAACATGGGTGCTGGAGAGCCGCGCGGGTGGCCAAAGCCGGCGTGAGGTGAAATAGAAGGTAAAAGCTGGACACATTGCAGCTCCTCCGAGCGACGCTGAGGAATCGGGCAGATTGCAACGTCACCATCGACTTCATCCTCTAATTGACTCATTAACACCACTTAGCTCACTGAGCTCATGCTGCTTTATATTGACTGAAGCCTCCAATGAGCTCCGCAGCTGACCTTTATTTACCACTGGTGGAGCAGCTTCACACAGCAGATGGGCTGAAAAGCGGCAGCCTTCATTTACCGCGAGTGCAGTTTCGTTCTCAGGCACCGTCAGACACACGGGGGGGGGGGGGCTGGACTACATTTAAGAGGACTCGCTCCCATTTTCTAAGGGAGAGGACTCAGTGAATGAGGTGAATTCCTGCCTCATGCCCACAGAACGAGTCAACGCGAGTCAAAAGTCTTTTCTCCAGGGTGCAGGCCCAGGCAGGACGGCTGGCACAGACCCACAGATTGGTGTCAACACACTTCTGAGTTTAGGGTTCTTCTCAAATTCAACTGCTGAAACGTAGAGTCATAGTGTCCGATGACAGCTGGGTTCCAGAGGCAGCTGGTCTCTTCACGACTCTTCTTGTGTTTCCTATCAAACACTGCACCACCCTTTAGTTGTCATCTCGAGATCTTGTGTGTTTCTTGTTCTGTAGAACGTGGAGAGCCACTGAACGGCTTGAATGCTGTGGAATTTGTAAGACGGCTCTCGTCATTAATGCCAGGTGGGGGCCACGATCGGTGTCTGGGTGGGTTAGCGCCAGCAGGGGCAGGCTGTTGGGTGGTCTGTGGGCAGATGGTGCAGTTGCAGGCCTTTCTCCGTCTCCATCCTGCTGCGCGGCGGTGAGGATCAGGAGGAAGCCACCCAGAGCTTGTCCACACTCATTAGGACACAAAGACACACTCATCCTGCCCTTGTATGCATGCCAACAGGCCTGTGTGTGTGTGTGTGTGTGTGTGTGTGTGGATTCCCTTATTCTGCCTCTCTTTACGGTCAAACCACACCTTCTGTGCTGCCTCCCAGGGAGCACTAGTAACACAATATGAACATTGTGTTTGTGTATATTGACCCATCACATGGGTGAGAGTGAGTTAGACTAATAATAAGGCCAAGTGTCCTCTGTTACCTTCAGTTCTGCACAAATGTTTCAAGCTAAACTGCGTTTGTAACCGTTTCCAGTGGCATAACCAAACCATCCTGTAATCCCTCAAGGGCTTAGCAAAGCACAAATTTTATGTCGGTAAATAACCAGTGCTCTCAGTCCTGAGGAACAAAATGTCAAACCAGTTCTTCCAGTTGGTTGCAGAAGTTTTTGTCCTTTTGTAAACGAGCAAAAGCAGTGATACAGAACTAAAGAGCTGCAGATCCTTCTTAATTGGATCCATCCTGGTTAAAAACCAGCTGTTTGGATGTCAGCAGGAAGCTCTAGATCGACCTTAGTGGTTCTGTTTGAACGTGCTGGAGCACTGACGGGGAGGACACGTTAGACCAGTTTTTCAAAACCACTCTCACCTGGCTGATATGAGCTTGCCGTCTGTTCAGTTAATATTTCTGCCCATTGAGACTGCTGGGATAGGCTCCAGGGCAATATAAATAACTGCTGAACAGAAATAACTTTGAAATAACTTTCAGACCTTACATTTTAGAACAGAGTATTGTCGCCTTTCTAATTCTGGTCGCTATTTTAGTGTTGCACCACCTTGTTGACATTAAAACAATGGAGGAGAGACTGTACACAGAAGTGCTTCTCAAAAGGTTTTGAATGGACAAAATGCAATTTTATATGTGCTGCTTGAAACCTCAATGTTGATGCTTCTCATCTGGATTCTTTTTTTTGGTTTGTTTTTGTTAATTTTGCGTTTCAGTCACAGCACTGCTGCGGAAGCTGAAGCAACAGTCCAGAGAGAGCGTCGAGGAGAAGAGGCCCAAACTGCTCACAGCCCTCAGAGAAGTGAGCTTTTTTTTACTTTTATTTCTGCTTGTTTCTTTGTCCCCAGCATGCTGCCAACTCGGCCCACTAAGGCTAGTCGTTTACCAGACATCAAAATCACAAAGGTCGTATTTGTGTGTGTGTGTTCGTATGCAGCTTGGTGACTTTTACCTGGAGCTTCACTGGGACTTCCAAAGCTGGGGTGAGTCAAACGAACATGACTGAATCTTTTCACTTTTAAGGTTAACAGCTGATTTACAGATGATGCCTGCTGCTAAACTACAAGTTAGAAATAATGAATAATTTCAGGTTACACAGTCCTCTGTTTCACACAGCCATATGCTGCTGAGGCTTTGAAATGCTTCTCTTCATTATTATTGAGTGAGCTATTCTAAATTTAGCCACCGTTTCACGTGTCTTTACTGTACCTTCTCCCGCCGCAGTGCCTTTGCTCTCCAGAATTCTGCCTTCAGACGCGTGTAAGATCTACAAGCAGGGCCTCAACATCAGGCAAGTCCTGTCAACCGATGCAGTGAGTTTTAGAGTTAAAAACACGGCCTTTCCTCAGTGAAGCAGCCTGGAAGTTCGGCTGAATGTACACACATCAGCACTTTGGGATCTCACAGGCAGCTTTTTTGTCGAGGTTTCTTCATGAAAACCTGTCTGTCGATGGATGGGATATCCAGTTTGTGGAGCGGATTGTTGGGCTCCCTCCCAGCTCCCGGCTGTCTCATTTGGTATTCAGAATATCCCCTTATTATTCTGGAGCTGGAGGGAAAGAGACAGAGAACGAGAGAAAAGGGGGAAAGGTTCATTTACATTCTAGGTGCACGGTGCCTCTGGCCTCTCATCCCGTTATTACTTTGTTTATCTGTTCGTGGCTGAACGAACACCAGCCGTTCCTACTTTCTCCCACCAGTTACAGAAGTAAGAAAAGTTCCAGAAATCCCAAGTTCTTCAGCGTAAACATCATAGAATCTAATCATATTTATAATTTTGATATTATTATCCAGGGTCTTGTGAACAATCAAGCGTTATTCAGCGGCGACTGACGCTAACACACTTCCTGTGTTTCCAGATTGGACACAACCCTGACCGACTTCACCGACATGAAGTGCCAGCGCGGTGACCTCAGCTTCATCTTCAACGGAAACGCCGTCCCCTCCGAGTCGTTTGTCGTGTTGGACAATGAGCAGAGAGTCTACCAGCGGATACACCACGAGGTGTGTGAGACCGTGCTGATGCATAACCGAAGTCTCCCTTTCGCCCCCTACAGTCCACAGTGATCATTACACCACGATGGAACCTGCTGGTCAGCTGTTGGCACGGTCCAGCGCGGGGGCACCGCCACCACTGGGACATCGATTAATGATTCTTTTTCTTTTCTTTTCTTTCCTTTTTTTTTTTTTTGCCTGTTTGCTAACGCTGCATTCAGGAGTCAGAGATGGAGACAGAGGAGGAGGTGGACATCCTGATGAGCAGCGACGTGTACTCGGCAACCCTCTCCACCAAGTCCATCACCTTCGCCAGGGCACAGACGGGCTGGCTCTTCAGAGAAGACAAAACGGTGGGCGCGACAGTTCAAACACCAGTCTGTGCCATTAGCCCCTTTCCCACCAGCATTTGCAGGAACCTTTATTTCCAGTTTATTTACCAGGGTGGAGAAAAAAAAAAAAAAAAAAAAGACATTTTGGTGGAAACTTGGTGAGCTTTTTCAAAATCCTGGGTAAATGTTAAAAGTTCCTGTGGTGGAAAAGGGGATGTAAAACCCATTCATCTTATTTGTTTTGTGAGTGTTGACTGTATAGAATCGTTAATCATGTTTGCAACAGGAGGCCTCATAAAGGGAAGGATGAATCTTTTGTAGTTCCTCTTTTAACCAGCAACATTCAGAGTGTTGTAAACAACAGCTAACGTTACGGTGCACATCGGAGATGCCACCAGAGCTGCTATAGATAGATGGAATGTCTCCTGGAAGCCTGATCAGGCATCTGCTAGCCACTAATCTCCTCTGGCAGAACGTGAAACGACACTTTCTCTGCTGTTTTTCTTTCCTGATCATATTTGCTGTTTTACTTTTACCACCCAAGACAGGAAAGACAAACAGATAGGGTGATAGGCTCAAAGAAGAAAACTAACTTTTTTTTTTTAACGGGAAGTGGGTGACTCAGCAGGCAGGCACTTATCTGTTTGCTCTTCCTCCAGGAGCGCGTGGGAAACTTTCTGGCAGATTTCTACTCCGTCAACGGCCTGGTGCTCGAGTCCAGGAAGAGGCGTGAGCATCTGAGCGAGGAGGACATCTTGAGGAACAAAGCCATTATGGAGAGTCTGAGCAAAGGAGGGAATCTGATCGAGCAGAACTTTGAGGTGAGCTTGTCTGCAGCCAGCAGCGGGCTGCGTCTTCTCAAACATCCTGACTTTTTCCCTCCAGGCTCCAGGTTTGTTTTGGATTACATTCTTATGTTTGCACATGCTCATGAACTTTTTCTGCCGGAGAGAAACCAGAATAATCAAAATTCCGCCGAAGCAAAGCAAATTTAAAAGAACCCATGTTTACTGAACTCTATCAGCGAATCAAGCACTCCAGTCCTGAATCTGTCCTGTTCCGCTGGAAGCTTGGGGTCGGACCTGGGTCTCTAAACTCTGCCATCATAGAAAGAGCCTGGACTTGCTGTCAGACTCTGTCCACGCCACCACTACATGGTGCCTTGGAAACCGCCCCCCTGTTGTTGCTTCTTGAAATGTTTATCTGTTCCTGAGATGGAAACTAAATGAAAAACAGCCCAGGCTCTACCCCATGCCCCCACTCCTGTGCACAGTGCATGCGTTTTGTGTCCTTGCACCGCCACCTGCTGGTAGAAGCCGCAGAGGTGCAGCTCATTCATGGGGACGATGCGCACCCGTCTATACCTTCACCGCCGTATGTTCCAGAGCTTGCTCACTAAAGCCAGGGTCAAAACACCGAGCATAAAGCCTGGGGGAGTGAAGACAATACCTGCCACCACTGTATAGATGACCCTGACCTGCCCGTTTTGTCCACGACCTCACAGCGTCTGTGCTGGGGTTTGTCTTATCCCAGCATTCTTTAGTCCATTTCAACGTGTTTTAAATGAATAAATCTGTGTTTAAACAGTTGAGGAAGGTTTCTCCGTTAAACCCTGACGCTGTCAAAGAACCTCGGATGAGGGGGAATGATGGAGGGGGCAGAGCAGCATGTAGTCGGCGTGCGGGAGCGCGCACTTAACAATGTGTTCGAAACACCCAAACAAGCGTGCGATGATGTGATGGAATGAAGGAAAACAAAGATGGTCTCCACTTTCATTCACACTCCAAACACCTGACTCCGTGCACATCCAGGCATCTCCACAACATTTTCCACCACATTATTCTGCCCTAGTTACCGTTTTGATCCACTGCTTGCAAAAGAGCTCAGCTGGTGTGAAACCAAAATTGGGTTTTTTTTATTTCAAATTTGGTGTAATAGCAAGACGAAGTTTAGAAGATAGATAATGGAGTTAATTTCACTCTAATAAAACAATTTGTAATTCTTATCCTTCCTTTCACATTTTAAGCTGAAATATTTTTGGAAAATGTACTGTATGTCACGTGTCATTGGAAATGAAGATGTTCATTTATGGTGCGCTGTGGCCCTCTAGTGGTAGAAAGCGAGCATGGCACCTCATGTGGGGGAAAACAGCTGTCTTTCCCATGAATTAACTTGTGCTACACTAACACTCAGCTGTTTCTTTTTCTTCTTTAGCCGGTGAGGAGGCAGTCTCTAACCCCGCCATCACCAAACACTATTTCCTGGGAGGAATACGTCTCAGCTGACAACGAAAAGTACGTATCCACGCCGGTTTTCCGCGGTGTATCTTCACATATCGTATGCGATACCATACTGACTGATCCTGGGATCTGATGGGTTGTCTGTGTCTCCTCAGGCCTCCTCATCTCGGGAGGGAGCTGGTCTGCAAAGAGAGCAAGAAAAACTTTAAAGCCACAATTGCCATGAGTCAAGACTTCCCTCTGGGCATCGAATCGTGAGTGCTTCCTTCAGCGTGACCTGGTTCTGTGCAGCCTTTCTCATCTGTAACCACATGCTTTGTCCCAGGTTGCTGAATGTTTTGGAGGTGATTGCACCCTTCAAGCACTTTAATAAACTCAGGGAGTTTGTTCAGATGAAGCTCCCTCCTGGTTTTCCTGTCAAACTCGGTGAGGAAACCAAATCTACCGAAATCTGTTTACACAGGTGTAAATGTAAACACTGACTTCCTGTTTTTACCACAGACATCCCCGTTTTCCCCACGATCACAGCCACTGTCACCTTTCAGGAGTTTCGCTACGACGAGTTCGACCAGTCCATGTTCATCATTCCCAGTGACTACAAAGAAGATCCCAGCCGCTTTCCCGACCTTTAACCCCCCGAGACGAACGTGCATTCACGGGGAAAAACGTTTCTGCAGGACAAGGAAAAAAACCAGTGGAAGCATTTGCTGTTTTTGGATCCCAGCAGCAAACTTTAAATCCGCATGAAAGAGTTTGAGACGTCTTCACACTAAAACGTTTTTTTAAAGTTGCACCTTCAGGTCGGACTCCCTGAGGACCTGAACCTGTCCGTCCTGAAGAGTGGATGTGTTTTAGAACCGCAGAGATCGTTTTGATAAAGGGAACCTTTTTAATTGTAAAGCACTGATTTTGCCGTGTTCATTGAAGAACACACAAATCCCGACTTTCTATTTCCTTTTTTTTTTTTTTTTTTTTTGCTGCTCAAGTCTGTAAAACTCATGTTTGTGATACAAGATTTGTAGCGAATACACGCAGTTACACATAACACCCGGTTCTTTAGGATAATCAGATCCAGCCATATTCCCAAAGATGGGAAAACATCCGATTTTTACAGCTCTAACGGTGAGAACACTTCCGAACCAAACAGGGTCAGTGGAGAATTCTCAATTCCCTCATTAGCTGCACACAAATATATAAGTTCCACTCAAATGTCGCACTTACACTACAGGAATGTCCAGTTAAATAGAACATAAATGCAATGAGTTCTACGTGTTAATTGACCATCTTTTTCTATGTGCAGCTGGTGAGGAAGCCATCTTGAGTGCACAATTATTTCTTTTAAACATCAATTAGTTACTGACAGAACTAACGAACCTTCTGACACGGAGTCAGATTAGCTCGTTCGCGACCTCGGCGAGTCGCTGTTTTCCTGCTGCTGTAGTTTAAAGGGCCAGTCTGAACCAAAAACCACCCGTCAGTAGCTGCTCGCTCCCGTCGACCATCCTGCCAAACTAAAGACGTTAACCTTACGAGTTAGGGGCTTTTAAACCCCCTTCAAGCTCGCAGCAGTGCAGTTACTGTCTGGATTTCACAAACCGTGCCTGGTTACGAGTGCAAAACCCTCCCCATCTTGTCTTCATCTGTTCTCTCCATGTTTCATAGGCCGGGTTCTCCCCATTGGGTGACAACAGCTGGGACATTTTGATATAAAATGACTAAAATAAAAATATAGCCAAGACTGAAGTTTCCGTCAGGTTATTGGTGGAAGTCCCAAGTTGTTTTTTTTTGTTTTAAAGGAAACATCTGATTCCCAAAACTGTGGTGACAGTTTGACTTAATTTTATTAGTTTTCCCATAGAAAACCAAATGCCAACAGGATTCCATCGCCAACGACGCGGTTCGGTCTACAGTGAACGTTTACAAAGAGGATCAACAGAAACACAAGTGAGTGGCAAAAACCAGTGGGCTGAAGCCCCACCGTCAAAAGTATTTACAGAGGATAAAACCGACAGGAACAGCAAAACAACAGGGTCATTTAAAAAAGTACAGCAATGACAATTTAAAACCATTTAATTTTAATGTAAATGTATGTTTCTCCTTTTCACAAAAAGAAAAAAGTCTGCTTTCCTTCTAATGAGCTCCACGAAGTTTCTACAGCTCAGACGAAACATGTTGATCAAGCATATTAAAAATATAAAAGTGGGTGTGGCAAAAGGAGGGGCTGCGGTTGGTTAATCGCTCATCTCCATGTCCTCCTGGTGGTGATCGTCTCCGTTGAGCTTGGACTTTTTCGGGATCTGGCTCTCGGACCTCTCCTCCTGCTCCTGGCCTTTAGGCGATGACGCAGAGTCAGAGTCGCTCTTCCTCCCGTCCTCCTCCTCCCCTCCTTTCTCACTATCATAACCTTGCTCCTCTTCGTCGTAGTCTCGGGTCACCTGTCACACAGGTTTAGACGATCTTTAGATTGTTTTTATTTCCAGTAATCCCCTGCATCCACCCACCCGTAAGAAAAACAATCAAACCTTCAGACCGACTTTCACGTCTCCTTTATCGCTTTCAGACTTGCGGTCTCGCTCCCCGTCTCGTTCCCGCTCCCGTTCCCGCTCCCGTTCTCGCTCCCGTTCTCTCTCCCGTTCTCTCTCCCGTTCTTTGTCTTTGTTCTTCTTACTGCTGGAACGTTCTCCTTCATCCCTGCTTCGGTCTCTGTCCTCCCTCCTCCCGCGATCCCTCTCCTTCTCACGCTCCTTGTCCTTCTTTTTCTCTTTCTTGTGTCTGATTAAGAAAAATATATATGGATAAAACCTCCAACCATCCAACAGAGAATTATGTAATTAAAATTTACCGTCTGGGCGATGGAGACCTGGACACCTTCTTCCTGGGAGATCGAGACGCCGACCGGCTTCGCCTGTGCCTCCTGCTCAGGAACACACAAGGTCATTCATTTCCTAATGTTAAATTATGGACCATCTTCCTTTTCACACACTCAATGTTGTAAATGCATCCACTGACCGGCTGATGCTACGAGACCTCCTGGCGCTGCTGTAGCTCTTCGGAGGCGTCTTTGATCTTTTTTTTAACTTCTCCTCCTTCCTCCTATCCCTGAACAGAAGAGTTCAGTCCGGTTAGTGTTTGGCTTCTAAAAACCGAGGCTGAATCACCAGCAGCCAACAGCGGATCCCCACCTGGATCGACTGTGACGGCTTCTATCCCGGGAGTGGGACCTCCTCCTTCGCGGGCTCTTGGACCTCCTCCGACTCTTTGAATAGGACCGTCGGTGAGACCGGCTCCTGCTCCTCCTACACAAATACGAAGCAGTCCCTCACGTTTGGACAGAAACACCTCTCAGGGCCTTCACACTGATTCGTGCATGTCCAGACAAACACTCTGCCATGCTGGCGTCTTTACCTGTGTCGTGAGCGCGATCGGGAGCGTCTGCGTCTTGACCGTGAACGGGAGCGGGAATGTTTGCGCTTGTCATCCTTCTTATCTAGGAAAAAAAACAAAAAAAACAACCGTTAACCCGGCAGCCTGCTGACATACTGGAGACAGTTAGACAAATATTTAAGACCAGACTGAAATAAAGGACTGATTCATCCAGAAACACTGACTGCTGATCAAAAAGAAAAAGGGTTTGGATTTAAAGGAGACAAGTGTGTAGAACTGAGAAGACTCACTGCCTGGCTCAATGGCTGCAGAAATGAGGGACTGGGCCTCGCGGACTCTCTTCATGGCCTCCTCGATCTCCTTACTGGAGGCATCGGTCTTCAGCCCCGGGCTCAGGTTCAGCCCGGCCGCCAAAGGATTCAATCTGTAACAATCCTCAATCATTTAGACTCTGGCTCAAGAAAGTTCATCCTCTGGAGGAGCAGAGTTTCATTTCTTACTTTGGGTCCATGGACTGCATGAGCTTCAGGAAGTCTGCAGAAAGAGCCTGAAGAGCAGCAATGAAAAGAGTTTAAGAAACAAGATCTGCAAGTTCAACCTGCAAAGTGTCAGCTAGAACCAGTGCCCACCTGGGGGTTCATGTTGGGTCCCTGTATTCCCATGGCAGCAATCTGCTCCATATTTGGAGCTCCGAGGCCTCCAAATGGTGTCCCTGCCATCTGAAGTGACACAGACGTTTAAAAGCGAAATAAAGTGAGAATTTAAGAGAAAAACACTGAAACTTGAAATAATTGACATTAAAGTTTCAGACTCACAGTTGCCAGAGGATTCGGGGTGGGCAGAAGACCTCCACCGGGCATCATTCCTGCCACGGCATTGGCTGGAGCCAGCAGGGACATAGCTTTAGATTCATCAGGAATCACTCCTGGAGAAAAACGACATTTCAGGAGGGGCTCCGAGCAAACATCGATAAAAACTGAGACAAGACTTGCAGACAAGCCACCTCAGGCTAACTACTCTGTAACAAAAATGATTCAATCATCTTTGTCTTGTCTGTAAATCTTGATCCCTCACTTTTTTTTGTGCGTGTATGTGTTTATGTGTGTGTTTGTGTGTGTGTGTGTGTGTGTGTGAACAGTATGCTTAGGATTAGCAGCTATGAGTTCAAATGTCACAATACACACTGTGGTCAACACTGCCAAGATTTTATCACCTGTACTTGTTTTTTAAGTCATGAACCAAACGTAAGCAAGCACAGCCGGTTGTCCCGTGGGATGTGCTCTCAACTTTCAATAGATGTTTTAAGAACAAGCGACTCGCGCCGGCTGCTTCGCTATAAAGCACACAAAAACATTGAGATACAGAAAACAAAGTTCGTGATTTGGATGTAGACACATAAATACATTTCAACATCGTTCAGCATTGTCTTTAAAGGAAAAACAGGCTTTGGTTGGTGGTAACAACAACTCCACCAACACAAAAACTTACTTGGGAGCCTGATTTTCAAGGAAAAAAAAAAAAAAGGTACATTTGCCAATGAAATTTTAGAAACTGTCAAAAATATCCTTAACTGTTGAGGGTAGGGCTGTAACGATGAATATAACAGTAGCTATACTTGCTGCTCTGTTTAACATCTTTTCTGTCCTATACTCCAAGATTTGCAGTTAGGGCTGAGAAAGTGCAACGTGTGAGGTGGAAGAGTCTGATTTCCAGGTGATCAAGTCATGATCCCTTGGATTGAAAAATCAGACCTTTCAATGATACTTTTTAAAACCTGGGAATGAGACTCCATCACACACACACACACAGCAGAAATGAGTAATATTCATACTGCAGCCCTGATTACCAGCAATACTGTGATTAAATCCACCAAAAAAGGCCCAAAGCTGAAGGAATAATAAAAAAACAAAAAACAGATGATCATCCATGGTTGTACATCTGAAAACTTTTTCTGCCATTTTACATTCTGAATGGGGGAGAGGGAGGGGGAGAGAGAAAGTGAGACACGTTCATGCACAATTACACGCTCGTTCACTCACACACTCTGTCTCTCTCACANNNNACACACACACACACACACACACACACACACACACACACAAACAGAAAGAACACTTGAGAAACAGGATAAGGCTGCAGAAGACAAAACTGTTGGTGGCATTTTCAGCAGGGCCTGGTATTTAGGGCTGGCTGAACCAGGAAAAAGAACTGTAAAACACAACGACAAAAGAAACACCACTGTTACTGGGAGTCACTCAACTCTGTCAGTCATGTGTGGAAAGGCTCAATAAAAGCATTTTACTATATGGTTTGATCACATATAGCAGAGTTAACTGGCGATGTCACCAACTTCATGTAATCCCCCATGCATAGGTGAGGGGTGTACTACAAAGTAAGAGCAATGGGTTAGCATGGTACGGTAAATCTAAAACCTTGTTTCTAATGACACCATTTATCATGTCACTCAAACTACCTCCCCATATACGTAAACACATTGCTAAAGGTAAATACTCAAATATTTCCATCTTAATGATAAGAGATGATGTGCTTTGTTATTCACGTGATCTAAAATTAGGTTTATGATGAGTTGCACTTTTCTAACTTCAAACTTGAACACCTGTTCAGGATTCTCAGCAACCAGAAGGCTGGCGTCAGGTCGGTGGCTGCTCTACAAGGGCCAGGCTAATTTTCTTCAGTAGCACATGTACAAAGGTTGTGATTCCTGTTAAATATTTGGAGCAATACACAGGCTTATGCATGTTCTAATACAGTCACATGAAAGAATACTGGTTAAAACCACATGAGAAGATACTGAAGAGGTTCAAAAAATGTCCAGTTATCAGCCTGTTCATAAGAAAAGATTAAAGACAACATTGGACTACACACTAACACCCAAACCAATGATCAGCAAGTGAAACCACAAATATATAAATGGATGCAAAACATGGATATTTCATATTTACTATAAAAATTAATTTTATATATAGCCTTAAATTAAACTTACATGTACTGAAAATGGGTCATGCCTGCAGACTCAAACTAAACTGACTTTACATACATAGTCATAATGCTACATAGATGCTGTAAAATGTTTTTTTTTTTTTAGAACACTCTCTAGGTTGACTCCTTCAAACTATACCGTACCTACTTAATAGTATACCCCTCTGATTTTATCTACATATGTTTGTTATACAAATGCTCTGATCATGCCCTTCTCAAATTTAGACCACTCGAAATAAACCTGTTCAAATAGATTGACTCTCTTTTGAAATGCAGTTCCATAGCACATAAACTGCCTAATCTGAATTATACCGCACACTCATGCAGTTAGTTTCACTCCTTAAGGAGGTTTACTCCTTTTCTGTTGGTATGTTGATTCATGGGAAAATCTGAATTCCTGGGTTCATGTCAACAACCTCGCCTCATCTAATCACTGATTCCAATAGCAGAAACTGACGAAACCTTTTCTGTCTGGCGCCTCCCTAATTTCTCCTTACTCAACAATTTTAATAGAGTTTTGAAACTCCAGACAAAGGTTCTGAAACAGGACACCTAAATTGGATTTACTCACTGGTACGTGTAGATGGTGCAGATGAAATCACCTCAACTTTTGAGGTACAAACGGAACGTAATATCAACATATACTATCCTCCATCCCCTTAATAGATTGGCTTGGTTTAAATCTTAAAGTGTTCAAAAATATTGAAATCATATAATAACCACATAAAAGTTAATATATAACATATATATAAAACCTCATAGTACATCCACCCACATCCACTTATTTTGCACAGGCTGTGTGGCTATGACTTTAAAAGAAAAAATGTATTAAACAGAGACAAAACAAAGACTTAATGATTTACTCCAGAACAAAAGGGGCTTGCGAGCCTGGTGCCATGACAGCAGACGACCAGTTTCGGCCAGCAAGGAAGGGGCTCTTCAGCAAATGACTTGTATGCTATGAAAACCACAACACAAATAACAAAGAGAGAAATTTACAGCTAGATTGCAGGATATGAACACAAATTAATATCTCCCTTTCACATACCTGGAATGCCAAGCACTCCAGGCTTCTGCTTGATAAGAAAAAAAAAACAAAAAAAAAACAAAACTTTGGCATTTGCACTTCTATGTAACGGACCTACACAACACTCTCTGGGATTGCTCCAGACACTCACCTTCAGCGAATGGGACCACGATTAGCGCTCTGTCCACAAAGACGGTGTTCGTCAGGTGTTGAGAAACTCCGACTGACTCAGACTCATGGAACTTTACAAAACAGACACGTGAAGTCACAGGCAAGGGAGAGTCACTGGAAGAAAAATAGAGATGTTGTGCAAAGAGAAGACCAACAAATAGCCATAGCAATTCACCATCAGAAAAATCTGAAAGTTTGATTTATTGACAGAACGAAAAGCATTTGTTTTGCTTATATAAATTTGCAGAACAGACTGCCATGAAATACTGGATGAATCATTTATACCCATTTTAATTGTTGTGTTTTTGAAGAAATGGATGAGAAAGGTCAGTTGGAACAATTGTACAGCAACTGTATAAGCCTTGATATTTCTGTGTTTTATATACTACAAACAAGCCCTTGGGACGTAAAATCGGGGGGATTCTTACGTGTAATGTCCATTTTGTTAAATGCTGCATTTGTTATCTTCTGAAAAGTTTCATGCATAGAACTAAACGGGATTTTAGAATCGAAATGTTAGCTACCTCGAGCACTCAATTTAACTACATTCCACCAACATTTATATTAATATTATTCTACTTAGATTTCTGATCAATTAAATTTGCCTCTCTGATGAATTAAGGTGAAGTGGTGCGCTTGTTTCTACATCAGCCAAAGAGGCGGGTAAACCTTACCACGCCATGGAGTGAGGCCTACTCGACATGTGAGGCCTTACTCGCATCCGCGAAAGCTACATAACAGCGATTCATAAACTTAAAAAAAAATACTCACTCCGGTGGAAACAGTTTTAGTTCCTCTATGTTTCCGAGAAATCCGAACAGAGTCCTCATTTGGTCGGACGTCGTACTCGGGGAGACATTTGTCACCTGAATGACGTGAGTGTTCGAATTCATTTTTGCGAACGCAAAATAAGCTAGTTATCGTTAAGCTCGCGGCGTGTCTAATACCGACAAACAATAAAATTTAATAAAGTTGCGACGAAACGGATCAGGCCAATACAAAATCGGGCATGTTTTTCCTCTGCAGAGGTGTTTGCCACTTAAAATGGACCAAAATACAACGACCCAGAACAGACCCACAATGCGGTGATGAAAATGTCTGCCTCTTCTTCGTCTTTTTCTTCTTTCGTGCCCAAGGTTGGAGTGAGGGTTTTCTTCTTCTTTGTGTTTTCTGGCGACGTCTCAATGCAACTGAAGACATACACTGCCACCTACTGCACATTATATCACCATCTATGAATACGTAAAACATTAGTAAATCGATTAAATGTTGGGGAAAGACAAACTGTATGACAATATAAAAAGCTTGATAATGGATGTTATCCAAATATTTAAACTAAATTTTCAGTTTTTAAATTTTCCAAAATCGTCTTATTCCATTCGGGATTTACATAATCGTTTCAATAGGTGGCGGCGTAGCCCTAGTAAAGAAACACCACAAATGTAAAAGAAGAAGAAAAGACCACGAAGAAGAATCTCAGATTAAGCTGTCAAAATAGCATTTCAGAGAAAAACTGCACGAAATGAAGATGGGTAAATTTGTACTGTTTATTTTTTAAAGATTCCGTTTTCGTGCATGGCAGTAATCAACAAGAAGATTACAAGTATGTCTCGCATCGTGTTTAAGCTGCAATATTGGCGCGAAATATACTAAAACAAAGCTCGATATACAGCTTTAAACGCGGCCAAATGCGTTTCAGGTTAGACTTAAAAACGTGTGTTTTGGAGTCTTTGTTGCGCAAACATCCAGGCTATTTATTTTATCTGTTTTTAAAATACATATTGTTATATTTTAGATATTTTTAAATGCGAGTTATTTTGAGGAGCATAACAGATATTGTGTCTTTGTAATATAAAGTAATGGATGGGAGCTTGAATTATTATTATTGTTATTATTTGCAAGTACCCATTAGGTCTGAAATACTGAAATATCCTCAATGGTACTTAAATATTACATTTTTCTTCCACAGGAAATAAAAACAACTTACGTTAAATGGCTACAAAAATGTAAATATTGTCCCCACCCCCTCACATTCTCATGACACCCGTAGGAAGACATGGCCTATTTAAGACTCGTTGCCAGAATCATGGGTAGGATCAGTACTTTCAGGTCCTATCAGTTTGTGCTTCTCCTGGCTGCTGCACTTGCAGTCGTAGCTTTTTACTACTTTGCCTCAGAGAAGCAGAACTTCTCCAGCACCACAAAGAGGATCAAGGAAACCCAGGCCAGCCACAACATTAACAGAAACGGTCCAGATCTGACTGTGGACATTGGACTCCCTCATGCTGCAGGTTCGGAGGAGAGGAGGGGGGAAGAGAAGGATGTAAGGGAGAGTGATGGTGAGAGTGGCTATCATGCACTCATGATGTTTACCAAGGTGGACAAGAACCGGAGCCTACAGGATAAATTCAGAGTGGCCATGTTGTCTTTGGTTAAATATGGACGTTTCCTAGAAGGAGAGGTGTTGGTCCTTCATTTTGTCTGTGATCACGCCAGCAAGGAACTTGGAGAGAAGATGCTGCAGGAGTTTTTCTTTGATGCACCGTTTAAGTATGAGGTATGTTTTCGAAACATGTTTACAGTCGACCATAGTTCTTTTGTCTGGTGGTTTCAGTTTATTATGTACTGTTTGATTTTAAACTAATACTACTACAAATAATAATGAGTTTAATGCTTTTAAAAACAATTAAATTCTGCTTTAAAAATACTGTAAATATACAGTGAGGATTTGTAAGTGCTATTTTCAGGTGAAACACACGGGGGCAGTGTTAGACTTCCAGACTAGTCCCTTCTTCATGTTTAACCCCACCACATCTACTGTTTACGCCACAAAAACAAAAGGTTATGTTCCCACTCTAAAGTTGAGGGCATCTTCTTTTGTATTCTTCAAAATGTCTCACTTTTCGTCTGAAAGGCTTTCGCAGTTCAGTTTCCTGACGAATTTCTTAAAGCGTATAAGAATTTAGAAGTCCAGCTGCTTTCAGCTTGAAACACTCTGACTGCCATGAACTGGATGACCGGGGAGATATACAGACACATCCCATCTCTGCTGTGGCCATTGCCCTGATCTGGTTCTATCCTCTTCATTCCTCACAGAGCACACGACTCCCAATGTGTTCTCTCTGCAGTCTACAGTACCTGGTGGACAGCGCACATTCCTTAGTTTACCTGCCTAATTTTTAAGAGATTTGCATTTCTTTGCTGTTTATTATCAAACACGCAGGAGAGAACAAGTTTTGAATTCTGGTTGGACGTGTGATGCATCCCATCGCAAAAGTCACAGTCTTTAATGCACATAATTAACCACATTAGCACATATAGCATTTTTAGAATTCCTACACCGCACACATGGACATCCCATTTTAATGTCTGGCTCAGTCCACCAACTAGTAGCCACATAAAGTAAGATTTCTATAAATCATGCTTTGTTCTTTATTTGGGAGTAATGCTCTCCCACAGATTAGCCTTGACTAGATTGGTAGATTAGCCGGTATAATTTTTTAAATTTGGTCTGCCAACAGCTGTTCAGAAGTCTTCAAACTTTTAAGGGTTTTGAAAATCTTCCTTTACTCATTCCCTGTCCTGGAAGTCTTGTAAACAAGTCAGGCTTCCAAAGTCAAATAAGGCAAATTTGCTCAGGAGTATTTCTTCAAAAAAAATAGTAAAGTTAGTGCCAAGAAGTCTCAAGTCAACAATCTGCAGCTGTTTTTTGCGTGATCTAATTAAACACAGTCCCAATACTAAAAATATCACATTCTGAAACCACAGAAGAGGAAAGGATTTGTTCTGTGGATGGATAAACAATGCTCTTTGGCCACTCGGCTTAATTCTTTCTGCGTGTTTCTATTTCTTTTCCTGGTTGGTTATTCTGTAACCTCCTCTTGTTCACAGTTGAGCTCTAGAATTTTTGGCAAAAAGATTTTTTTTTTTCAGTGTTCCTATTGGGAACCTATTTTTGCTGCAGCTGTTTAGGACGGCACAGATTTTCAGAAATGTACATTGATGTGTACATTGATGTGTTTCATCACCCTGAAAATCTAAATTTGTAACCAGTTGCATTGAATGATGACGATAGGGGCCTCTGTTCACTCATCCAGCCATGATGTTTGGAGGTAAATTTTCATCTTTAGCTTCAGAAGCTGAGCAAAAAGCCCAGACAAACGTTATCATTGGCAGTTACCTCCGTTTCCCAGGTGACCGCTGTTGAGCTAACATTGGGCTGCCTTTCTGATACACAGGTGTTATTCCACAACGTGTCGGCGCTTACGCAGAAGCTGTTCCCCATTGTGGAGTCCATGCAGAAGCACTTCAGCTCTGGCTCTGGAGCCTACTACAGCGACGCCATCTTCTTCCTGTCTGTCGCCATGCATCGCATCATGCCTGACAGTGAGAAACTCACACATTGTCTCGTTTCTCAGTTTAAATGATTTACCTTTGACTTATGGCCGATTGTATAACGGCAGTCTAGCTTCTTTTGGCTTGATGGCTGATCATTCATGCATATCTGTGTGAATCACCTCGAGAGATAAATGATTAATTATGTATAGGTGAGTTATGAATATATAGATATTATTCATTTGTTATTAGCTGTCTAGGGTGTATACCAGCCTCTCACCTAGTGACTACTGGTATAGATTCCAGCACCTCCCTGCCCTGATTAGGAGTAAATGGTTAATAATAGATAGATGGACAGTGTTTATGGAGTTTTTCTGCTGAAAATCCTGGAGATACTGGTCTTTTTGCCAGGATTTGATACAAACAAGGATGAAGGAGTCATCATAAATATAGAATACTCCTACTGTGGTGTGGCTGGGACGCAGCTGGAAGTGGCCGCGTGGGCAGGTATCAAACAGACACGTGGCACGCCTCTCGGGCCATGAGCGGTCATGGCAGACGGATGTGTTCTGTCACCGCTGCCCACACTGACGTGCCCCCCCACCCTGGGCCGGTTGACCAATGGCGCTGCTCCTCTCTGGGAAAGGTTGTTGGCGTTCACTCAGATGGACAGCATGTGTCGTCACTCCACAGATCGAAAGTGCTGGCCTTCGGGGCCTGAACACACACACACACACACACACACTCACACGCACACAGGCACACACACACAGATTTGTTTTGCATGTATTCATCATCTGGTGTATTGTGATAAATATGTGCAGTGCACGTGTTTGGAACAGAGTGCAGGCAGAAAGTAAAAGAATTAAATAGATTTTAGAAATGTGACATTGTTTGGCCTCCAGGTTGCTGTTTCAATTCCCTCTGCTTCTGTCTGACAACTTCTGTCAAATCAGGCTTGTTTTGTTCAGTAGTTAATTAAAACATGCTTTTAACATAATAAAAAACTGTCCTTCATAAAGGCCAGCGTGGTGACTAAGAGGGTGCAGCTTCCTGATTTTGGAATGGGCTGGAAGTGCCACTGCTTCATGTGAAGTTGTTTCCAACTTGTTAAAAAGGTGTTGTCCTCGGTCAAATGAAATTGACATCAGAGGAAGAAGAGGACAGTATTTTCTCATCACCTGTGATGGAAGGATTATTAAGGGAACACTTTGGCTTATGGAAAGAATCCCCATGTTTTGTTTTTTAAATTCCCACCAGAGTTCTCAACATGTCGGGACGTGACTCTGACTAACCTGTACCTGTGGTAGAGCATCCATATCACATGATTTGTTTTTCCAAATAGGGCATCAAAGCTCACTGCATCGTCCTCCCACAGTTAACATTTTTTATTACCTCTCATGGACGATCGCCAGGTGCTAATAAGTAGTTGTACTGACTGTGAATTCATTCATAGTCATATCTTTATAACTGTTTTGATAGTTTTAAGTACATAGATAGATTTATAGTATGTAGAATTAATGTTTTATTACCATGAATGAAAACAGTAGCCCAAGTTTCCAGGGAGCTGAATTATCATTTAAGACCCATGTGGTCCCGATTTTTGGTGAAGAGTGGGAAATAAAATAACATAATGGGGGTCAAGATGAACATTAAATGATCTCTATCCTGCAACTGTTGACAAAAGTGAATGGTGCACCTTTAAATAGGCCGTAAGTGCTCGCATGAAGACTGATGTTAAGGCCTAATAAAGTTGACCCAGTTTCTCCCTGAAAATGTGATGTTAGACAACAGCCTTGTTGTGGATGTTTATGAACGTGCCCCAGGCAGCGCTAACTACGTTACTCTGGAAATACACAGCTACTGGCCAGGCTGTAATTGATTTTTAACCCCCTTTTTTACTCAAACAGTTCATTCACATGGAATCAAAGTGCTCGTTCTTCCCTGAACACCGTGAATATCACGAGGGATAATTGAAACAGAATTTGTAATCCAGCTAACTCTATTTAACACTGTCCAGATGTCCACCGGTTCGCTGTAGAGCTGCACAAAGTTGTATAACATCTCAAATTTCAGTAAAAATCAAAGTTTTCTCACATCTGTCATCAGTTTTTGAAACACCTGTAACTGCCCGCGATGACTCACTGGTTAACAGCAAACCATGTCAGTGTTGTCACAACTTTAAGGCCTTCTTCCTGTTCCAAGCGCAGTAGTTAATCCCAGTTCGTGGAAACAAGCAGCGTCGACCATTCCGAGGTTGCTCTCGTGAGCGCCTCTGTGTCAGCACAGCACATGAAGGCATTGTGATGGCAGCTTCCTTGTTTGGAAAGCGCAGAAAGCAGGTCGCCGTCGTGTCGCTGAGTCGTCCTTTTTTCCCCCCCCACCACAGAAAACACCACTCAGATGTTTTTGTTAGAGCAACTCACACAAGTACAGTAAATCCCCCTTTCTTTTGCTTCTTCAAACGTGAAGTTGTCGACGAACCCAAAGCTGATAATTGGCAGAATAATCCCTTGGGAGCAGCAGCAGGACAGTTTCCATGGTGACACATTAGGAAATTCTAACCTCTCTGTAACATGAAGTTATCATTGAGAACTGTGGCGTAGCATCTGATGGAATGAATAAAAGGCCTGCTCGTCAGTTTTACCTGAGAAACCCTGAGGGAAAAGGTTGAAAATGACTGGATGCCTCATCCTTTCATTGACATGCCAACCAGCAAAACATAGGAAGAGGACACAATGAACCGATGAGGGCCTGAGCATCCTGGATACTGCTGCTGCTGTTACTATTTTAAACAATTGATTTTTTTTTTTTGACATTATGGCGTTTGTTAGCACTGCTCACCTTTCCTTCTTCACAAAACGTTTTTAGTTCCGTGTCCCTCTGGAACAAACTTGCCACAGCAGGGAAAGCATTTCGTTAGTGCCGAAGAGCCCGCTCTTGTTTCTTCTCACAGTGGAACGTCTGTCACTGATAATTGGACAGGTAACAGTGAGTCACAAGGTCTGTCTGAATCAGGGGCCGTTTCCGTGGCGATCAGTTCAAAGAATGGTGACCGGAAAAGGGCACCTGCTTTTTCCCTATCCCGAATCTCTCTTTATATTAGTTTATATATGTCCATGTTAGCCTTCCTCTCCAAGCGCTCTGCTCCTCTTTTTTTTTTTCCAGGTCTGACGCGCATCGTGCAGCTTGACCTGGACCTGAAATTCAGGGTTAACATCAGGGAGCTTTTCCAAGAGTTTCACCGGTTTCCTCCAGGGGCCGTTATGGGCATCGCCAGAGAGATGCAGCCAGTCTACAGGTGGGAACCAGTCTGCACAAGCAATTTGATAGTTACATGTTTAATTTCTTCCTACATGAAGTGGGCACTTCTTCTTTTACTTATTTTTTATATACGTACTGTTTTACAGACATAAACAGAAGTTTTAGCATGCTAATGCTATTAAATACACCAGTGTATATTCTATTTCATTCCATCAGTAAGTTGTAAAGCCCTTCCACACCAGACTTTTGTGTTTGTGACACGCTCGTCTTCCGCTGGAGTGCTCCAGCAAGCGAGCAAGGACTCTGCTCCCACACTTTTTAGTGCTAATGGATGCAGCATAATGTGGGAGAGCACGTCCTCCCACCAGCTACATTCAGAGCACATCCTGCCACTGAAAAGTTCATTACTGGGGGGGGGGGGGGGGGGGGGGG
>BJFM01001569.1:462137-480517 GCA_016586285.1 Arothron firmamentum
TGTGTGTGTGTGTGTGTGTGTGTGTGTGTGTGTGTGTGTGTGTGTGAGTGAGTGAAGAAAGTGCCAAAACACACACCTCATTCACAAGCATTGCTGGGAGATCTTTCCCTCTGGATGCGTCCAGGGCACCACCACCACCACCACCACCACCCCGTGCAGCTGGATGCCAGCAGGCCTCCTCTCCTCTGTGCACGACGTGTGCGACATTAGCAGCAATAAATTGATATCTGTTCCTACCAGCCAGCGCCATCCCATCAGCCTGGAGTAAATCAACTGGGCAGAGCCACCTGCACGTTTATGCCTGCTGCTGCAGCTTCCACGTTTATGGCGGCTGGGGAACCTGCGTCATCACCGCTGCATTCATGCGTCACGTGCGCCGGTGTGACAGGGTGATCTGTGTTTGCAACCACTGGATATTTAAGCCAGCCTAGTGACGTTTGTTCACCAGGCCGGTTTGTTCAGGGTGGTAATTACGGGTGTCTTGGGTGAAAAGGGGTTAACAGGAGGATCTGAAAAGGCCTCAGGTGTTTTTCCTGTCTTGTCAGGCTTAAAGGGGTTAAAGGGCACATGTGATGTTCTTACTGCTTGTGGTAATGTGCTGGTGTGAGGTCTGCACCCCTGCAGCCAGACATGAATGACTGAATGAGCTAAATTCAATACTCTTTACAGCCTGTTCCTGGGAAGCTATTTGATTGCATATATATGCCTATACCTGATAGCCAAAGTGTATTATACATTATTATTAAAAGTTTTCTGTACAAATTTACACATAAACCACGTGTTTGTATCGTTTTCCTTTTTTATTGATAATTCTATGAGGTTCACATAACAAACCACATTTTTATTCCTTAAAAATATCCTTTTTTTCCTTTGTTTACATAAAACATCTTTACACCTCAGTACATAACAATTGCTCTTTTTCTTTTGCACAGCAAAGATATGACATTTATGTTTCAGACAGCATACCAACAGACATGATGCACATGTAATCAGCATAATAACTGGATGAAATCTACAACAGAGCTAAATAACTGGAGTGAACAAAGTTGCGCTAACATGGGGGGAAAGAATGGGAATGTCTGTTTAAACCCACTGAACCACTAAAAAGCAGGAAAACGGCTGTCAACGCTGTCATTTTTAAGAGAAAGAGGAGGAAATGTTGGTAAACAAGCTTGAGACTGCACCCAAATCCTCTTAAATTAAGCAGGTGGGATTAGCGAAATGAGGACTTTGTTGGTTCAAGCAGGCGTCTTTCAAAGTTGGCATGCATGTTATTTTTTAGTATTTGCATTGTTTGTGAATTTCTTTCGCCGACCTGTGTGTTCATAAAAGCAATAGTTCAGCGGAGGCACAGATAAACGATCTCCAGGGGGATGCGACAGTGCGTCAGAGAGCGCACAGAAAAGCCCAAAACCATTCAGGCAATTTCCTGCACCTTGATTTCCTCAGAGCCGTTGGAGAGCGGAGGGGGCTCCGGGTTGCTCTCTATGGAGGACTCGCTCCCGGTGCTCTCTCCGGACAGGAGTCTGGTGACCCTCAGATCGGCTTTCAGCGTCTGCACGTCGTTTCCAATGCACATCTCCCCCAAGTCATTAATGATCTGAGTCAACTCCTGTTTGCCGTTGCTGACGCAGCTATCGTCCAGAATGTCCTCGCACTCAAAGTGCATCGCCTTCTCCTCCTCCTCCTCCCCGACCGAGTCCTCCGTGATGGAGCCCAGCTTGGGCGCGCTGCGGCTGCGCTCCACGGGGGGTTTGTAGTAACACTGTCCGTTCAGCAGTTTCCTGAGTGGGACCAACGGTATCGTTTGTTCCCCTATGAGCTGCTGCTGCTGGTGCCTGGCGTCGTCCCTCCGCTTAAGTCTTTTGAAATCCGCCAAAGCCGTGGCTGAAGTCTGGTACAGCAGCAGCGCCATGGCTTTTGCCTTCTCGGGCTTGGACACCAGCACTGCGTGACAGCGCAGCATCACGGCCTTGTGCTTCATTTCGTGCCTGTAAATCCAGGCAAAAATCTTGGGCAGCCTCGGGTCCGCGACACAGTAGGTTATTCGGTGCAGCAAGTACAGGTGTCCCGGCCTCCTCGCCTTGTCGTCCACATGCACCATCCGGATGCCCTGTGAGCTGATGGTCAGCTTCATCTTGGTGCCGTTCTTACCCATCTCACTCTTACCCCAGATCTTGCTCACCGCCACGTCCGTGCAGCCTTCCCCCCTTGACTGGATGGTGGTGGCATTCCCGAGATATAGCACCGTGTACGTGGGGTCCTCGCTGGTGATTTTCAACTTTTTCCTCTTGGACTTGAACATGCTGCCCACCCTGTTGAGCGCGCTCTCGGGGCAGGACTTGGCAAAGGAGGTGAGCGCGGAGTAGTTGAGACTCACCGCATAGCCCTTCTGCTTCGACTGCTTGTCTTCCTCAATTAGGTCGAACTTATTCTTCTTCCAGGGCAGCATTTTAAAGCTGTTTCCACTCAGCAACTACCGAAAGAGAAAGAAAAATAAAAGTTTGTATTATGACTAATGGCTATAAATGTTATAAGTGATGTCGTCAGGTCATTTGTGAGCCACTCTAAAGTAACTGACTCCGTACTTCATCTGTTCATCCTCGGATCTCCTCCTGGACATTGTGGAGCGCACTGTCCCTCATCCGCGCTGGCATCAGGACAGACAAGTTTCAGGAGGTATATACTGGGAGATACCATTTTAATGCGCCGGTAGGGGGGGATTGAACCAAAACAGGATAGAGGTGCACTGGTTTCTGTTGACAGCGCTCATACAAAGTCTTTACTGCTGACAGTCGTTGTCACCTTTTGTACACATTTAAAAGTCTGTAAAGATATTTTAAACACACGTATATGCGTTTATGTATGATAAATAATGATAATAATATTATCATTAATAGATTTAGCCTAATGCTAATTACTGCATATGTCTCAAACCTTTTTAGTAATACTTTGTAAATTTGCCATAATAAAAATACTCGCTCATTTTCCGTTACATTAAAGCGTTACATTTTTTCTAATTTTGAGTTGAGATGTTTTTGTTTGCCCGTATTTAATAGATTTCATTTGGAATTTGATGAATTTGAATTTATGCATCACTGAAAGAGTACTTATGTTATTAAACTCTTTAGTAATCACCAGGAAAAGTCGCAGCTGTGGGAGTGCAATATCGACCATGTTTCGCAGCCCCGACTTGCTGCTCTATTCATTTTGTTTTTGGGTAAATTATTGTATAATTTCTTTCAATTAGTGTCAGGATTACGTGCTTCACGCTCGTACACTCGTATCTAATGAATATTTTTAAAACAAACAAACTAAGTCAATGGCTGTCCATGCAATAGATGCAACGTGCGTAAACACAACCCATTAACTTATTTTTGCTTCCTTTTTTTTAAAGTGGAAACAAAGATATTAATTTTACAGTTATATGCTGCCATCTTTTGGTCAAAATCAGAATAAGTCAATTGGCGTATGATCAGACGTTGCACGACGTTTTTTAAGCATCGTACGGCTTTTTGAAAAATCATATGGATTAAAACGTTTTTTAAAAATTGAATACGTAAGTTCATAACGTTAGGCTTGGAAAAACAAAGTATTTTTTGGATCAATTTTAAGTGGATCAAAGGTTTTTAATCGGAACTATTTTATTTTCCCCGTTTCTTTTCAGAGCACATTTTATAGCCGGACAACAGCCGGGTCGTGCAATTGCAACGTTCATGTAAATAAAACCCTAATATTATTGACCCCGTCTACAAAATGAAATAATCTTCTCAAATCTAATTTTAACATTTATATCATGATCATTTTAAACATGGTCACTAATGCCATTTCTTAGATAAACTGTCGTGTTTAGAATGGGAATTATTTTGGTTTGTTCCACTTCCGGTTCGGATGTCAACACGTAACGCCAGTGCTTTGTGCACATGGGTCGCAGGAGATAGAAGCACATATATTAGTATAACCTTTATAATTCATAATATATCTTTGACAACATCAGAAATTGTAATGGGTAAGAAGAAAGCAGGTGGAGGAGCCGGATTAGGCCGGGCTCTCATAAAAGAAAGACTTCACACATCCCGAGGGAAAAAAAAGGCTGATGTGTGGGTAAGAATGCTAAATCGTGTGTACACTGTCCAGATGAGTGTCGTTTGTCGACGGATCTGAGTGATATTAGTCGGTCGACATATTAAGTACATATATTAAGTAATAATTGATTGTAACAAAGAATTGGCAGTTTTAAAGTCGACATTACTTGAATGATCCACCCACTTGTTATTTTCAAATTCAGCCTAAGTATAGAGAATGCATCGTCAGTAGACTTGTTTACGTTGTATTTTGTTTGTGTCTCAAATCTCATATGTCTCATTTGAATCTGATTTCATGATCGAAGCTTCACACCAGTGAGCTGAATGATGGTTATGACTGGGGACGGTTGAACCTACAGTCAGTGACTGAACAGAGTTCAATGGATGATTTTCTGGCCACTGCACAACTAGCAGGAACAGAGTTTGTCGCAGGTAAACGGCGCACTCATCTCAAATTAAATACCAAAATTCTGGGTCACATATTTTGTCACCATGCGTGTTTCTTCCTTTCTTTTCCTAGAGAAACTCAACATCCGGTTTGTGCCAGCAGAAGCCAGAGCTGGCTTAATATCAGCTGAGGAAAAAGTCAGGTTGGCAAAGCTGCATGAAGAAAACAAGCATTTTCTGAGAATTCCTCGACGGTAAAAAGAATAGATTGAGTTACATGTATAAAACTGCGTTATTGTGTATGAAACATTTATTTTAATTTCTTTTTGGATTTCTTTTTGTTTATATTAATATCTCAACATTTGTTCTCTTATAAAGCCCATGCTGGGATGAAAGCACGAGTGCAGAGGCCCTTCAACAAGCAGAGAAAGATACCTTTTTGGAGTGGAGGCGGACACTTGCACAGTGTGTAGTATTCTGTAAACATTGTGAAATTTCAGTGTTGTGGTGGTGCCTTTACGCCCTCAAAAAGGCTGTATACAACTGGTAATATCTTGTTACATTAGTGTAAAATTAACAGTGTAAAAACTTTATCCCTTTAAGGTTGGAAGAGGAACAAAAGTTAATTCTCACTCCATTTGAGAGAAACTTGGAATTCTGGAGACAACTATGGAGAGTCATTGAAAGAAGGTAAAAATATAAGCTGGGTATGACATATTGGTCTATACTTCTTTTTGTAATTTGAAGTTAAATGTTGTTTTTGCTCCTTTTGCAGCGATGTCATTGTTCAAATTGTTGATGGCAGAAATCCGTTGCTGTTCAGATGTCCTGATCTGGTGGGTACTTGAACTGTTTACACCTTCTGTGATGAAGCACAAATGAGCTGTTGTTGGTGAAATGGTACATGACTTGTTGAAAATATTTCAGATGTTGTTTGTTGTTGTTGTTGAGGTGTTTGCCATCTTCGATATGATTGGATGGCCCCAGAATTCTATTTTACACATTGACACTCTAATACCTTTAATCAAAGCTGTTATAGCTGGTACATTGATACATTTAACTTTCTTTTGATAAGTAATTTAATGTGCACTGCCAGGAGTCATATGTGAAGGAGGTGTCAAACCACAAGGTGAACATGCTGTTGGTGAATAAGGCAGACCTGCTGAGCAGAGAGCAGAGGCGAGCCTGGGCCAGATATTTCCAGAACCAGGGGCTGAGGGCGGTTTTCTGGTCTGCTCTGGCTGAGGGTAACAGACTGGATGCAGAAGATAAGGTGAGGAGAAATGGAAGAGGACTCTTTTTTTCATTCATTCTTGACACTGTATTGTACATTTGGTCACTGGGTGGAAGGCTTTATCAGTTTATAATTTGATTTATTAGGGAATTGCAAAGGAATGAAAAACATTCTCAAAAGGCAAAACATGTCTCTGCACAGGACATGGAGGGGGAAGACCCGGAATCGAACGACAGTGACCCGGAACGCGAAGGACAACCAGATAATGAGAAATTGTCTAAAAGAGGAGCAGATGGAGCAAAGGAGGATGAAGAAAGCAGTACAGTTGAAGAGCAGCAAGAAAACACAGAAGAGGAAGATGACTGGCACACATGCTCAGAAGAGGAGGGCGAAGAAGATGAGGGGGCAGCTCATTCATCCGGTGAAAATTCCTTCCGTAATTCCAGCCGTCTGCTGCGCAAAGACGAGCTACTGGAAATGTTTAAGGCTGCTCATAACGGACCCAGGTGTAAAGACGGACAGCTGACAGTGGGACTGGTGGGTAGAAATATTATTTCATGTGTTGTACCTACTTATTTTACTTTTTAAAACATGTTTAAAGTTTTTCTCTTGATATGTGGAAAATATAAAAATTATGCCTTACTTGGGTTTTAATGTCAGAATTCAGACTTTTACAAACACGTGTGCTAGCGCTTTGAACTGCGTTCTGTTTGTTAGGTTGGGTATCCTAATGTGGGAAAGAGTTCTACTATCAACACTATTCTAAGAAATAAGAAGGTTTCTGTTTCAGCCACTCCAGGACACACTAAGCACTTTCAGGTAAAGGAATACTCCCTCTATCTCTCAGTATGTCAGCTCATGCCTTCCATCCTCAGCAGACATAAAGTAGGACTCTTTGGACTCATGTTTGCTTCTCTCAGACTCTGTATGTGGAGCCAGGTCTGTGCCTCTGTGACTGCCCCGGCCTGGTCATGCCCTCCTTTGTTTCTACCAAAGCAGAGATGATCTGTTCTGGGATCCTGCCCATTGACCAGATGAGAGATCACGTGCCTGCAGTTTCACTTATATCCTTTTTAACTAACCATTTGAAACCATGCTGTTCTACACAAAGAGCGAAAACATCTGCTGTTGTAGAATATCACTCAAATATTGACAATACTCTATGAGTCTGTTCAAACTGATCTCAGGTCAGACCTTAACCATTCCATTACATATGTCAAACTATACCCCGACATGTACTAGAAGGCACCTACGGCATCAATATCATCCGACCACGAGAGGACGAGGACCCTGACAGGCATCCCACCTCTGAGGAGCTGCTGATGGCTTATGGATGTAAGATTTACTTTTATACCGAAAAAACGAGCTGTTTCAAATATTAACAGACAAAAAAAAAAATTTAATGTTTAGTGACAGTTGTTTGCTATTGTGTTTTCCTCATTTGCAGACATGAGGGGATTCATGACGTCTCACGGCCAGCCCGATCAGTCCAGATCGGCCCGCTACATCCTGAAGGATTACGTCAGTGTATGTGCAAACAAATTCATGTTACAGTCTAAACATTGCTTAGCAACTGTGAGTCTATTGAGATGTCACAGTTGTGTTCCTGTATTTGGGTAATAATTCGCCAAGAATGAGAAATTAAGCCCCAGAAATCGCATTTAATCATTAACTTAAGATGTGTGCGTCCTTGCAGGGAAAACTTCTGTACTGCCATCCTCCTCCAGGAACTCATGCGAAAGACTTCCAGCCACAGCACAAGAAGTTCCTGAATGAAGACTCTGAAAGTTTGGACCTTTCTGCAACAGCAAACAAGCCAAAAATCAAGAGGATTGAAAATGTGGTTGATAAGAACTTCTTCCATCAGGTAAAAAAATGTGTCTGCTGTTAGC
This sequence comes from Arothron firmamentum, assembly GCA_016586285.1. NCBI lineage: Eukaryota > Metazoa > Chordata > Actinopteri > Tetraodontiformes > Tetraodontidae > Arothron > Arothron firmamentum. The sequence goes on from BJFM01001569.1 coordinate 469,736, forward strand.
AGGACAACTGAGATCAAAATAAATGGATTCTAAGTAGATTTCTGTCTTCAGGAGAACGTGAGGGCCCTCTCCAAGGGTGTTCAGTCCATCATGGGCTACAAGCCAGGGAGCGGACCAGTCGCCCCAGAAAGAGCTGGAGTAGAAGGGGTAGTGGGAAAACCTTGGAAAAAACACGGCAACAGGAACAAGAAGGAGAAATTGCGGCGGGTTACTAAACATCTGGATGCCTAGAGACAGTTGGAAATCCCTGCATTTGCCGATTATATCTGCCAGAAAGAAAAGAAAACTCAAGCTGACCCAAGAGGGTTTCTCTGTATAAGAGGAAAAATTATCTGGCTAAATAATGAGCAGGTTCTTTTTAGGTAGAGTCAGATTTTTTTAAATCATCACAATCTGCTTTGGTTATAAGAACAATCATTCCATCAAGTGAACAGAAAGGTTTATCAGCCAGAGTAATGAACTGTCATTTTTGCCACATATAGTTAGCATTTATGCATCTAAGATATTTTAATAAATACAATTACCGCATGCTTGTTTTTCTCTTCATTATTACATTACATGTGAGCCCATAACTGCAACAAATAACAGTTTACCATGCTTGAACAGAGCTGCGCCCAGAGCAGAGGGTGACTGCTGATCCTGAACCAGGGCCTCACGTCAGGAAAGAATGCTGAAGTCATAGAAGTGATATTTTTGAGTATTCTGCAGATTCTAAAATTTGTAGTCACAAGGAGCATTTTTTTTCTGACCAAAATCCTAACTTTAACTGTAGAGAAAATGTGAGGTTTGTATTTTCCAATACATAAATTAACACTTTCTGCAGCAACTTTCTGTACTTATTTGTGGTTGTTTTGGGGATTTGTTGTTTTAGCAGTGGAAAGAATAAGGGCTGACATCGTGTATTCTGTGTTCCTGAGGAAAAAAACAGTAAAAAAAAAAAAAAAAGGTAATCTCCCACAACAGGTGATGGACAGACATGTGGGCGGGGCAACATTTGAATAGATCATAACATGCTAAAGCAACAAAAAGAATAAATCCTCGTTATTACAACCTCATCTGTATTCAATTCAGAGGCACTGAGTTCAAATAACATTTTCTAAACATGTTTAATTTTTATCAACGTATGGATCGGTTCCAACCCGTTCTCCAGACTGATGTCGCTGATGGGCTCCTCCCCAACCCTTCCTCACCTGATCTCATGACCAGTTTGCACACGGGCTGGTCCCAATAAAACGCCATGCAAACACGTCCAACATGGATGGTCGAGCACTGGTCGGAGGAAATCCCGCCACAGTTTTCTCCGGTCTGGTGGAATTCTGCGTAAATTCCGTCTCCACCTGTCTGTCCCAGGACGCAGACAGACTTTGCGTCTCCGTCGGCCTCGGCTTTCTCTCTGCGCTCTCCCTGCTGCTCTCATTCTTCCTGTGAGTAATCTCTAAATCCATCAGTGCTTCTGCAAAAAAAAAAAAAAAGAGAGAGCGAGAGAGAAGAGGTTTGGATTTAAACCTACATAAATCCTTTCAGGCTGGTGTATGAGAGGTGCAGGTGTCGGAGAGAAAGTCCGGAGGAAATCATCGCCTTCCCCTACAGCCTGCTGGGTAACCTGTGCGCCGCTGTGGGGGCCACTCTGGCCGGACTGCTCCATATTCAGGTAGCAAGTTGACTTTCAACCACTGAGCTTCTCTCTGTCTTCGGTCGCGCAGGGTCCAGTATCTGCCCCCTCCTCTGCAGGTATTGCTGAGCGCCTTTGCTGTTGCCCTGGATGCCCTCCATTTCATCGGTTGGTGCCTCCATGTGTTTCTGTGTTGGAATTCCAAATCGGGTAACAGTATCATCATCATTGTATCCAAAAAGCATTGCTGCCTTGTTTGGAAAAACAAAGGGGGAAAAAAAAGTTACTTATATTTAACTATCTACATACTATATATGTATACTTTTATTCAACTGTTTTGGTGCTGAGGAACTTTAAGAATGTACTGTAGGTTTGAAACTAACTAAAGGTTTAAACTAAGAAAATTTGGAAGTTTTCAAGTAATAAACAAGACTTCAGAAGCATAGTTCTGTGCAGGACTTCGATACACTTACCTGGTTATCTAATCCTCTAATTACACCTGAACGGAGCAGTGAAGAGGCCTATTGTTTGCAGACACCTGCATAGTGGAGCGTAGTGTAGTTTTATCAGGACAAAAGCTTTTTAATGGCAGATAATCAAATGAACACCGGCCAGCAGTGCGCAGCTATGAAGGACACTTGCACGTCCGGCCTTGTGTGTATTCTCCACAGAGAGGAGGCGCAGGATGATGAGGGGTCGGAGGAGACAGCACCTCCTTGTTGTGTGCACACTCACGGCGGTGGTGGGTTTCCTGCGTACTGGACCTGCACAGCTCCCAGTCGAGAGGGCTCTCAGTGGAAGGAGGCTGATGCACGCCACTCTGCAAGTACGTGCACACCACCTCATGGGCATTTCAATAAAAATGTTTACATTTTCATCTACCTGATGCAAGATGGAACAATTTAGCTTTTTTGGGGGGGGGGATAGGACAACTCTGAAATTCTGGGATACAGCCTGGGCCTGCTGTCGTTTGTCATCGCCTGCACCTCCAGATTCCCCATGATCCTCAGAACAGTGTGTGACCAACAGTGCACAGTCCTCATCAGTTTTCCCAAATAAGAGAGTGACATCTGTTGTTTCACTTCAGCACAGAGGACACATGTTGACCCACCCACGCGTCTTCTGTAGACTGCTGTCCTCGCTGGCGGCTGCCCTCTACGCCGCTGCCGTCCTCGTCTGTGACAACCAGCTTGGGTTTCTTCTGAAAGTCATGCCGTGGTCTTTGTCAGCTGCATGCTGCTGCGCTCTGGACCTCGCCGTATCCTTACATGCTGCCACGCTGCCTCAGCATAGCTCTCTCAGCCCGGTTCTGTGGCCTGGGGACGAGAGTTTTAGTGCAATACTAATTTAGCCCATAAGAATATTTTTTAACGCATTCTTTGATCTATTGACCTTTTACTCCACATGCTCAGATTCTCTTCATCCACTGGCTAAAGAGACGAAACAGACTGTGGCTTGCCAGTTTTTCTCTAGACAGTGAAGAAAGCTCAGATTCAGATTTTAGCTCCATCGAGAAGGCACAAAGCGAAGAGCAAGCTAATGTGTCAGCTCAAAGAAGAGTAGGTTTTGTAATGTTTTCTGTCCAGTTTGTGTTCCTGCAGAATGGAGGTCATGTGCACAGTTGCAAAACTGCTTAATTACTCAAACACCTTGTTATTTAAAGGCTAAAAGTGTCCAAAAGTTGACCGAGTTGGTCCCTTATATGGATGTCAGCGTTCAGCCTGCAAGAAAAGTAAGTGAACTATCTGTACAGCAGCACAAAGGAATTGGTGCAATCAACATTTGTTTGATGCATATGTCTCAGATCAGCCCTCCGGGGGTGATGTCTGGAATGGAGGAGAGCCAGTTCCTTAACAGGCAGGTGCGAGTGAGCAGAGTTGGCAGCTTTTGCTCCTCTTGCTCCTCGGATACATCCTTTGACTCCTCTGTCAGCTCCGACCTGGAGGTGGGTTTAAAAAAAGGTAAAGGGAGTAAAGGGGTATAATTATGGGGACCATCACAGCAATAACTGATATTAATTACTTTGATAATTAGTTTGCTTCACCACTGTTGAAAGAAAATTGTCATTTGTCAATCAGCACAAGACCTTAAATAACTTGTATAAATAAGAATAGATGACAACAGGAAATAGGAAGTCTCTCCTTCTGCCCATGCTAGGTAGATCCCAGCTGTGTGCCAAATTTTTTTTTTTTTTTTTTTTTTTGAGCGTCAATAAGGGTTAAGAATGAAGTCGTGAATTATACTTTTACCGTTTACCGCCAGGGGGCGACAGGAAACCGTCATATTGGGTAACTATCAGCGTTCTTCTGATCCTCAATTTGTGTTATATTTGCCTTGTGTGGGCTGTGACCACGACCTTAATCAAAGAGGGTTTATTGCTTTCTACGATGCTATGCCCTCAAAGAACCATTATTTGATTAATTTGAGTAATAATGGAAAAAAGACAACTGAGGGAATGAATGAAATGAGTGAAATTGAGCATTAATGGCGATTATTTCCAGACTTTTTTCCCCCACAGCAATTCAAATGAATCAAGACATGTATTTAAATAACTAAATGATAAAAGTGCTTTGCCAATTGCTGAGTAATTCTAAATGCGGCTCCCCTGGAGAAATAACCCCACAAATTTCTGGCATAGATATGCTTTAAAAGGAAAGTTTAAAAGAAGCAAGGCTTTTACTGCTGCAAGCCACTTCCGCGCTGTTTGTGACATGTGACTGTGAGGGAAGTGAGCCAGACAAACATCAGATTTTCTGGCCGGAGGAAAACGGTCAGCATTTTCTGAAACATTTCTATAATGGTTTTAATAGTGGAGACCCCTGTGTGGATGTGAAATTGTATGTTTAAAAAAAAAAAGTTCTATGCAGCAGGGTTTGATTTCAAAGGACTAGAGCCTTATTTTGCACTCTACAATCATGCTTATAAAAATAAAATCTAGTGGTATAGCAAGAGCAGCCACAGAGTGTTTTGTGTGTACAGAGGGCAAAATTATAGCCTCTTTCTATAACATCCTCCACAGCTTGGTGGAGGATGTCATTTCACCACGAACAAAGGCAAATGGGCTTCACACAAACAATCACAGCTTGATAATCTACATCAAACAGGAAAAGGCAAATGACGTGAGGGGTCATTGTGTTGAAAAGTCAGAGCCATATTTTTCCCCGCAGTTTTAGATGAGTGATTCTTTGGCAGGTCAACACACATATTCCTCCCTCTCCGTCCTACTCGTTGATGGCTTTTATGGTGAGATATTTTCCGTGTCATCACAGAATCAGGTTACCTGTCATTAACTGACAAAAGCAGAACTTAGAGCTTTAGACCAACACTGCAGTAATTTGCACGGTAGGCCTCATACCAAGAAGGTTTGGGTTTGATTCCAGCTCAGGGCTTTTTAGGAATAAGTTATTGTTGGATTATATCCAACAAATAGCAGGAGGGTCCATACAAGCCTGGTTCTACATGGTTTCTTTTTGTTAAAAGGGAGTTTTTCTTGCCACTGTTGTTTGTCTGAGAGTCAGGCTCTGTGGCTGTAAAGCGCCTACAGACAATTTCATGAATGGTAAAAGAAAGGGTACATAACAACAACATGGATTAGTTAAGGCACCTTTGAGGACCCGAAGGAAGATCACAGGGCTGGTGTACCCCTGTAGGAGGCCAGAGAAGTAGGTTGGGGCGAGAGGAGGTAGTGGAGGGCATTGTAGTCGGTGTGATATTGAACAGAGAGTTGAACAAGGACGGGAGTGATTTGATCTGACAGTTTTGTGCATGTGATGATGTCAGTTAGAAATGATTTGGAGTCTGTTGATCAGCTTAGTTTGCTGTTAAAAAATACGGCATCATAATCAAGACGGGATGTTAGAAATGCATTAAGTTTCTGTGCAGGATTGAGATGGACAGAGTCCGGAGAGATGCAGAGATGGAAGAAGGCAGTCCTGGTGACAGTAACCGACGGTACAGGCATTTCCTAAGATTTGAAACGTCACTCAGTTGCAACATTACTTCTCTATGGTCAACTAAAGACTTGCAGAGATTAGTAGTTTTAATCTTAAAAGCTAATTATAAATATCCACCCATTATTTGTTAACTGATTCAGTCAGGCGGCGGTTTTGTGCAATGCGTCTCTGCTGAGTGCTGGGTTCTTAGGTGGGGTGAGGTAGAGGCCAGGGTATTCTGAGAGGAGGAACTGTTCGAGATTTGCCTCGAGGCTCAATTGTTCTGCTGAATTAAAGACCAACATTGGGTTGGGCCTTTTTAACTAGGAAGTAGTGTAAAATGGTTCCCTTGTCAATAGGGGCAAGTATTTTTCTCTGCTATTTTGAGACGTTTATTTCAATGGAGGAAGCTTCTGGCTTTTGTGTGTGTGTGTGTGTGTGTGTGTGTGTCTGTGTGTCTGTGTCTGTGTGTCTGTGTCTGTGTGTGTGGCTCACATGTAATTCATGTTTCCAGTGTTGTGACCTTTCTGTGTTTTGCAGTGGGACTTTGAAGAGGACACTACCCAGTGGATTAAAACAACAGCAAAACAGTTTCTACAACAAGGCTGGTCAAAGCCCCCCAAACTCTGCACCTACACCATGTCTGCTCTCAGACCTTTGTCTGGCAGGGAAGAAAGTGAGACCATCTCTTCTGCAGGTCCACCAAAACTAGAAACTGCTGTTTACTTTCAGTAAAATGATGTACAAATACATAAAAAAATGGAACCATAGATACTAATGTCTTTGTGCTTTCACTGCATCTTTTTACATTTCAAATATTTAATTTCCAGCAGTTCTACAAGTGTATGCTGCTAGTAGAAGCACACACAGTCGAAGCCTCACATAAATATCCCTGTCTGCATTCGTCATACTGAGGTTTCCAAGAACAGTGCCCCTTCTAATTAAACAATATTGCACCCCTGTTGTCTTGCAGGGTTACAGGGTTACATCCTGTATTTTCCTAGTTAGCCTAGGTTATCAGGGCTGGACTGGGAAAAAGCTCCGCACGGCAGATAAGCGCCAGACTAGACGACCACCCCCCTCACCTCTGTCCACTTGACTGCTCCGTGCTTCAACCGTCCACCCCAGAGGGGCATATTTAGCTGAAGGGACTTCCTACAAACTGATAACGGAACAATACACTGATTAGAATAAAGCTAATGGGCACAATTCTCTCCAACCTTTTACATTTCCTTCAAAACATATATGTGTCAGAGACAAATGAATAGTCAAATGGAACTGCTGATATTGACAGTGAGTTATTGTAATGCATTGTTTCTCTTTATATGGCACAATGGGTAAGAATGGAAGATGATTATGTTTAATACCAACAGTCATTTTTCCAGTCACGTCTTCTGATTTAGCTGTCAGTTTTATTCTGATGTGTAATTTAGCATTTGTGTTGTTATTCATGACTTTGAACTCCTCGCACTGATTGATTTCTGTCTTGGAACACCCCATAAAAAGCCATTTCAGGCTAATCTAATGTTGCTGACAGTGGAAGTAACTAAAGCACCTAGTTAAGGCTATCTGTAACTCCCAGCAATTTAATGAATGAAAGGCAAAAACAAACTGGTGTGTTTGTACTCCGGTAGTACCCTCTGACGTCACGGTCGATGCTGAGCTAGCATCACCCCATGTCGAAGGCCCTTATTTCTATCCCATCTAACACTGGGGCAAAAGAAAACAGGCCATGTGTCCCACATAAAAATGAAGTTCTGTTGACGGAGGTGATGAGTATGGATTAGCACATCTGAAGCAGAGTCAGTGCACCGACCATTCTGTTTTTCTTGGCCTGTGCGTCAGCAATCACTCCACTGCAGAGGAGAATTTGTGCCTTCGGGACATTGCATTCATGTAAAGGATGACAACAGGGAAGATATATAGGGGGTAGTGCAAAATTATTGACAGATACTCTGTAAAAAGATGTCCAAGATAACACGTGAATGACTAAATAAGACTTTTTGAAAGAGTGAACTTGATTTGATGCAGAGATAAAGCATTTTCACAGATGAACATGAAACAGTTGTGCACTGTCTTGTGGAACCTTGGAAGAACTATTTTGGTCTGAAGAATTATCCATACTGAAGAATCAATTTGGATATACTCATACTGACAATTTGAAGACAGCATATTTCAAGCCTAAAAGTTCTGGTTGTAGTTTGTGCAAAGTGTGCTTCAAGAATCCTATTCTCAAATTTAAAGGTCAAGGGTCAGCAGCATCCCAGTCAGAATCAGTTCTGAGGAACGTTAAGACCTGGTTGACATGTTAAATTCTTGGTGCATTCCTTAGGCAGCCTTCGAGCAGTTTTCATGTGGCCAAACTTGTTGTCCCTGTGGTAAGTTGGTGCCTGGGATGTGCTCGGGTATCCACGGGTCAGGAGGTTAGCTCAAGACCAAAAGAGTATTCTGGCTGGTTACTCCACATTTTTGAAGTTGCCGGACCACCGACACACACAACAATAACAACGTTTTGAACCCTCTATTAAAGCGTTGTTGTTGTGTGTGCCGGACCACCGACACACACAATAACAACAACAACAACAACAACAATGCTTTAATAGAGGGTTAAAAACTGATTCTGACAAATTTTTTGATAAGCCAAACCCAAGTTTCACACCACAATAATTGCCCAGGAACATATAACTGATCATTGCTCAGAGCCATTTACCAGTGTAGGCAAGGCGATGGTGACAAAGACACATTTTCAAGAAAGAAATAAGGAACAAAATCAACATCTTTTCTGCAACAGATAAATTTTGATATTTTATTTCATTTGGCTATTTTGTTTTAAAAAGTAAAACAACATGTTTAAAACAAGGATGTACAGATTATCGAAAATGATTAAAAAAAATCAGTTAGGTCTTTTTGACTGACATTTCCAGTTTTTATTTTCTTTATTCTACATCATTTACCACAATTTGATGAGTTTTGCAATATGACTGCAGGTCTCCTCCATAAAGTCACTAAAAATAACTTGATTGTTTTCTATTTTCAAATGAAAAAATTAGCACTCCTGAACTTAAACCAACTAATAAAGAGGTGCAAGGCCCAGGGGAAACTGAAACACTATAGAACACCCAGCAACACTCAACACTTGAGTGTTGCTGGGTGTTCCCTATTGTCATGTTTTCTAATTTCCCATTGAAATAGACGAGAATACACCCCTGGGTACGAGCTAGCTACCTAACTGACTTAAATACTTCATATGAATTCACATAAACAAATTTTGTCCGAATGGATATGATGAAATATTGAACTTATTAAGCCATTGGTTGCTAGTTTAAATTGTCTTCTGTTTTCTATATCTTTTGCTGAAGCTGGCATTTCTGTCTCTAATTGAAGACTTTAAGTTTCTTTCTTAATTTTGCAAATGTATTGAGGTTGATAGAAAATTTGATAATTAGAAAAACAGAAATTCAGAAGGTGAGTTTTGTATGCGCAGCCGCAGATCATTTGTTGATGGGAACACATTGGGGAAATTATATAAATGTCTTAAGAATTTAATTCCGTGTTTACTTGGAAAAAAAAACCCCAAAAACATTTGAAAAAATTGAACACAACATCACAATTTTCATTTTTGTGTTTTGAAATTGAAAATTGAATAGATAAGCATTACACGGACAGCTAGATTTTGGTGCCTTCGCGTTTGGCAAAATTCGCCAAGTGGGCAACACCGGGTCGACCTCTCGTGACGTCACCTAACGTAACTTCCTGTCGTCCGATAGCCAGTTCAGTCCAGTTCACTGCATTTGTAGTTCTTCAAGACTGTCCTAGTGGGCTGTCAGGGAAGCAGTAACCAGCCATTCCGCTCGCTGTTGTGGCAACGTCGTTCTGTAAAACACTGCCCTCATCTCCCCAGCTACGTTTTCCTTCAGATAACGGCTACTCTCGCCTCAATATGAGCCGAAGGTGATCTTCAGAGTGTCCAGGTGGTTCTGGGTAAGTCTATTGATGCAGTATATGCGTCAGTTTTCCACGCTGTCATTATCACCCATGTGTCAGTGGCTACCTAGCTCATTTAGCATGTCGATGCTGTGCGGGAAAAGTGGCTAAAGATGCTGTTGAAGCACCTTTTCGCCTCAACAGCAGCTAAAGACGAATGTGAACACTAAGGATAAAGGAGACGTTGTGGTTGTTGATAACACCTGCCCACTATCAGTAAAGCCTTTGCTGACGTTAGCTAGCTAGTTAGTACCCAGGGATGTATTCTTGTCTCCCCGAAGCATTCCCCGGCTTCCTGCGGCTTTTCTTGGCCATTTATGGCCAAAACAAAAACACACGTGAACTAATACGCGAAAGTCGTAAGACCTGATTTTAAAATTCTTCGCAGAACGTCAAATCTAGACATTGTAAGCGTTTCACAGTTGTATATATGCACTTGCATATGGCATGTGACGTTGAAGACAGTATGCTTTCAGTTCACTTAATGGTTATAGATATGGTTAATGGTGTATTTAACGGATTGTCTAGAAAATCTGTCCATGCTACTTTTGCTACATTATTTAAAAGGAAAAAAAAACTAAATTAAGTGTGTAGTCATTCCATTTTTAAAGATTGGTTCCGATGAAGCCGCGATCAGACCCCTTCCTGTTCGTTGTACACTAATCTATTCCTGCGCCGTTCACTATTGGCTAACATTTAAGAGTTTAGTTGCTGTTTAAGCAGTCTATGTCAGCGTGGTTAACATTCAATTAAAAAAAAAAAAAAAAAAACAACACAAAATTCCTTGCTGATGTTGCAAGTTAAGGGCAATTTCTATGCTTGTTCACTTTTCTCATGCCTACAACTGAACAAATAGTAGTCATAGTACACTATAAATGTCGGAAAGAGAGAGCATATTTACTGTGGGCCTGTGGTCATATTATAGTCAGTGACAGGTGCCACAAAATTAAATACTGCTGATACTGTGGTTGTAGGTCTGCTTGGTTTTTCAAAGGTGATATCCGGTCCATCATTGACCACAACTATGATTAAAAAAATGAAAGCTAAGCATACAGAATGAGTTACATGAACTCAGAAATTGATTATGATCTCTTTGCACAAATCCAATCATCGCATGTGATTCGGATATTGGAATTGTTTTATTTCATTGTACAGTCCTGGATTACAATAGAACTTTTAGATAAATGACTGAAAGTAGTTAGCAAGTCCGCGGTGTTACTATGGTCTAACACCTATGAAGATTCTTGTGAATGA
>BJFM01001569.1:480527-502878 GCA_016586285.1 Arothron firmamentum
CCCCCCCCCCCCCCCCCCAAAAAAAAACAAAGCATAGCTATGGGAGGCTTGTCATGTTGAAATGAAAGAGATGCACGACACGTGTTGTCATGAATGTAACTGGCCATACTGAATAATTAATACATTTGAATGGAGTTGGAGTAGAACAGTGCTGCTGGTAGTGTCCGTGTAGTCATGCTTGCGCACTTAAACATGTCATGACTCATCTGAAAATTTCCCATCAAAAGACTTTAATGTTATTAACTTTGTCCAAAACAGTAAATGCTAGGCATTTTTACATTTTGTTGCATTCACGTTTGTTGCAGTTTAATTTTCTATCGATCAATTCGTTGGCAGCAATAGTTTGGATTCTGAGAGATGATGTACGTGTATCTCCAGACCTTTTAGGCAAGGCTTCACAGGTGAACTTTCAGACATTGTCTGACAGTGTCATTTCAGAACGGACATGAAACATGCTGAGACGTTCAAAGTCCTCTCAGCAGCAGGGACCTCAGTGCAGCTGATAGAGAAACTGATTTACTGCTGGAATCATGCAGCTTGACTGCAAGAACAGGATGACCTGTTCTGCCTGGGTTGGTGGAATTGAAACAGTAATCATTAGAGGAAAGTTGGAATCACTGTGACGTTTGACACAGCAGGGCAAATCTGTTTTTGTCCATGTTGAATATTCTCTAATATTGAATTACAGATTCAACAGATATTGCTGATCCCAATAACAGAGGAAGGCATCAGGAAGAACCTGCTGCTAAAAGGTTGACCCTTAACAGTAGGGAAAAACCTAATGTAACAGTTGACTTGGGGCTCCTGTGGGAAAATGTACAGCCCTTTAATCAACAGAGTGATCAGCAGATAAAACTGACCCCGAGTCATCAGTAGGCTCACCTCTGGGTTGTTAGTTACCATTTAACCCCACAATGAAGCCAAAAGATGTTTTGTTCTCTCATGGTGGCTTTTTTTTTTTAATACTAATTCCTAATCCAAGAGCATGTGGTTGGACTTAAACCTCTGCAAACCTTTGATCTGTGCTGTAGAGCCCTTTTCACACGCGCGCTGTGATCCTGATGTGGACTCTGTTCTGACACATCCATGTATGTCTTATTTGTGACCCAGATCTCTTTCTGACTGGTTCCCAAGTAAAAATTCCAGGTGAATCCCTCCAACCATGAAAATTGTGATTGATTATGTTACATTTGCTGAGTTATTTAAATACTGAATGTTTTCTTTAACAAAATAAATCAAAGGGGATTTTTTTTGAAAAGAAAAGGAAAGATAGATGGTCTTGAGTATAACGGTGCTTATGAAGAACCAAACTGGACTGTAACACTTGAGAAAAAGGGGAAGTGATAAAGAAAGCACACTGAGTACAGCCTATCATGGCAACAAAGCGCTTACTCCCCCAAATGTTTCCACGAATTATGACCTTCTGCCATTCGTTTACAGCTTATTGTTCACATTTTCCTTTTTGTCCATGTTTTTAAAGTTCAGCACAGAAAGGGAAGGGATAATATGTTTAGACTGTCCCAAAGTCATTTGTTTAAGCCAGGCTAGTTGAATCAATGTAATGATTTACAGTCTTGAAGTTTGTATAATAATCCTCAGAATATCACACACAAACTGGTACTATTATAGATTCCACTATAAACACTACTTCTACTGGACATGCTGATATGTGCTTTAATCCTAAAATTTGCATTAAAACCTTTTTTTTTTTTTTTTTTAATGACAACAATGAAAGATGAGAAAAAACTTCATAACTTGTGTGGATATGCAGAGTTCAGAGCTTCTTTCTTTTTTTTCCCCACTGGAAGTGTGTTTACCACACAGTCTCAGATTTTGGATGCAACCTTACTAAACATCTGTCTCTTAGGGATGATTTTTCTGTTGCTGGACCACTTGGCGTGTTTTCACAGTCACACATTTGAGTAACATTTCTTTTGAACCCATTCATAACATCTGCAGCTGTGTTCACACAGACTGGTTTCTTCTTGTTACAGTTGCCTAACTCTAACTGCCATTACAACTGTCGTAATTACAGAGATAGTGCTGCTATTTTTAGTAGTGGCCATATATTGTACCTAAGCATAATCTCACCTCATCTCCACTTTGTTCAGATATCATAAAATGTTGTGGTATAAAACATCATCCCTACAGCAGTGTTCAGTTTTTTTTGATGAGCTAATTTTGCAACGATGTCCATTTTCTTCTTAGCAGCAAATACGATGTATTCGCAGACACTATTTTGTCCAGCACAATAAAAGTAAGGTTTCTTTTTAGAGTCAGAGATCTTCATGTTTAATTTTGAATTAATAAAAAAAAAAAAAATCACTGCTGTTTTATTTTTTCCACCAGTCTGTTAATACAACAGCAGACTAATCAAATGAGAGACAACAATGAGGGTTTAGGCTGGGCTGAAGGACTCTATAAATATCTTTGAAGTCATGTTGACTCTTTCAGAGGCCTCACCAGGGTTTTTCTGCCGACCTCTTATTGGCAGTATCTATGTATTAAGTTGTGCATTTGTCTTAGCGTTCAGAATGAGGTGGGGGGGGGGAAAAAAGAAGTTTATTCGGTCAATTTTAAAACCAAATTTTTTAATTTCTTGTTACAAACCAGGATAATGTTGGCAAACATCAAAGCCATATCCTTGAAGTGTCCTTTTGACACATACGAACTTCTGTCAAGGCCACTGCGGCATTCCATTTCCATGTGTAACATTTGACAATTGCACAAGTTCTCAAAATTTTGACATCTGTCTTTGGCCTGAAAATAGGTTGGCCCACACTAAGTCAGCCGTCAGAGGAAAGTACTCCCTATTTGTATTGGGTTTTTTTTTTCTTTTTTTAAGAATTTTGTCATATAGCAATTAAGCAATTCTGTTAAAGTATTTTCCATATTTAAATCTTTGTAAAATTAAATTATTTAATGTGTAATTGATAATTTTTGTTTTTAACAGTCTTACTCTGTTGGCTGCAACTGATACTTCCGGCGCTTTAGCTAGTAGAAACATTGGAATAAAGTGGCTGTTAGCTGTGAGTCACCTGACAGTAATGACATTTATTGTAAATTGTCATTGTGACACCAGTACTACATGCAGTCCACTAATCCCCATCAGCAAAAAATTATTTTTAGCCTAAATTGAACAGGGTCAACATGTGGCACAGTGGAAGGATCCATAAATCTGAACTTCAGATGATGGGCTAATATTTCATCCTGTTTATATATTTAAACTTTTTCATAGATCTGCAGGGTTTTTATTTAAATAAATCAAACCGGTGGCGTCACTCCCTAAATATGAGCATCACCATGGGATGGATGCTTACAGTTCATACTCCTTCTGATAATTTACTGCATGGTAAATCTTTTTCTGTCAGGTTATCACAGTCAGTTTAACTTAAAATGTCTAGAGTGTATTACAATCATTATAATGTGCTTTTTACTTTTTGTTGTATCCCGCATAGGGTTCCAGGTTGGTGTTGTGAAAGAGCAAGCTAATTGCGGGGAGGAGGACCGCCTGAGGCACTTTGTCCCTGGCTGTTGAGGCAAGAGCTTACAATTCAAATAAAAAAACTCAGCTATGAGAGCCCCGTCCTTAATGCATCTTTTTTTTATATATATATTCAGTATAAACATTGTTTTATGTAGAATGGATGAACTTTTGTCAATATTTCCAGTCACGGCACAGATGTGGGAGGGGTACGTTCTTTTTGTGTTACTGTCTTGTGGCAGCCCTCTATTATAAAATTCTAGGAAGGGTTTGGTCCTAAGCAAAATATCCTACTGTGCGCCAGAGAAAAAGTCAGATAAAATCTGCAAATGGGTGCATAGCATACAGAATCAGCGAGTCTTGCAGCTGGCGGAGGCAGTACCTGGGTGGACCTATGGGCAACATGCCATATCGCATCTAGCTGGTTCTCCTCACTCTGAGGTCAGGCTATAATTCATTCACCAGTTGTGTCACTACTGCTTATTTATTTACTGGTGTACTGTATGTACTCTTTACAACGTGATCTTGTTTGGTAAAGTACTTCACATTCTTACGAGTTAATCTCTGGGGATGTAAGGTCAAACAGCTCTCTGGCATCTGCCATGCATTCTTCTTAACCAACATACTGATGCCTTCTTTCCTTTGCCCCAATGACCTACTCTTACGATTATTTTTTGCAGCCTCTGTTGCAATAGCACAGTTTTTTGTTACAAGCCCAGAGATATTTAACAACGCAAATCCACTGCCATCAGTAACACACCCAGATTTAATAATTTTGTAATTATGGCTGAAACTTGTCAGTAAAGTAAAATATGGTTTCAATTATTTTATTTAAAGTTGAGGAAAACAAAGAATAAGAAATGTTAGAGGGTCGCACAGCATCATTTCATTCCGCTGTTAGAAACCGGCATCAGCAATGGTTCAGGACATAAGGCTTTAGGTGGTGCAGGGATCTGTGCCGAGTTACATTGTTTGTTGCCTATGTCTACTTTAAGTAAGCTGAGAGAACTGACCTGAAAATTGAAAGAGCCTAAAAGAAAGAATGATCCAGGTTTACATTAAGTATAATGTCTGGTACTCTGAGAGCAGAACTAACCTGATGTTAGCCCAAGGACCTTTAAGTCGTCCACTTAAATCCTGAGCACCTCAAGAAGGTGCATGTGTGTACACAAATCTGTGATTTTTTGGACATTACCTGTATCCTTTTGGCTTGTCTAATTGTCTTAGGGTTTTAAACCAACCACTATGTTGCACCATAAGTTTGAAATCTTGTAATAAGAGTAATTAAAAATAAAGAGATTAATTTAAGTTCATGTGTGATGTAACAAAAGTCCTGTATACATAATTCTTTATCTTAAACGTACATACACATAACCCAAACCCTTTGAATGAAATAAAATCATCCATTACCTTTACCTTGATTGGTTAAACAATGAAGAAGCTACCACAAATGTGAAAAATGCATGAATGACAAACGGCTCCCTCCTAAACTTCATACCTTCCGGGGCTGGATGATCCACTGGTGTCAGAACACTGTTTTTCTTGGCCGGAACTGAAACGTTTCCATGATATATTTTGGAATCTTGACATTTTGTTTGTTGTGTTTGCAGTGACTGAAAGAGGGGCTTGGCAATCTGTTCTGTAGCATGGAGAAGGAAGAGCTGAAGATCCTCAACAAAGGGGAGGAGGAGGAGATGGTATATTTCTTTTCTCTTACTCCAGTGCTAGTACTTTTTTTGAGCAATCACAGCATTCCTTTGTGTGTGTGTGTGTGTGTGTGTGTGTGTGTGTGTGTGTGTGTGTGTGTGTGTGTGTGTGTGTGTGTGTGTGTGTGTGTGTGTTAACCCTTCAGGAGCTGCAGGGGTACCATCTGTGCCATTGGCGGCTTGTGCTCGTGGGTCTTGGGGTACTGTGTACTGGGGGCTTCCTCCTCCTGCTGCTGTACTGGATGCCAGAATGGTGCGTTAAATCCACCTGCACTCGTACCTCGGTCCGTGATGCTGACGTTGTACTGTTGCGATCCACGGTAAGTTGTCTAAACTGTCCACCTAGTGTATGCCATGTTAATAACAGTTATGATGCAAAAGCAGGAATATCTATCTATATCTCTAATAATCTTCCTGACAACCAAATGTGGCAGCGTCAGTGGAAACTGTTATAGTTTTACAAGTATTTATAAAAAAAAATATTCATGGCAAAAAGAAAATAGTTAAGTTCAAGAATGAAACATAATGGATAGGATTGCAGGGAGGGGCTTTTGGCATTTGTCCCAGCTATTGGTGAAACTGAAGAGAAGTGTCCCATCAGGTGTCAACAACATAAACTGCTTGGCTAATCTGCTCATCATATCTGATGTATAAAGAGAAATAAACTATGATTTTTATATTTATTAATTTTTTTAAGGATGAGTTTCGACGCTGGTTCCTGGCCAGGGTACGAGTTATGTTGGCCCCAGGCAGCAACCCCTTCTACAGCCTGGACACCCAGACCTCCTCCCCTCCTTCCCCCTCTTCCCCCACCTGCCCCTTCTCCTCACCAGCCTCACCTTCTCTGGCCAATGGACATATCGCCCACCCATCTGTTGGGAGCCCTGCTCAGGAGCTCATCAATAAATTTGTTGACTACCAGCCAACACAGGTAAAGAAAAACTATGGCAGCTGTACCCTTACTGACAGCCAAAGGTTGATTCATGTAATTCAGTTCGAGTTATGAAGTATTTTTCTGTTTTCCCAGATTCGCTATTTTAACTTCCATAGTGCAAAGTATTATTGGAAAGATGAGACGCAGAACTTTGATATTTTAACGTAAGTGCTTTTTGTTTTTGCATTTTTGTTTGATGATTACTGATGAGTGCAAAAGACTTGTGCATTTTCCTTAAATTCATCCTTACTAGACTCGCATTCTTGGCACTGTGACCTGTAGTTAAAGGGTTTGACGCTTTGCTGATCTGTCACTTTTTTTTGCCTTTCATAGTGGTTTGGAGGATTTGCAGATCACCTGCTCCACTCTCCACACTGAGCACAGCGCAGGCCTGACCAGGAACCAGCAAGAGTACAGGTATGAACTTGTTGGAATGAACTGTATTCCACTAAAAAGAATAGAGTTAGAATAGAGTAGATTTAGAATAGAATTATGTCTACTTTATCACATTGCTCTTTAATGGTACCTCGTGTATCCTTGTTTTAAAGTATGAAAACTGAAGTTGTGCTTCTAAGACCTTGCAAATTGAAATATCTTCTTTTCTCAGGAAACTTTTCTTTGGGATGAATGAAATTGCAGTGAAAGTGCCTTCTCTATTCAAGCTGCTAATCAAAGAGGTATGGCGGGGCTCTTTTGCATCAACAGCAGCGATGAAATAATTTAACATTTAACTTTTGTTTTCACAACAGTATTAATGAAATCTGCAGCAGTACTTTTCATAAAACAGATATTTGGTTACATAACTGCTTAAAAAAACATTGCTATTTGCTATTGAATCCTTTCTTGGATTGTGTGCAGTCTGTTTGGTTACACCCTTCAGCTTCTCTTGGATTTGTGTTGTACAGGTGTGTGAGGTCATATAACTCCTTGATTAAAGAGTAACTAACTGAAATGCAGACAACACGAGCATAATGACCACCTTACTCTTCATGTTGATATTGTAGATTCTTTGCTACAAAATAAGATGTGATTTAGGTATCAAATGTCCCTCATCCATGAACATCAGAATCAATCCATCTCCTTTTAAATCCTGAGCATTTTCCACTTTGTCCTTTTTTTCCCTGCAGGTCCTGAACCCTTTTTACATCTTCCAGTTCTTCAGTGTGGTCTTGTGGAGTGCTGATGAGTACTACTACTATGCTGCAGCCATCGTTGTCATGTCAGTCATCTCCATAGCTACCTCTCTGTACACTATCAAAAAGGTGAGTTCCACAATAGGCTGGCTGGTATGTCAATTTATACATGCAAAGACTTATCTGCACTTCTCGTGTCGTGTCTTTTTCCAGCAATACGTTATGCTCCATGACATGGTGGCAACTCACAGTATTGTCCGTGTGTCTGTATGCCGAGCCAATGATGGTATGTGTGTTTTTTCAATCTCGTTATAGATGGTTTCTATAGAGTTCCTATAAAATATACTTCAGTCATTGTACTATCATGCTCAGTTGCCTGCTTTTCCAAAGTGTGCATCCCATATAAAACATATATTACTTTGATGGAATACATTCTGCTTTAGTCCCAGGTCACACTCAAATACACGTTGCCAGGTTGCGCATCATGTTAATTTTTGACTTCTTTTGCTGTGTCGTCTCGCAGAAATCGAAGAGATTTTGTCTACAGACCTGGTGCCTGGTGATTTAATTGTCATTCCCAGCAATGGGACCATCATGCCCTGTGATGCTGTTTTGGTCAGCGGCACTTGCATCGTTAATGAAAGCATGCTCACAGGTAAGAATGAAATCAAGAAAAGCTGCTGGTGAAAGTATGTAACAGAAAACCACTTTGTTCATTCTATAAATATCCAGTGTTGATATCAGTTTTCTTTTAATTAGGTGAGAGTGTTCCTGTGACAAAAATCAACCTCCCAAACCCAGTTCAAGGAGACAGAGGAGATGAGGCTGACTGTTCCTACAACACAGAGGAGCATAAGAGGCACACGCTCTTCTGCGGCACCAATGTCATCCAGACACGCTTCTATACTGGGGAACTAGTCAAGGCTGTAGTAGTCCGCACAGGTAGCGTATAGCGCATATTTTTATGATTTACTTAAGCAGGTATTAAACCAGGCATGTTCGACTATGTCGAGTTAATCTATTTTAATGTAATTCATTACAAATATTTATAAAAACATTTCTCATATATTGCTTACTTAGGTTTCAGCACAGCCAAAGGCCAATTGGTGCGCTCCATCCTGTACCCCAAACCCACTGACTTCAAGCTGTATCGTGATGCCTACCTCTTCTTATTGTGTCTGGTGGGAGTGGCTGTAATAGGCTTTATATACTCTATTTCCCTCAGCATCATTCATGAGGTAATCTGCGATACAACAAGGAGATAACAAAAAATCAATTTGGTTTCCAGTTTTATCTTTCCTAGCGTCAGAAGTAAAAATGAGTGAATAATTTAGTTACTTTATCACTCATTTCACGCAAGTGAAGATGTTCAGAAGATCTTACAAACACCTGATTGTTATATTCTATGTGTCAAAAGGTTTAGTGGCACAGTGTTGGATTATGAATGGGGTATTTTCAAAAGCCTCAGGGCAACAGATCTTGGCAGATAGCAGCATAGACTGCCATCTTCTGGACATTCAATGAAAGCCACCCTGTGATATTAGGGCATAAATGATGTAAAACAGTTCTTACTTAGTTCTTACAATTCTTACTCTACTTACCTTTCCATCTTTTACATGTTAGGTTGGTGAAATCACAAAACAAAGAGAACTGGCTACAAAAATGCACTATTCTCATTGTGCCCTCCACAGGTGCCAGCTAAAACCATCATTATTGAGTCTCTCGATATTATCACCATCACGGTGCCACCAGCATTGCCAGCAGCTATGACAGCAGGGATTGTGTATGCACAGAGGCGCCTCAAAAACTTGGGAATTTTCTGCATCAGCCCACAAAGGATTAACATCTGTGGACAAATAAATCTGGTCTGCTTTGATAAGGTATCTTTAAGATATTCTATAATAGCAGCTACTGAAATGTTGCTTTAGGTCTTCAGTGCTTCGGATACAGACAGTTTTACTCTCTTGTAGTGTTCCTGTTGAAGGCTGATAAAATGCCCAGACCAATGTTTTGAATTAATCCCTGTTGTTTTGGAAAAGTGTGACGCTGATATTATGTGATATAGACTGAATTCCACAAAATGTTTCACAGTGTGCTTATGCTTCCCAGTTTGCAGATTTGTGTGGAAAATCTGGCAATTCTGTACAAATTTACTGTTTGTTGGACAACATATATCAAACTTACAGCAGACTTACATGTGGGGCTCTGAAGATACCTTTCAGTAATGTTAAATATGTAATATTGTGTGGTCTGCACTAAACAGACTTGCTGAGTAAAATGAAAGAAGAAACTTCCATCAGTTCTGTTAACCTTAAGCAAATCCCTAGAGGACACCTGCGCATGAATACCTAAAGCAAAGTGAAATAGCCTTTGTTAATAAGCTGAGTTGTGGTTTTGTTTTGTTGTTTCATTGTGAATGAACAAACAGGGGTTAAACATATTATTTATTTTGTTATCAGACTGGAACTCTGACAGAAGATGGATTAGACCTGTGGGGAGTCCAAAGAGTTGAAAATGGGAGGTAATTTTATCGACTTTTCACAAGTCAGTGCTGTTGAATAAACACTGCTCCTTTGCTATTTAAGTATGTCACACACATTTTTTATATCAAAACTTTCACATCTTTAAATGTATTTTTGTATCTTAGAAAAGGAGCAGTGCCAATTTTACTGATTTTGTCTTTTGTTCTCCGCTTCTGCTTCTGTCCCACCAGTTTCTTCCTGTCAGAGGAAAATGCCTACAAAGAGAATCTTGTCAAGTCCCAGTTTGTGGCCTGTATGGCCACCTGCCACTCTCTCACTAAAATAGAGGGCCAGCTGTCTGGAGATCCACTGGACCTCAAAATGTTTGAGGCCACAGGCTGGGTGAGTTAATCTCTCGCCAAAAGCAGAACAAGGATGAAGAATGCCATTATTCATTACACCTCTAAGAGAGCAAGTAAACAAAAGTCATTCAGATATCAATCTGTTTTGTCATTTTCTTTACCCCCAGATCCTGGAAGAGGCCACTGAGGAGGAAACGTCTCTCCATAACCGAATCATGCCTACTGTAGTTCGACCCCCCAAACAGCTGTTGCTCCCAGAGCCAGCCACATCGCCAGAGCAAGACATGGTATGACGAGTGAGCCAATGGTTAAGATGACTTTGATAGGATTAAAATATTGGAGTGCGTAATGATCCACTCGTTTAAGTCACCTAAACAAATATTACTGTTGTTCCTATCATATCATTGTCACTACTTAAAACTCTAAATTATTTTTTGTTTTCATTCTTTTTTTGTAGGAACTGTATGAACTCTCGGTAAGTAAGCAAGTTAATAGTTATATTAAGCTTAGTAATTAGTTATTAGTTAGTAATAAATTTTTTAAGTTTTCTTGTTTCACATGAAGGATATTTTGTATGTTTGTATGCATGCACCGATGCAGTCAGTGTACGAGATAGGCATTGTCCGGCAGTTTCCATTTTCCTCGACCCTCCAAAGGATGAGTGTGGTTTCTCGTCTGCTTGGAGAGAAGCGGATGGATGCCTACATGAAAGGAGCCCCAGAGGTAGTGGCTAGTCTCTGCAAGCGAGAAACAGGTGAGATGTCCATTTGTTTCCGCACTCTGCAGAGTTTTTGACCAACATTAAAACTGATGTATGCTACGTTATACGCACAGCTGATACAGTGGATGTTTGATATGATTTTTGGATCTCTCTTGCAGTGCCTGGAAATTTTTCAGAGGTTCTGGAAGGCTACACCAAGCAGGGATTCAGAGTAATAGCCTTGGCTCACCGTAGGCTTGAATCCAAACTGACCTGGCACAAAGTCCAGAATATAAACAGGTAGTTTATGTGGTGTTCAATTTGATTCAAGTTTAGTATTTCCTCTCCTTCTATGTCTCAGGTAAAGACCATAGGGAGCAACTGCAAATGATTTTCTTTTTTATTGTGCTTTTTTCACCCTTTGAACTAGGGATCACATTGAGGCCAATATGGATTTTCTGGGTCTGATTATCATGCAGAACAAGCTAAAGGCAGAAACAGCAGGGGTTCTGTATGACCTTCAAAAAGCACACATTCGGACAGTCATGGTAACTGGTAAGATCTCAACAGATGCACATGTAAATTTGACCGAGACTGTGAAGACATAAAGAGAACAAGACAGAAAGATGTTGTATACATAGAAATATATAGATTACCCAGTATACAATCTTTGATTTACTTTTCTCTAAGTTTGATTGATGCCTGTGTGACCTTCAAGGTGACAACATGCTTACAGCCATCTCTGTGGCCCGTGATTGTGGAATGATTCCTCCACAAGACACAGTGATCATCGCTGATGCCCTTCCGCCTCATAATGGTCAGACAGCTAAGATCAACTGGAGATATGCAGATAAACCCGTGTTGACACCTCGGCTGGAGGTGAGGCATTGCAGTAAGAACACATAATTATGCAAGCACAACTTCCACACAAAGCATAGCTGCCAAATGTAGACCTTAACAAAATAAAAATACCCATTGGATAAAAAAAGTTATTGCTTTCATTCACTTACCAATCCAGTGTTGTGCGGGTATCTTTCATCCTCTGTTCATGCTTTTACAACTGTCAGAAACAGCAGTTTTATAGAGCATCAAATCAAAAGAATGTGGTTTTAATTGTGCGGAAGTTCCTTACTGGTTTATATTAATTACAACATGAATACACACTTATACTTCCCAATTTCTAAAAATTACATTTTTACGCATTGAAATCAAATGCAAAATTAGCTATTTTTGAGACCGTGAGTCATTAAAGAGAGTCACTTTATGCTTTAACAGGAAGTGAACATTGGTCTGGAGGATGTTTGTCATGAAGATGCGCTCAAAACTAGAGAGCGGTACCACTTTGCTATGAGTGGCAAATCCTTTGCAGTAATTGAGGAGCACTTCCCTGACATGCTTCAGAAGGTATCCGGTCACTGAAACATTTTAAACTTTCCTGGAGCTGGTCTAAGCGTGAATGCTTCTCATAATTTTCTTTTCATGTGCGTTGTAACGTCTCAGCAATGATGGTGTGTCGTGTATTACAGCTGGTGCTGCATGGGACAGTTTTTGCAAGAATGGCTCCAGATCAGAAAACCCGGCTTATTGAAACACTGCAGGATGTAGAGTGAGTATCTATGCTGAGACAAATAAAGCTGTTGAAAATATACATCATCATAGAATTTCCCTTTGATGAAAAGGTTGTGGTATTTTAATGAAAGTTGAGTCATTGTTCTTTATGTTGTGCTCACAGCTACTATGTGGGAATGTGTGGAGATGGAGCTAATGACTGTGGGGTAAGTATTAGCTTTCATCTCATAAATTTGTTTCATTGTGTGCAATGTTCTAGACAGTAAAACTGATCTTTGGTATTTCAAACTTTTACCCAGGCACTAAAGAGAGCTCATGGGGGCATCTCTTTGTCAGAGCTGGAGGCTTCAGTAGCATCCCCTTTCACCTCAAGGACCCCCAACATCTCCTGTGTTCCCAGTCTCATCAGGTTGGTCTTATTTTATATCATCAGCAGTGTCATTCTTATTCGTGCGTAACTAGGATTTAAAAGTCTGTGTTGTTTTGACAGGGAGGGGCGTGCTGCTCTCGTCACTTCCTTCTGTGTCTTCAAGTTCATGGCATTGTACAGCATCATCCAATACATCAGCGTGACTCTGCTGTATTCTGTGCGTAAAGTTTCCTCAAAAATGTGCAGCTGGGAAATGTATCGTGCATATCTCATTCTGTGCCATCATCACTGTTATTCCTTAGATCCTCAGCAACCTTGGAGACTTTCAGTTCCTCTTCATTGATATTGCCATCATCCTCCTTATTGTTTTTACCAGTAAGTGTAAACATATCTGTGGTGAAGATTTTAATTTTTCTTCAGGTTCTTTGTATTAAACATTTTTCTTTTTCTGTTTCTCATTATCATGCCTTTTTGCAGTGAGTCTGAACGCAGCATGGAAAGATTTGGTCTCCTGTCGCCCCCCGTCGGGTCTCATTTCGGCACCTTTGCTGATGTCTGTGATGACACAGATCCTCATCTGTTTAGGCTTCCAGATCGTTACCTTCTTATGGGTCAAAGAGCAGCCCTGGTACACAGTGTGGACACCATTTACAGAGTGAGTACCATCAGGCACTGCTCATGCACCTCAGCAACATCAAAAATACAGCAACGTAATTTTGAAATGTCCACAGACTTCAAAAATGTTCCTTGATTGTTTTCTTCCCCTACAGTGTCTGCAACCATTCATCATCCATCAACGAATCTGTCCTTAACGACACAGAGGTGGATGAGCACAACATTCAAACCTTTGAGAACACCAGCCTCTTCTACGTTTCCTGCTTCCAGTATCTTATCGTTGCTGTTGTTTTCTCAAAGGGGAAACCTTTCCGTCAGCCTAGCTACAAGAATTGTATGAGATACTGATGGACACCATGAAACCTTTCCCAAAGTCCTAAAAGACTAAAAATGCACCTGTGTGTTTGTGTCTCTCCACAGGGCCTTTTGTGCTGTCTGTTGCCAGTTTGTACTCCTTCCTTCTGTTTATCATGTTCCACTCCGTCAAAACCATCGATACGTCCCTAGAGGTAAGAACAGCAGACAAAGAGAAAAGCAGCAACAGCTTCCTCAATATTTGCTAACAAATGCTTGTACCGGTAATTACCAATGACATCTCTCCCCCCATCTCTCTTTATAGATTGTTTGTGTACCATTTGAGTGGAGGGTAAAACTCCTTCTTATCATCTTAGCCAATGCTACTGTGTCTGTTCTGGTGGAGGTAAGGCCAGCCTGAAAGTAGTCGGTTTTCCTCATTCTCAGTTTATTTTTCCCATGCAGTGTGCTCATCTTTGTCTTATTTTCACAGACAGCAGGACCAGCTTTGCTTTAAAACAGTTTTTAAAACATGCAGTATGCCTAACACTGAACAGATGAATACTTTTGAGAAATTATCGACAAGACTATGGCGCTTGTAGAAGCAAGACTTTCTTTTCTTTTACTTTTTGGATTATTGTTTTTGCACACATGTTGTTTTGCCAGTACTAAAATGATCTAGATTCAAATTAACCAGACACGAAGCTTCTCAGCTGAGGTGATTTTGCACTTTATGTGGAGTTCTGCAGTGTTTTGACCCAAATATGGATGCCCTCTCTTCTGTACTAATTTAATTGTTTAATTTTAACCTCACATTAACACACGTCTTTATGAGAGAGAAACTTGCGCTCTCTGTGGCTCTGCAAAAAGGATGGAAGGCCTCTGTGTGGAGGAAAGATAGCATTCTCTGTGAAATCAAATTAGCCTTTCTGTAATTCTTTCCCCTACCTACTGCACTATTCCATAGACCTTCATCATTGACATCATCTTATGGAAGCTTGTGTTCACCCGAGACAAACAGGGCAGCTTTGGCAACACCCCTGCTGCTCCGACACCACAGGTTGGGAATATCTGAAACCTTTTTGTCAAGCCCTTTCATTTACTGCTCCTTGTGTTGTTCCTTCTCTGTCCCCAACTGCTCCTTTTATGCTACAAACACACTATTCTGTTCTAACCCCTAACCAACACCTGCATGCAGGAGACACTGGTCTCATTCCAGTCTATCCTACTTTGTTTTCCCTACATTCACTGTCTATGATATCTGGAAAGTAATGTTGCTTTTAGCCAAAAAGTGAAGAGATTAGATATTTTTTTAAAGCATTTGCTGATACTTTGGCTGCTCTTTTGCATTGCTTAAGCGGCTAACTCCGATAGCAGCACATGTAATACATCCACAAATCAAGATCTTGCTGAGTCTGCCCATACTTTTTTTTTAATGTTTTAGACGGAACAAAGAGTATAACACTAAAACATTCCTGCCTTCAATAGGCTGTTTCGTTACCCTGTTAAAGTTTTGATTCCTCAGTTTTCTTTTACAGTATGAGGTTGAAAAGGATAAAATCTGTAAAAACCTGCTGTAAACCTCCTTTGTTCGACCTATGACTCCATGAGCTTTTTTTTTTAGGGAGGAGGGCTTAAACTGTCCGCTCCTTCAGATGGCCATCATGCTAAGCATTTGTTTTGAATGAAATGCGCGCATGCACATTTGCTGCAATTTATAGCCAAAAGTGAACGCAACTACCTATCAGAAACAGTTGCCCTGTAGTTTGCATGCAGGTTGCATTAGCATCCCACCGTCTGGTTTGTATTTGTCACTAAATGGATCTCAGACAACCTCTACATGGAATGAAGAATGACATTTTCAGTTTATTGATTTGGTATTTTGGGGGCTTTGTAATTTCTAGAGGGGCATCGACTACTCAAGATGCAAGTGTCTTCCCTGGTTTTGCTGCCGACGTAAGATGACACCCAAGGCTCGATACATGCGTCTCGCCCAGGAACTCAGCGTTGACCCTGACTGGCCGCCAAAGCCAACAACGACCACTGAAGCCAAGCCCCGCCCAGAAAATGGATCCAGCTACCAAATAATGGTTGACTGCTAACAGCAACCTAACAGACTCCTTTCGTACAGCATACATGGCACATATTATTTTGCGGTGAACCTTCACACAAGTCATTTCCACCTGCAAACAAATCCAGATGCATTGCTTCAGAAATAATACACATATGTCCTAAAAAAAAAATTATTTTTCCAGTCTCGCCAATTGTGTGCTTTCTGATGTCTCTTGGTTGCGTTTCAGTGTCATTTCAGCTGCAATGTCTGCTCACCAAAGATGAGCAGGCTGTTTAACTGGACAGGTTAAAAAGCCAATTGTATTCAGTTTCTAATAAGTCATTTGTATTTGATGCAAAGATGCATTTTGTACATGAAAAGGTTATATATTAATTGCACACCATGGTTGCAGATGACATTTTCTGGTAGAATGATAGAAGTTTGAAGTCACATGTTGGTTGTTGGCGCTACTGGTCAACTGTATACGACCAACATTTTTTCACAGGTTCACCTTAGTGTTTATGACTGAGCAGCTACTATTTTGTTCTAAGGGAGTTTAGACATTATAATGCATGTAACCTGGTTGCTGCTTATGTGTTTACATGCAGCAGATAAAGATATTACTAACCTATTATTTTTACTTTTCAAATTACTGCTCAATAGGCTAGAACGTTTCAGATCCCTGTGTGCATTCTCAGAGATATTTATGCATTTATTTATAAAACCTTTGCAGATGGCACCATGGTAAATCGACAAGAAAACTACATTACGTGACAGTCACAGGATAGTGAACACTGGAACTATACGTCACTTACTGGGATATATACTGACAACTGGAGGCTTTCAAATGTTAAATTTTGGATGCACTTGCCAGAATTTCCAATTTACATGCACATTTTTCGTGTGTTTTGAACATACGCATAACTAAATCACCCATCTTCCTGGTAAATGTTGACATATGTCCCAAAGCATGACATCACCCTCGCAGTATAAATCAGAGTGTCAGACATTTTCAGACTTCTTACACAAGTTTACAATTAAAAAAAAAAAATTTCTTCCCATGGAAGACCCTAAAGATGTAACAGTCAAAGTGAAGCAATGCATCTAACCTGCACAGTTTTTGTCATAAAGTTTCCATGTAACAACCCTCACTACATAGTGATAAATGCTGATTATAATGTCATGTATAACATGTTCTTGGCCATCTTCGTAAAAAATTTAAGGGCTGTATTTTATTTTTGCTGCTTGTTCTTTAGCATTTAAAGTGGAGCTACTCTAGCATTTTTTTCTGTTACTTGTCACTTTTGAGGATAGCTGGAGACGGGTTCAGATTATGAATTTTCAGGCTCACACACATAGAAGTAGTTGTTCTCCAAATGTGTCAGAAATTATATAACTGAAACTGGCAGAAAATTTGGATTAACATTTTACACCCACCTTTAGATTATGCTCGGCTTTCTAAGCATCAACTACTTGAGATAATCTAAAGTATTTGATGCTCAGAAAGCTGATCTCAGTCAACTTTTAATTAATTGCATTATTTATTATCAGGTAACAGTCGCTTTAGTATTGTTGGTGTGTACATCAGTGGTTATAAGATGCCATGTCCACCCTGTGACAATGTACTGATATTCTCTATTGATTATTCTTTAGAGTAATATAAAACCAAATTCACATCTAGGTGTTTAAGCTCATGTTGAATCCAGGATAGTGTTCATGTGGTCTGTTGGTACTCTGGTATTTGTAACAAAACCTCAATTACTAAAGTTGGGTCTTGTTGGAAATTATAACAATTCATTGATACACAAATGATTGTAATTGAATTCATTACAAAGGCAAAATGGCATTCCTTCACCTGATTTTTTTGTTTTTTTAATTTATTTATACTTGTACCCAAATTGAATCCAGCAGCCTGTCGGGTGTGTTGTTTTATACTTGGAATTATTTTGTTGAAGTTTTGTAAGTCGGACTTAGTTTTAATGGCTACATCTGCTCCAGTCTGATAGCTCCATTATTTGGTTTGCACACCATCACATCAGTCATCCTGATCGTTTGTTACTCTTAATGTCACCAATGAACACCTGTACTTGCAAATCTTTTTTGTGCCCAAATTTCCTTTTTTTCTTTGTTTCACATTTTTTTAATCAGATCCATTTTCTCTAGATTTTGCACTGTCCCATGTTAGAATATTACATATGAAATTTACAGTTTATAGAAAGAGCCTGGCATAAATATATGCCTCGAGGTAGTGTAGGAACTGCCATAAGAAAGATAATGCACTGTCAAGTTTGAAAAATTATGTTGGTTGATTTTTTACAAGGTTACTGAAAGATTCTGAAGATGTTGCTGAGCTTCTAGGCCTCTGAATATTCCGTGATATTTTTTGTTTGGGGTATGATTTTCTTCTTGAAAAGCCAATTTAGGCTAGTTGAATGTGTGAAAGGATGTAAAATCAGGCAAGGCAATACTAAGTTTATTGATTATATTTCCAAAGATATTCTTTCTGCATATCTGGGTTCTATGTGTGGGGGGGAGGAGTTAGGTGTCAGAAGTAATGTTAATTGGAACACACATTGAGTTCTAGTAGTTTAATTTTGTAGAATCTTCTTGTATATATGATGCGTACATTTATTTGTCAAATGATTAGTTTAAAAAAAAGGGTTTTTCTTTTTTATTCAGTTTTCAAAGGGCTGGTGTGTCTTTTTCTACTATTGGTACTGTGTTGAAATCAGTCATCAACTGTCTGCTCTTATTTGTGCTGCCCGTTCTGTAACTATGAAGTCATATGACTTTGGATCTTCCTCATTTGGGCATAAATAGCGGGCATTTATTTTATCTTAAAATTGCTATTATAAAGTATAATCAGGGCACTTCTCAATATCAATATTTATTCTGCTGATTAACCTGAATGACTACTTTAAAGATTACTGGAGGCCAAACTTAAAAAGTTTCGATGAGAGCAATGGCCGTACAGTATGTCCCAAATGCCAAATATATGTACTTACACCATGTGAGAGAAGACCAAGAAGGATCTGATGCAAGAAGGGAATCTGATGTGTAGTTTTGGGACAACATCTGACAATCTGTTTTTACTTTTCTTTCCAATCATTAAATGTAAATACGAGTCTTCGTATTAGATTGTTTTGGGGTTTTTTTTGTTTTTGTTTTTGTTTTTTTTTAGGAGTCTTTGACATCCATGTTGAACTGTTGTGAGCAGAAACGAATGTGCATTTCTTCTCATTGACTTTGCAGAAGTGATTGTATTGCTGCTAAACACTTTCATCTGTATCATCCCAACTGTGCACCTTGATACTGGCTATTTATCAATTCTTTGACCTGCAAACTGTAAATACAATTGGGCTTATTACTTATTCAGATGCACATTTGTCAAATCAATTACTAAAACTGTATTACTATTGTACAGGTACAATATACTGACCATATAAACATGTAAACATGAACTCATTCATGTTTTTTTTCCAGGTGACATGTAGTTTGAGTTGGTTGAATAAACGGCGCCTTGCATGGAAATTGTTTCCTCAGGGAAATGTGTCTATTTGTAGTGAAAAGAGAAAATGCTACATGTGAATCTGGAAATAAATAGAATTATTCTCTTAGTGAGACTTTGAGATGATCCATTTGTATATTTTCTCTTTTAGGTGTGCTATTTATTTGCACCTTTCACACTCTATTAGCTTATCTGGGATGTATATTGTTTTTATTGGCAAAGATTGACATTTTATTTTTCAATATTTTGTACTGTATAATTTATTTTGTATTTATTTTTTTCTTTTCCCCTTAAGATTGTACTTTAAGCATCTTGAACTTTTTCTTTTCAATAAATGCTTTCCATACGGTCTTATCTGTATCCAGGTGTTATGTGTCCATGAGGGGTTTAAGATATTAAAATAAAATTTTAGATAGATATTTTGTTAATGCCTCAGTCCACAATAAGCGCAAATTAATTTATTTTGTCCTTAGTTAAAAGAGAAAAACAACTACTGTACTCATAGTTGTTACAAAAAAATCTATAACTTTTCCCGCATACTGTAAGTTATTTCTCTGTTTAAAATACTGTATAATTCTATTTTGATAGCGACACCATTTATGCCCGACGAGTAGACGTTAGATGTCAGTGTCACATGTTCAGTGAAATTTGTGTAATTCAGTTTCTAACATAACATAAGTAATAAGATCGGTAGAGAGGGACCGACGCGAATGGATTTATTTATTTGTTTTCATTGTATTTTATTTTACAGAGAATGGCGGCTAATAGAAAACGAGATAAAGACATACAAATATTGGTCCGGTCGGGCTGCGGATATGATAGGAACTGAGTTCGTGGATACCGTTTCTGTCAGTGCTGACTTTAAAACAGTACTTTCCACCGGAAGCAGACTCATTGTGGTTGTGTCCTTGTCAGCTAACGAGCTAGTTAGCTGCAATAACAAGCAAGGCAAATGCGGATTGTTTGGAAAGATGAATTAAACCGTGCCTAAGCAGTGTATTTCAAAAGGTTTGCGTTTGCCTGCTGCCGAGAAACAGCGTCATGTTACGTATTGGGAGTAAATCAGCCTGGTAAGTTCCCATTTATGTAAAGGTAACTAGAAGACGCTAGTTGTGCTAGCCACGGTTAGTGGAAAGCAATGATAAGCAAGAGCTGTACAAATTGACAAAAGACTACATGAAATAAACTGGATAGTCGGTGTAATCATCTGTCACCGCAATGAAAACATTTAATATATTATTACGTTCATGATCAGCCCCTCCGTCGTAGAAAACCGGTTTGGACGACATGTACCCCTTTAGCCGTGACGTCTTCTTTGCCAGCAGGTCTAGCAGCGAAGACGAGTTACGTTTTCTATGGATGTGATTTAACTACCTTTTTATATTTTAACACGTTATATGTAATTTTTCATCATTCCTTAAGCTATAGTGATTGTGACTCGTTGACAGTAGCGATCAATTGTATTTATTTCATGCATTATAAATGTGATATTACCTTGTTTTCTTAATGTACTGTGTGAACCAACTTGACAAAAATGTCACAACTCTATGTGGTTCGAAGTTATAGCAACCAAAGCAATAAGTTATTACTTGCAAGTGCATTCTCAATAATATGTATAGAAGGTAATTGTATGAAAAGCTAACTTAATATCTTAACAATGGTTTAGACTAGATTAGTCTTCAGTGTTAATGAAAGGCACATTCAGATGAAACAAGCTAGAAAAGGTTAAATTTATTTGCCCTCGAGTTAGCTTTTTTTTTTTTTTTTAATTATTATTATTATTCAATGTTTTTGCCATTGCAGCATGGCCTGCAGAAATCTGGTGTCCAGTAACATGGGGATTAAATTCAGAGTACCACTGCAGAAGCTGCACCCACTGTCCCGTGCCATCCACCACCGATTCTCTGGAAACACCAACCCTCCTAGACCTCCTAATCGCACCGCAGCCCGCTATTTCACCTCCATGTCACGATTGCCAATGCGCTCTCCAAGGCCTCCTTCAAATTCAGGTGGCCGTAGCTACCAGCAGCAGCGCAGCTTCTGGGTGGCCCGCCTTGCATCCCGACTGTTGAAACTCCGATACATTCTCCTGGGCTCTGCTGTGGGAGGAGGTTACACAGCGAAAAAGGTTTGTACTAAGTGCATGGAAATTGTTTTTAATTCAAATTTTTATTTAATTTCACTTCTCTTTTGTTTTTTTGACAAGTATAATGATTTTCTTCTCAGTTATTTAGAACATGTTATACAGTACAACATATACATACATATACAGTACAACATATACATAACATGTATGTGTGTGTCATTGTATCTCCAGACTTACGATGAGTGGAAGGAAATGCTACCTGATTTTAGTGAATACAACTGGGTCATTCCTGATTTTGTCTGGGAGTTAAGTGAACAAATTGATCTTGGTAAGTGTTCAAAGGGTTTGGTAAAGGTTGTAAATGCTTAATCTTTCTTTTATTGTATATGATTTTTCTCATTGATAGACAAACTAGCCAAAGCTTTACCGGAGATGGAGGAAATAGCCAAACTACTGCCTGACCTAGACAAGATTCAAGAGAATTTCAGTTTCTTCAAAAGCCTCCTGTCATCTGGTAAGTAAAAAAAAAGCAAAAACAAAAAAAACCTCAGACATATCTTCATAAAGTTACCCCATCTTAAAAAAATACATCCTTAAAACTGAAAGTATTTAGTACTAAAAGTTATTCTACAGTATGTCACAAAGATAGATTATTTCCTTGCAATTTGCACTGATAATCTGATGATTATGTTAATAACAAAGCCATCCAAATTTACCTGATATATAGTAAATAATTGTCTCAGTTTTAGTACAGTGATAAGAGTTATTGTTTTGGATCGTAAGGAGGCTTAGCTTGGGGTGTACTAATGTTTCTCTTCACATTCTTGCTACAAATGCTACCCATAGCATTTGTTCTGCTCAGCACCAGCTTTGTTTGAATACACGTCATTTAGCCATGCCCCTGCCTCAAAAACCATCCCTCTGCTTCTGTCTTTGATGATTTTTTTTTTTAATCTTGTTTTGTTCCTCCTTTCCCCTTCCCCATTCCTGTCCTCGTCATTCTTCACAGGTGTGAGTTTGGGTAGTGAAGTCAAAGGAGCTTCTGGTCTGCATCTGTTGTTAGGTGTGTAACCCC
>BJFM01001569.1:502906-529067 GCA_016586285.1 Arothron firmamentum
CCCGACACTTGGTAGTGCTGCCCATTCCTCTCTTTGCTCTCTGATCCCGTTTGACCACCATCTTAGTTGTGGGTTCCCTGCTGCATTAGCAGAGCATCTGCTCAGGTTGTTGGTTTCTGTGATGTGGATCAGTGATGCTGGTTGCAGAGGTTTAACACAGGTTCTGTATTCTTCAAAATGGATGACCCAAATGGTAATGGTCTCATCTTATACTCGACAGAGGAGAAAACATGTAGAGGACTCTCTACATGTTTTCTTTTTTCTCGTTTTTTTTTTTAGGCTTCATACCTCCTGGCCTTCCAATGATGTAGTACATCTAGATGAGTCCTAAATAGACAGGATTCACATTACTCCCTTATATATAAAAGTATTTTCTTCATACTCTGAAAAGCTCTTAAATGCAGAACCAGTGCATTTCTAAATCTTCCTTTAACTTTCTTTTAACATTACTCTCTGACACAGGTAGAAAGAAGTCAGAGAGTGCTGTTAATGTTCTTTTAACATCACTCCCTGATTTCTTTCTACCTGTGTCATTTTTGCCTCCTTTGACTTCCTTCCTCTCTCCCCTGATATACTGTAAGGGCTGATTTATTTGATCACACTAACATTTACTGTTGCACTTTTATATGCCTCTGTATCTTCACATATGTTTGGAAAAAAGCAAAAAAAAATCATAAAAATAAGAAAACAATTATCATTCTACACTGATAACAGTATTTTTTAACTTTTTTTAAAAAATTCTGATTGAATGACTCTTTTAATAACAATATAAGTTTTGTATTTCCGATATAAAATAACTGTATTTTTATTAATGCATTGTTTTCCAAATATATGAATCATTTAATCTTTTTTTTTCTCATTTCATGCTGTAAATACTGGCTTCGTAAACTATGACTACAACTACTTGTAATCCTGTAGCTAAATATTCATACCTATATTCTGTTATTTCTCCTTTGATAGAAACAACGGGTGATCCATCTCTGAAGGCCACAGATTCTTCTGCAGGAGTAATGCAAGATGGTAGCGACAAGCATCACAAAAAGGTACGTTTATCAAACGTGGTGACCTGTCTCACCTTTACCTTCTCTTCTTTGCCCCGCTGTGTTCTTACTCAGCTCCAATCTACAGGCTATCTTTCACTTTATCATGGTTTGCTGCCTTTAAAATATTTAAAATGATATCAACTTTGAACACTCCTAAATTCTGTTTTGGTCCTTTTATGAGGGAAATTTATTACACTTTATCCTAAAATGCAATTAAGAGCACTGAAGCCATGTTGGCCATGTAGTACTGTAGGGGCTTTCCTATTATAGTATACGCTGTCATTTTGGTTGCTTTTTGCCCTTTTCTGTCTATGTTTTATTCTTATTGTCTGCCTGTTTTAGTGTTTGTTTGATTTAAATTATTTCTTTAAATTAACTTACTCCCCAGTCAAGGTCTCCAACATGAAAATCATTATCGCATTTTATAATACACACAAAATTGCAAGTCACACTGTTTTCACGTGTCAGGACTCCTAAATTTAGGCTTACTGACATGTTTCTTATTTTGCTTTTTGCCTGGCTTCTAGTTGAGATTTGTCACAGTGCTCACCTCTCTCATATTCATCAGCTTCACATTCATTGTGTCACTTTTCTGCTACATGGTTCTCTGTCCCTCTTTGTTTTAGAAAGTTGTGTTCCTGGTTTTTTTCCCTTCCATTGAAATTAAGCATCTCTTTGGGAAATAAAAGAAACATGGCTGTGTTAATGATGCTGCTGCAGACTGCTGCGACATGACAGATGAGATATAGTACTGTATAAAGTAAAGGTTTTGGAAGGTGTTGCGTTTTGAATGCAATGAGACTGCTGTAACCTGCTAGACAAGGCTTTACAATAAAGTTAAAACATTTATAATATAGAATCCAGTGTCATAAATATTTCATTAACAATTATGACACTGTTGCAAATGTAAAAGGAAATGCTATTTGACATTGAATATCTTTGTTTCTGTCATTCATCAGCAGTAATCTGCAGTGGATTACATCACCTTTACTGTTGCCTCAGCTCACTTGAAACCTTGCAAATGGAATTACTGAAAAATCGCCTGGTACTTCATGGTAAAATTTGTAGTTGAAAACTGACATGGCCAGAGCTGAGGCAAATCAAGTAAAGACCATGGCTCAGGGAAAGGGCATTACTCTTGGAGGACACTCTTGTTTTTTAACTTGAATATTATTTGTATTTATTTATTTATCTGTTTTTTCAATTAGGTATTTTTCGGATTGATTCTATTTCTATTGCTTTGTGTACATACAAGACCAGTTCTGGTAAAAAAGCAGTAATGGGTAGTTGTCCACAGTGATGATTGCTGGTGAGAAATGGTGAAAAGTTGTTGCCACACGCTGAGTGAGGTGCTGGTTGGGGTACTTGTCACCTCCTCTGCCTACAGTCTGTCAAACTTTGACATGTCTAGACTATTCGAGAAAGAAAGACCCTTTGCTCAGTTGCACTGATGATGGTGGCAAGATTAATCAAACAGGAGACCGTGACCCTGTTAATCGAAACTCTTACTGTGTGGTGATACCCAGTCTGACTTGGCCCAGTTCTCCTCTGCTGAAACGTTGTGTTGGGGTGCAGCGTGTTTGACTCACCAGCTCTGTGGCTGGTTGTTTTGATTGTTGCTGCACCTTCCTGTCTCTCATTATGACGTACCCCAGCAGGGTCTGCTTGGCGAACTCATTCTTATTCAGCAACAGATCCAGCAGCACGAGGAGGAGGTCCGGCGGGCCGCAGCAGCGAATAGTGCGCGTCCCCCACCACCAGAACCTGCTCCCATTCTGCCTCAACAGACACGCAAGGTGAAGGTCACTACCCACTTAGATCTGCCCTTTTGTACCAAAATCTCCTCATTGATCACGGCAGCAGAGAACGAGCAGGCAACTTTTAGCATAAGACCACAAATACATAAACAAGTAGTTAACATAATTGTTCTTTTCAGGTTTCTGGCCTTTTGGTAAATGTTAACTATTTTATATTTCTTAACCTCCACTTTCTCTCCGTTTTGTCCCGAAGTGAAGACAAAATGAAGTCGTACACATCTCAACGAGTACTTTTCTTGATATTACAGTTAACGTCGTGCACAGACTGTATATCTGCCTGCTTAGATGAAAAACTTTACCCAGTTAGCGCCAACAATGACGCATCAGATGAGCTCCGGTAACGCAAGCTCGACGTAGAGAGAACGCTTCCATCGACGACTACCTGAGCTCTGTGTCTCAGTCTCATTCAAATTGATAAATGACCATCTGAAGTACAGCACTGACGTGTTCATGCACGGAGATACTGCACGGGGTGGACTGGCAACATCATGCATGGTTTGAGCTGGAGGAGTCTTCTCTTTTCGTGTTCTTAATAGATGGATCAGATATTAAGCATCCACTTTGAGAACTGGCTTGGAATATACTATATTAAAACAAAATTGCAGCATTCTGTTGGTTAGTTTCCTTATTGTTTAACTCCCCTCTGTGCAAATCCCCTTTTCCGTTGTGTATGTTGCATCTCCTGCATCTGTCTTTTCTTTCATTCTAACAGTCAGTAAGTGTGTTATTGATAACAATGAAATCAGCCCTGTCCATTCCTGCCAAAAACAAACCTTTCATGAAGAAATGATTTTGTAATTGTATTCAGGTATATTTTAAGTTGGGTCTGTAGTTCCTGCCTGTTTGTGAATACAGCTTGTTGATTGAAGCTGAGTTTCTACTGTGTTCAAATGACTGTTACCTGACCGTCTTAATTTGTTAACATGACTCAATAATGTTTTGTTTTTTTTTAATCCAGTGTGCACACAATTGGTCTTCCTGGTGTAGGTGGAGTGTGATGCTTGTGAAAGTGCCCAGTTTGGAAAAATTAGTGTTTATTTCCCAATCAGTGGAAACTTTTAGTCAGTGTGTTGCCATTTACTTGACTCTACTATTTTAACCTGCAGTCATCAGACAAAGAGAAGATCGACCAGCTGCAAGAAGAGTTGCTTCGCACACAGGTAAACCGCTGTTGGCTAATTACCCCCAAAGCTAAGTTATGTTTCTTTGTTTGAAAGATTGTGTGCAAGCAATTTCTTTTTTCTTTTTTTTTCTTTTTTTTCTATTTGCAATACATTTTCAGTCAAAAACTGTCTCTAATATTACACAGTCATTTAACGTAAAGTGTTGGTCTGGTTGGTTAATGTGTCTTACTTGTGCCCCCGTAGTTAAAATACCAGCGCATGCTGGAGAGACTGGAGAAGGAAAATAAGGAGTTAAGAAAGGTGGTGCTTCAGAAAGATGACAAGGGTATTCACCAGAGGAAAGTGAAGGTGAGTTTCGTGAATAAAAACTATTGAGATAATTCACGCTAGTGTGAAGTGACTTCACCTAAATGTTTTGCTAATATATTGCTATTGTCTCTCCGTGTGTAGAAATCCCTTATTGACATGTATTCTGAAGTGCTCGATATTTTGTCGGACTACGATGCAAACTACAACACCCAGGACCACCTTCCCCGGGTGAAGCATCTTTTTGTACTCCTGCCATAAATTTGTTTTATCCAAAAAACAATATCTGTTTCCTGTCTGGGATTTTAGTTTCTTTTATAGATGGTTCGTAACTATGTTAAATGTGTTTTTGTTTGTCCTTTTTTTTTTCTTTTTTTTTTTTGTTTTTCAGGTGGTGGTTGTTGGTGATCAGAGTTCTGGTAAGACCAGTGTGCTGGAAATGATTGCTCAGGCCAGGATCTTTCCCAGGGGCTCAGGAGAGATGATGACCCGTTCTCCTGTTAAGGTATGTGGAGACCACCTTAGCTGATGCTTTTTAGTGTGGGACAGTTATTGAAATGTATTATTTTCAACACTTGTTAATTTGGTCATTAGTGATTTTAAAGTGGAAATTAGCAGGAACCAGTCAAGATAAGTTAGGTTGTGATTTATTTATTTTTTTGTGTGTGCAGGTGACACTCAGTGAAGGCCCCCACCATGTAGCCATGTTTAAGGACAGTGGGCGAGAATTTGACCTTACCAAAGAGGATGATGTACATCATTTTCCATTTACTGGATGCATATTATATGGATTTCATCACCAATTTTGAACTTTTTACTGGTACTAAATTTGGTTTCCTTCATGATCTTTTACAGCTGGCTGCTCTTCGGCGTGAGATCGAGCTGAGAATGAGAAAAAGCGTGAAAGAGGGACAGACGGTCAGCTCTGAGGTTGGATATTTAAGCTCCAGTTCCAGTGGAGACAAACATTTAAAACATGCAGACAGGGGATTACAATGATATTGTTTACAATGTGATTAAGGAATGCACAAAACAATTATACAGTATATTATCAGAGCTCACTTCCATACAATGCATTGATATTTAATAAATGTATAATGATATTTGCTATATATCATAAGGAAATGTTTTATTTTTCCTCCACATCAGACAATATCCCTGAATGTCAAAGGTCCTGGCATCCCAAGGATGGTTCTTGTCGACTTACCTGGTGTCATCAGCGTGAGTATAAATGCTTAATCTGATAATAGCCTGTATATGTTTACAACTGTAAATTTTTAAGGAAAACCTTGGTGCGTTCACTTGTGTCTACACTAATGTTTTTAAAAGTTCAGGTTATCGTTTATTCTATATACAGTATATGGTGTGTGTATTTTATTTTCCTTATATAAAATAAAATGAGCATTTCACAAATGCAGATATTGAATGTGTCTCTCTGTGCTTTAGACGGTAACGGCTGGCATGGCATCAGACACAAAAGAAACTATCTTCAAAATGAGCAAAGCCTACATGCAGAATCCCAATGCAATCATCCTCTGTATTCAAGGTGACCCATCAGCGAACTGTTGACAGATATACAACATGACAGCGTCCTTTTGTTTGTATACAGTTAGAATTCTTGTATCTCTTTAGATGGCAGCGTGGATGCAGAGCGCAGCCTCGTCACAGACTTGGTCAGTCAGATGGACCCTCATGGGAAGAGGACCATTTTTGTCCTGACCAAGGTGGATTTGGCTGAAAAGAATCTGGCCAGCCCAAGCAGGGTAAGTCAGTGAACATCTTACCTTAGGTGTTATGTTAATATTAAAGAAGTCTCGAAAACTATTTCATGTGTTCTTTATTTATGATTATTACAATCAGCCAAAAAGATTTAATCTCATTAAATTTGGCTGAAGAGCTATGTTGTTTTTGTTTTTTTTTGGTTGGTACTGAATAGGTGCGTCTATTATATAACTATATTCCTTTTCTCCACAAGAGGGAGCCAATGCCTTTTGTTTTGGTTGATAGTCTCTGACAGATAGGCCACTAATGATACCTCATATTTACGTTTCTTCTTTTAGATCCAACAAATAGTGGAAGGAAAATTGTTTCCCATGAAGGCCCTGGGCTATTTTGCTGTAGTCACAGGAAAAGGTAATATTTACTAATCTGTAAATGATCACATTATATTATAACATTAGTAAGACCTGTAGGATTTTTCAAACTTTTCCATCATTTTACTTGAAGATGCCACTTTTGTTCTGGTTAAAAAACTCAGTAGTTGTTTTTCGTTTTTGCTTTTTTGTTTTTTTTCCCCCTTTTATCTAGGTACACAAATTTTGGGATTTTAAGCATGCAATTGTGTATAGTAGCAACTCACCTCCCTTCTCCCTTTCCCATTTCTGTTCAGCTGAAATCATTTCCTGGAAAAGCTCAGATTTTTTCCTGGCTCCCACACTCACTTCTGCAGACTCACTCCTCTCTGTATTATTGCTACCTTCTTTCACAGAAAATTGCATAATTTCTGAATACATATATTCTGGATATCAGTGGTATTCTCGTTTTGGTAATACTGTAGATTTTTGTGTATTCATAGTCTTTGGCTTTGAAGTTTTAATGGAATTGTATTTACAATATTTATTTGTGATTACAGTTTGATTGAAGTTTCAACAATACTCAAGGATTGTATTCCAGG
Organism: Arothron firmamentum; assembly: GCA_016586285.1. Taxonomy (NCBI): domain Eukaryota; kingdom Metazoa; phylum Chordata; class Actinopteri; order Tetraodontiformes; family Tetraodontidae; genus Arothron; species Arothron firmamentum. Next base: position 509,871 of record BJFM01001569.1, read on the forward strand.
GCAGAATATTTACTGTATTGCCAGTGAGGTTGATCAAACCTAATTATGCAATTTTAGCTCTAACTGAATTATCGTTTAATCAACGCTTTCTTTGTGTGTAGGAAATAGCGGAGAAAGCATAGATTCCATTAAAGACTACGAGGAAGACTTTTTCCAGAACTCTAGACTACTGAGGTAAAGTACAAATAAGTATAAATCACCTAAATTTAACCCTTTATTATGGATTACATTAGATTAGAGTAGATTAGATATAGTATATTAATTTAAAGCTGATTGTGCAACCAGGGACGGGAGGCTTAAACCCCACCAGGTGACGACAAAGAACTTGAGTCTGGCTGTGTCTGACTGCTTCTGGAAGATGGTTAGAGAATCTGTTGAACAGCAGGCAGATGTCTTCAAAGGTATGAGAATGTTATGCTTGTTTCAAATAAATTTGATGGTCCTACACATGCCTTTTTTTTTTTTTTTTAATTCTTTGAGTGGATGCGTGCTAATTTGTGCTTTCATCAGGAGACAATGGCGTTCTTCTTTTTCTTGGAGTGCTGTGACATTACTCAGCCCGGCAGTCTTACCTTCCATTTGCAATTAGTCTAGACAATCACAAGCGTGTTCCCATCAGCAGAGATTTATAGCTGTGAGACTGCAGTTCCCACAGGCCTATTGTGTGGTGTATTGATCCATATCCCATCAAATCTCACAGCCGGCCTCAGTCCTGCAAGCCTGGCGTCACCATGGCCTCAAACCCAGCAATTAGCCTAATCTCCAACAGGCTCAGAGGACTTGGCATGCGTGTGTGTGTGTGTGTGTGTGTGTGTGTGTGTGTGTGTGTGTGTGTGTGTGTGTGTGTGTGTGTGTGTGTGTGTGTGTGTGTGTGTGTGTGTGTGTGCGCGCGCGCGTGCTTGAAAACTGAAATGCTAGTTTTTGATAAAGCACGTGATTGTCCCTGACCTGTTAAGACAGATAGGTTTTATTAAACACAGGCACCAGTAGTCTGAAGGCTGCCATTAAATCACTGCAAATTATGACCAAAAAAGCAGGTTCTGCTCTTGTTTGGTCACTGCAGAATTACTGACTTTAATGGTGCATCAGATGTGAAAAAGAGAAGATAAATTTGTCAACAGCATGAGAGGCATTAGAATCACAATTACATAGTATAATGTGTGTACTTAAGAACATAAAGGTGTTTTTTTTAATGCGAAGACATGCAAAGTTATTGATCATTTGCTTTTGAAAATAATATTTGTGTCCCTCATCACAGCATCTCGCTTTAACCTGGAAACAGAATGGAAGAACAACTACCCTCGACTGAGAGAGCTGGACAGGGTAAGGAATGACCGTCCCAATTTATTTAAAACACTAAGTATATTCTTTTACTTTTAGTGGTTCTTAACTTCTTCCTGAATTATCAATAATGATTCATGTAATGTCAGATTAAGGTTAAGTTCAAATACACTTTATTTGGTCCATTTGTCTCATCAAAACTTGTGAAAACAAAGTAAAGTTAAAATTGTTCAAAATTATGTTTTTCTTTTCTTCTTATAGAATGAGTTATATGAAAAGGCCAAGAATGAAATCTTGGATGAAGTCATTAGTCTGAGTCAAGTGACCCCACAACTTTGGTAAGTCCAGTTATTACATGCACAATGTAGAAAAGTGAATTTTTCTCAATAAAGTTTTTATAATCAGAGGAGAATGTTTTTTTCAGGTCAGTTAGGTCATGTGTTTGCGTCACTCCAATGTTCCAATAGACATACTGTATAGGTAGAGCGACTCCATGAATGTATAGTTATCCCAATAACAATGGAGAAAGCCCTGCTAAATGAGACTTATGTATGGTGTTTTGGCTGCTCCCTGATTGTGTGCCATCAGATGTATCCGATCAATGCTCTGATGAATGACCCAAGCACGGGAACAAGCGTGGCCCTGTTATATACCGGCTGCTAGCCCGCAGCCGGTATGCACTATAGAGGATAGCACTTATTGACAGTGAAGAGTGCTAGCCCAAACAAAAGGGGAGTTAATGAAATATGAGAGTATGTTTATGATAAATGAGAGGAGCTCTTCTGGTGGGACTCGGGGATGGGTCGTTCCTTTGCCACACAGCCAGAGAGAGATGAGGGTGTGGAGGCTGGTCAGCGCTAATAGGGTCAGACTGTAGCTGTATTTGTAATCTATAGTCAAGTGCAATTGCAATAGCAACCCCGACTACAAGTGAAGCAGGAGAAGAGAGACAAGGTTGTTTCTTAACTCTCTTCGTGACACATTACGTCACAAAACTGAAGCCGTCTGGACAGTTGATGTGTCAAAGAGAAATACTGTAATATATAAATAGGGTAGAGAAATAGAAAATAAAACAATCGATTCAAATTTTATTTTGAATGATCAGCACTTATTAGAAATGTTGTCTTGTATTATCTCAGGGAGTCAATCTTGCAGAAAAAGCTTTGGGAGCGTGTTTCCACCCATGTCATTGAGAACATATACTTACCTGCTGCCCAAACAATGGACTCTGGTACCTTTAACACCACTGTAGACATCAAACTGAAACAGTGGACCGACAAACAACTTCCACACAAAGCACTGGAGGTAAGACAAAAACGCTGTTTCATGCAAACGGTCCATGTGTAATTCAAACTGGTGAATTTTGACAGTTTCCTGAAATTAAATCAAACTTCCCTGTTGACAGTCTTTAAATATTTAAAACACACACACACACACACATTCAATAAACATACAAATTCCAATACTAAGTAACAAGCTGCAGAACTGTAAGAAATACTGACCACAGCATGACTGTTTTTCCCACTAAACTTGGCCTTCTTTTAGGTTGCCTGGGAGACACTGCAGGAAGAGTTTGCCCGCTTCATGGCTGAATACAAAGGCAAAGACCAGGATGACATTTTTGACAAGTTGAAGGAGGCTGTAAAAGAAGAAAGCATCAAAAGGCACAAGTGGAATGAAAGGGCCATGGACAGCCTGGTAAATACACAGGAAAGCCACTTGCTCTAAGAGAAAAAAACACACCATTTGATCATAGATTTTAGCTGCTCTGTTGCCATATAACCTACAGTTAAAGAAACCAAATTTTAAATGTGTTTATCCTTTCTGCTGTAAAAATTTTCTTGTAGGGGTTTGTTGCAGGTCATTTTTACCCATAACGGACTGAACACTGCTGACCTGGCTTGGTTCAGAAGATTTAGATTTTTACATATGTGAAGTCATTAATGCAGCAATGCTCACATTTTACCGTAGTTAATGTGATGATTACAACAAGGTGATTATTGTTCCTGCTCTTTTTGTGTGTGTGTGTGTGTGTGTGGCAGAGAGTGATCCAACACAATGCTCTTGAAGACCGGTCCATCACAGACAAGCCCCAGTGGGATGCAGCCATCCAATTCATAGAAGAAACCCTGCAGTCACGCCTCAAAGACAGTATGTTGGTCATGATGGCCTCATGTAGTGTCAGCCATTTATTTGACGATCAGTGCATCATCAGAGGATCCCTGATGTGCCTCATACCAACTTTGCTCCAGCACCCAAATTTGTATGTTTATGTGCATTCGCGTTGCCCAAGACGAATAATTCTGGTGTTTGTTCTTCTCTCCGTTTGGCACGTCCCTCTTAATGTAGCCGAGTCTGTGATCAGAGACATGGTAGGCCCAGACTGGAAGCAGAGGTGGCTGAACTGGAAGAATCGCACACCGGAGCAGGTTAGTGTCTCCCTACAGTGGTGATGGCTTTTGTTAAACAGGTTAAAGGTTCGGTTAAATACCCCCCCCCCCCCCCCTTCTAATTTTCTAGCATATTCGTAACGAGACAAAAAACGAGCTGGAGCGTTTGCTGAAGCTGCATGATGACCACACAGCCTATTTGGCCAATGACGAGGTCACCACCGTCAGAAAGAATCTAGAGGGAAAAGGAATTGAAGTTGATCCAGTGCTGGTGAGATCACAACTTCCTGGTTTTTTTCTCATTGGTGCATAAACATATTTGCACATCTTGTTTCTCTAAATGTCCATTAACACTCGTTCCTCGTCAGATTAAAGACACGTGGCACCAACTCTACCGAAAACACTTCCTGCAGAATGCTCTCTCCCACTGTAACCTCTGTAAGAGAGGTTTTTACTACTACCAGAGACATTTTGTTGACTCTGAGGTACTGAGAGAGGATATTTTTACACCAACTCATCTTTTCGAACTTAGTCTCAGATATGTTTAAGGACCAATTGTATAAAATAAGCCGTCTAACTCTGATTCTTACAGTTAGAGTGCAACGATGTTGTGCTGTTCTGGAGGATCCAGAGGATGCTGGTCATCACCGCGAACACTCTCCGACAGCAGCTCACTAATACTGAGGGTATGGAATGTGGATGTGATCTTCACTCCAAAATGGCTCGTCATATAAAAGAAAAAACAGAATTGTTTGTTTTTACTTTTATCCCAAACACTTTATTGCCACTATTAAAAAATATTGCTGATTGTAGTTTAATATGTGGTGAGAAAAATTGTTTATTTTCTTCTTGAATATTGGTTGCTTTATCATGTGTACGTGTTGTTATTTTCAGTGCGCAGGTTGGAGAAAAACGTGAAGGAGGTGTTGGATGATTTTGGGGAAGACATGGAGAAGAAAACCCAGCTCATCACTGGTCGTCGAGTCCAGCTGGCTGAAGATCTCAGTAAGACACTTGTTTACAGCACAAACACATTTCTGCTCTAACTTAACAATAGCTATTTCAGTGTATGATTATATACAGTTTAAATCCATGGTGGAAACCAAATTTTAAGTTCTTCATTGTCAGCTTCTACTGACTGTTGTGCGTTTCAATACTTTGTCTTTAGATAGTGGCTCATTTGCGAGATGGTAAAGCAGATGGTAAAGCTGTCAGTAGGTGGCAGTAAAGCTACAGAAAGGAATATTGACTTGATTGTCTGATTAGTCATCATTAAAATTGACGTTTTTGTCTAAGACTGTGCTGCGGGGCCACTTTTAACTTTAACTTTGCTTACATGACAGCAGTTTGTCTGTATTCTTTTGTCATCATGGTTTACAGTTGAAGGAGGAATTTAGGTTTACACTTCATACATTTAAATTTAAATTGAAACTTCACTGAGAGTAAAAATATAGCAAAACCTTATAGAGACACAACAGGTTATGTATGTTAATAGGGCAGATTCTATGACACCAGTCTAGAGCAGAGCAGAGAACACACACAAAGCTGGCTCTCCATTCCACACAGGGTTAGGAATGCTCAAACCTGTCTGGCCTTGCACATCCGATAAGTCACGTCTATTCCAAACTTTCCCAAACAGGCATGACACTCTGATTTCCCGCCACTGAAGCCTCTTCTTCCTCATGGATGTGGGACTGTGTTAGGAATTTGGCATGGGATCCCAAGGCTTTAGCGTCTGTGTGTGTGCGTGTGTGTTTGGTGGTAGTAATGGTTGTTCAGTTCACACATTGTTTTATTAGTAAAGTATCCATCTGTCTGTCATTTAATGTCACTTAATACTTAATCTGGAAATAATACAATTGCTCTTCTTGCCTCTTCTGATTCTTCTCTTCAGAAAACATATTTAACATTTTTAACTCCGTCAGGTTGAATTAGTGGGTGAGTGGAGGATCTGGGTCATTAGCATTTTGACATCGTGTAACGCAGCCCGAGACTCATCTGTGGGCACGGGTACTTGTGTCTAGACTTGAACTACATGGCTAATAGGCATGGGTACCAACATCTTTTGAACCATGGAGTTTATTGCAAAAAATGTGTGTCTGCAAAAATCTTTGCATGTCTGATGATGTTTAAATCTGATTTTAGGACTGATGAACAGTCCTAAAGTTAACGCTATTATGCCCCTCATCTGTAACCTTGCAGATTTATATTGATCAATTTTAGAATAGTTTTCTAAGGTTGTGGTGTAAAGCACTTGGCATTAGCCACACGGTTTTTCTTGAAGTTTTTTTTTTTTTTTTATCCTCTCAATTTTCAAATTTCACCTAAGCTGTAACCCATTTTGTCCCTTTAGCACAGTATACAATCTCAGCACAGATTGTACCGATGTCCTTGGGTAATTTAGCGGGACGACTTTTTACATTGCAGGCGAGGAGAGGCAATCTGGAAATTTCCCAGGTCACTTGCAGGGCCATTTGACCAGGACAAAATGCCGTGACAGCCATTTCACATTGCGGAAAAGACCCTTATCAATCCCAAACAAGACGGGATTTTCCTATGGTGTGAAAGGGGCTTTACACATCAGGACATTTGATCCTCACATGGCTCTGCCTTTCTGACTCCATTCCTGTTTGATTAGCCTTTCCGATATTATAGTCACACGATTATGATGTTTTGCAGTCCGGAATATCCTCATTCATATAAAGAATGGTTGATATTGTTTCTCAATTCCGATTACACAGTAAGAAAATAGGAATAGTAAAGGTGGACAGATCAGATCTGGGAGAAACTCTGTGGACTTACAACAAAGCAGAAACACTTTGAAGGTGTGTGTTGGTGAGCTAAGTGTGTGCGTAAAAGCTTTGAATGGTATAGTGTGTGACACGAAGTGTGCGTGTGGGTTTGTCAGCGTGTGCCTGACCAGCTGTGTGGCACGGCGCCGCCGCTGGAACAAAGCCGAGGCCCAATGTTTGGATTTAGGCCTCTGAGGAGACCACTGGGATGATGTTTGGCTGCTTTGGTGCACAATTCAAGTGCAATACTGGAAAAATACTATATTGTTTAAAAAATACAGAAACACCTAATTACCACAGTGTAACTTCAATTTAATCACACCTCTGGGAAACAAACCCGTCTTGTTAGGATGTTACAATGCCTGTAAATCAGTTTCACCTCCTGTTGTGCTCATGGAACAAAAAACAGTCGGGAAGGAGAGGCAGTTAACAAGACAACTATTTAGGAATGGTTTTGCAGGTGATGGCCACAGACTAATTCCTTTGCTTCATCCTTTCAGGTCTATTTTACATTCGCAGATTCATCATCAGTGGTAGCTTAAGGTGATATTTACAGCCCATAGAAGTTGCCTGGGTAGCGCAGCTCCTTATGGCTGATTTGCAAAAAGGTTTGCTGTGTCTCCAGGACAGTATCTAACGTGTGTATGAAAATACCAGGAGGCAGACCAGTACACCAGGAGAGTTGAAAAGGACTGCTGGAGGTCAGCAGCCCAGCAGCAGGAAAGCTATCTGCCCCTTTGTGCAGGGAGCGCTGAAGCTGCACTGCTGGAGTGCTGGTAATTATATCCAGCAGGCAAAAAGCATTTGCCAGAGAACACCAGAGTTGAAGGATTCCTTGTTGGTGCCCTGTTGTTTTCACAGATGAGAGCACTGAACACATGTGACAGATGTGGGAGAGTCTAGAGATGCTGCGGAGAACATTCTGTGTGTAACTTCGTCCAACACGACTGGTGTGGTAGTGGGATCATCGTCTGGGGAGGCATGTTGTCGTAGGGCTGCACTGACCTCCACATGCTAGCTAGAAGAACCCTGACTGCTGGTAGTTACCAGGATTAGCTCTATAGACCCACTGACAGATCATATGACAATACCCAGTCTCATCTGGTTGGAGTGTGTCTGTGGGCTGTGGGTGATGAAGGCATTGATGCTCTAACCTGAATCCAACTAAGTGGTGCTGAGGCATTTATTGTTGCGTCCATTGCTACCACGTGGCGCTACAGATTGTCCAGGAGATGAACTGTCACACATGCACACGGTGCCTGAATTAATTCATTGATAAGGCTTTGTTTTTTTAACTGAAATATAGATTTTAATGTTACGGTCAGTAAACATACTGGATGTTTACAGTTAAATTTGCAGGAAATTCCATATATTTATACATACATAAATATAAATTTTTGTATTTTTATGGCTGTTGCTGTCATAATTTGCTGGTTTGAAGTGTTCACCTGACCAGGGTTCTGTTTTTATTAACCTCTCCCCTTTCAATGCCTTGCTGCAGGCTCGTTGCCACAGTTCAGTGTAACAGAGTAGATTTTTAGGGATTTCAGCATTTGTGTCTCTAATGTTTGAAGGTTTGGGAATTAAAGGCGTCAGCAGAAGATGCTCAAACAAATGGCCTTAACTTCAGAAGCCTTTGCATGTTCGAGCATGCCGTCACTTTCTCCTTTTCCGTTCTTTCACGTGGAAGCAGAACACAATAAAGCTCCAGCTGTCTGGGCTTGCTTGTTGGAATGCCCTCTCAGCCTTATGCTCACCTTCTGTCCTTTCATCTCCCCCCACCTCAGAGACGCTGCCCCTAGAGAGATTAGTGAGGGCTCGATGGGAAGTGCTTCTCTGGAAAGATGATGTATTGTCCTGAGGTGTTGTGCACACTTGTGTGTGCTTTGCTCCTGCACAGGTCTCTTGATGGGTCATATTCATGTTTTGTTTTGTTTTTTTCGAGTTTGGGTTTGCGTTCTGTCAGTCCAAACAAAACACCAAGACTGTCATTATCTCTCCTGCCTGTCAACAGTTTTAAAGACCTATCAGCCTTTTTATAGAAGAAAAGTTAAAAGAAAGAAGAAGGTTATCTGCAGCTCATTCAGCTGGTGTTCATTTTGGAATGTGGGGGTGGTTTTATTCAATGAGATGCAGGATGGACTGTCTGCTCTTTGGCACAACGGCGAGAATTGACCTTATGTACAGTCTCACTTCAGCATAACACTCATGAATTTAAATGACTTCATCTGTTGTTTTTTTTTCTCTCTGTGCTCTCCTTTTTCCACATCTCTCTCTCTAACACGTTAACATTTATTTTCCTCTTCCCACCTCTTATATATCCAGTTTTCTTCCCACACTTTTTTGTTCTAAACTTTTTTACTTAAAATAAGGTAACTTTAAGGTAACCAGTGGCGTCAAGTGCAAAAATCAAAAATCCTCAGTTGTCATAATGCTGACGATGCTATTAATTAAGCTTCCCTCCATATAAAAATGTAAAAATTAATAAACAACGTTCCTCAGCTGCATCTTGCATAATCTTTGATCAGATTTCTGGCTGATCAAGTGTGCGTGATGTGTCCCATGCTGGTCACCCATCTGCGTTAGTCAAGGTTCATCATAAGGTCAATTTTAAGACACCCATGAGTAAAGAGAACACTGTGTTAGCAGCTTTGAGGAGTCAGAGCCCGAGACGAGAAATGGGTGTGACTAAATGAAGCAAACAGACTGATGGCATACTGCAGTTAAACGCCACATGCACAGACAGATTTTATCCTCTCTCATTCCTTTAATTCCATTCAAGTCGTCACGTGTTTCTCTAAAATCATGCAATAACTCGATTTTACATCAAATCTGGCGCTTTCGTCACCAATTTTGATGCAGTTTTATTATTTGTTTGGTTGTTTTTCCCCCAATGCTTTCTACTTTCTCGTGAGTTTATGCATGTGCAGAACATTCTGGTTAGGCTTTTGTCTTTCCAGTGTTCCTGTTCAAACATTCAGAAGATATAGACAGACTAGTTATTGCTCATGGGCTCAAATTAGGTTGATGCACAAAGGCTGTAACTTTATCCCTCTGCAATTAAGCACAAGGGAAAAGACGGATGTCAAACATGTGGCTTCTCTCTTTCCCCATTAAGACACTCTGCAGTCACTTCCTGCCTCCATGGCTCTTCCTCTGTCATAGGTCGCCATCACTGTCAATATTTTGCTAACAGCTGTAAAACTCAGGGCACTATTTCACCTCTGCTGCTTTGGTTTTTTGACGTGCATCAACCCGCTGCCCGCATTTACCCAAGTCACGACCCGAGTCTCTTTCATCACACGTCTCCTCCTCTGTCCTCCTTCATTTTTCTACTCACTCAAGAACATCCAGCCTGGTTGTTCGGTAACATTTCATTGCTCAGATGGAGCCTTCAAGCTTCGGATGAAAAACTATCTCCATAGATGAAAACCCAGGAGGTGGACAGGCTGCTCTCAGAACATCAGGGAAAAGAGTTGCGTTTCCAAGGACTTCTAATTAAGAGGCATTAGTAAATGTTTATGTAAAAAGTGTGGGAACATTGGAAATAGATGGCAGTTTATGCTGGAGGGGGAACATTTCACAAGGCTTCCGTTCAAATGTTTTCACCAGGGAGCCGTTCCAGCTCATCACCCCGTCATTCACCCTCAGATCTGACATCAGATGTAGTTTATACGGCGGTAATAGGAAAAACATACTTTCAACCATATACATCTCTGGTACTGTTCCAGGAATGTAAAGCTCAATTTGTAATTTTCTCCTGTCATGGCTGTGCTGCTAGAGATCTGTCCAGGTCTGCATCACCTCTGCAAACTAAAACCCTGCCGAACACGTGTTCCTTCAGTCCACAACAGTTCCAAATCAGTGCATCAGAGGGCCATTCTTATCTGTCTGTGTCTTCCTGTTACATCAGGTTTGGAGTCTGTGAATGTCAGCAGAGGATATACATTAATTAAGACCTTATCCTTTATTTATGCCTTTTCAAAGAGTGTTTTTCTGTGCTCTCTACAACTTTTCCTGCCGTTACAGACCTGTAACTGGTTTATGAGAAACCAGTTTCACTCCTGATTTACAGAGTGGATCGTTGTAGACCAGACTTGTCTGTCACTTGCTTGTGTATGTTCAAGATTGATAGCCAGTTGGCCTCTGCAGGGAGTCTCCTGATGGCAAAAGGTGAATTTCGGAAAACTTTGGACATGTGAGTTCTGTCAAAACTAGAGCTATTGTTTTCGGCTCGTTCAGAGGGAGAGGCCTGTCACTGTGTCTGCTCACGCTGTGTCCGTGGGTCCAGGAACACACCAGAAAGATGGCCTCAGACTGCTAATCAGGATGTGTAATTTGGACCTGGATGAGGGAATAAATTTCATGAAGAGAACTGGGTGGACATCTGTATATGTGAGTCAGTAATGGAAAAAGAAATACATCTCGTTTGTCACTGAATTGCTGATAAGATGACTGTCAGCATTTGGCTGGTGGTTGTGGAAGAAAAAAAATTAAGAGTCTAAGAGTTTAAAAGAAGAAGGAGTAAATTGCTGAAATCATGGTGTTATGGCGTGTGTATCAACTAAAAGATCAAAAATACAAATACTGGCAGCACAGGACCCACAGAACACTAAGGAAACAGGAAAGTTGAACTGAGGTCTTCCTGCCCTAGAATGGAACACAGAAGTAACTATTCTGTATTCTTAACTCTTGCATAAGCATCCTCTGTTATTCCCCTCAAAGATTTATTTCTGGTAAACCTGTCTGGCCTGGACCTAAATCTACCTTTTATTGCGCGCCAGCACTAAAAGCCTCTAAAATGTCTGACCTTCAGAAGTGTGGGCACAACGTGTCAATAAAATGTGTTCCAGACAGCCCAACCAGAGTGATCACCTGGTGCTTTCAAAGCATTTTTCTTAGCATTTTCTTTGGCCTGCCCCATGGCTGACCCAAGGCTTTGACCTGTTCACTTCTACATATTTTATTCTCGAGGCTGGCCTGCGCTCTCCCAGGCATCTGTTTTCTAGATAAGAGCGCGAGCGCTGATTCATGGCTTCGCCATTGACGTGGCGTTTGGACCGCTGACGTCTCGGCTTTCCTTCAGTCTGAGTCTGGTTCCAGGGTTTGTGGCGTGACTGTTAGCGAGAAATCAAGCAGCAGGCGTGCTGAGGAGATGCCTCTCTGTTTGTTACATTAAGAGCTCGGCTTTCAAAGACGTGTTCCAGTATTTAGTGTCCCCACGTACCCTGTGATGCTGGGAATCACGAGGAGTGATGACATGCTGGGACAGGAACCAAAACCTCCACCCAGTGCTCTCCAGTGACCACGCTGTGAGCTGCTGCTGCTGCTGCGTTGTCTGAGAAGAAACACCCTCCCAAAATCGTCTGCTCCAATCCAGGCACTTTATCTTTAGGAATGTTTTCTTCTAGTCCTAACAGACCAGAAACATCAGTAATGTCTGATATGACCCGTCAGATTCTTGTTTTGGTATCGTCTAACAAATACTCGCCAACACAAATAGATGGAAAGTGCAATTTTCTGAGTAAATCCAGACCAGTAGGGTTCACACTTCTGTCCCTCTGCTCCTGTTCTTCCTCTCCTACATTTTGGCTACCCGTCCACAGTTTCGGCCTAATTACAGGTCAGTTAAAGGCTTTCTGGCTCAGTCCTCCTTCTGCCAGGTGCTCCGGCCATGGGAGACCTGGAGGACTCTACAGAGTGAATGAGATATCATTTCATGTGGAGATCAACTGAGGGATGGCCTTGAAAAAGCGGATTGGAGGGAACGGCTCCTTCTTTCTCTCCTGCTCTCTTTGTCACTGGGCAAGAGTCCCTCCGCCCTCATCACCTCACACAAGACCCAGCATCTCAAAGCAGGAGACTGTGGGATAGAGGCCAGGGGATTATGGGAATATTCATGACCAGATAAAGGGGTGAATGGTTGAATGACTGAGTTTTGGGGCTCATCTTTTAGGTAAACAGGAGCCTAAATGGAGTTTTAGATCACCAGCCCTGCTGTTGGCTAAAATCAGGCAATGGTGACTTTGTCCACTCTTGTTTGGGGTCTTTTTTTGTTGTTGTTGTTGCATTTCCCCCAGACAGTGAAAGGAGAGGATTGCTGTGGCCTTTTCTTTTTGTGGCTGGCAAACAGATGGCGACGGAGGGGAAATAAATATCTGTTTCTCGTAGTTTTATCCAGAGAATATTGGATTTTCTAAGGGAACATTAACATTCAGGGGCAACTTCCTTTGCTCCTACAACCTGCTGATAACTCAGTTAGCACTCGCTTAGCTTTCTGCTTCATAATTTTCTGCTTATTGCTCAGTTACACAGCATTGACTGGAGAGTATGCTAACCTTTTTTTAGGCTAAATAACCACTGCAATCGGCTTTACTAAGGCTACACGGGTCAGCCAACAGGCCCGGGCTTCCTGCTAGTCAATCAAAAGGGCATCTTTCTTCTCACAAACCTCCTAATCGAGAGCTCGACCGCCTCCAGCCAGTCTGACCTGCGTTAAATAGCCTTCCAGTGCTCATCTTATCATCAGCTCCATCTAAACCCAGTTGGGAGCTTTGAAGCCTGAGCCAGGGGTTTTCCCATGTTTTGAAGCGCTGATATGCGGTACGTCCTCTCCTCACACCAGCACGATTTCACCCCTTTGTACCTCATCTCTCTTTCCCTCCAGCCTCACAGATGTTGCTAATCCTGCTCTGATTGACTTGGATTGAGTTCTGTTGTCTTGCGGTGAGGACACATCCCACACGCCTGAACCCTCGACCGCCTTGGAGCCGGGGCCTGCGGTGGGCGGCGTGTCGGCGTGGTGTATCACAGGGTCAGGTTACGTTCAGCCCCACACCTGCTGTGGCTGCTCGTCAGCGCGTCCCCCGACAGGCCGCCTTTAATGTCTTGGTAAAGGGTGGTAATCTCCCGTTAATGCCCCGCCATTTGCCTGTGTGTTAACAGAGAATCAAAGATAGGGGATTTTTTTTTTTTTTCATCTTAACAACCGTGAGGTTGTAGGAAAAGTCGTGGCTTGACCGAGCTTTTTTAGCTATTCCACCATACAGTATATCTTCTGTGTCAGGACTTTGGAGCTGTATTTGTGAGACACGTGGGGGCCGTGCCTGGATGTCTCACTAGTGCTTGGGCTTTTTTTACCCCTCATGAAATCGATACCTTAGCAGCCGTGTTTCCATCAAAAAAGGGGCTGTAGACGAGCCCCTGAGTTTGCTATCTGGTTTCTCCCCAAAGCACGCTCGCAGTTATCTCCTTTGTGTGGACCTGAATTGGACACTCTGGACACTGTTACTCTGCAACCCCAAACTGCAGCCATTCTTCCACCTGAAAACCAGCACGTCTATTTAGAACTGTGTTTTTACTGGTCCTCCTCGCAGGAAAACAGTCCACAATAGGTCTTGTATACATCACGTGTGGCCGATAGATCACGATCGGCCGGTGCTGGTCTGTTCTTCAGAGCCTGTGTTTGAGTTTGTGCTTGGGGAGCTTCCAGACAGATTAGCGAGGCCGACAGGGAAGCTGCAGAGCCAGCGAGGCCCGGAGGTGCAGCTGGTACTGGGAGCTGCAGCCATCGCTTCTGTGTCGGGCCGCACACTTGCTCAGCCTGTGTTTAATCAGCGATTAAGAGCGCCTTAGACGGATCGCTGGTCTCGTGTGACTGTACAGGCTGGCTCGTTTTTTTTGGCCGCCCTTTACAATAGGAGAAAAGACTGTTTTCCAGTAGATTCGCTCCCTTTCATGAACTGTTGTTGTTATGGTATCTTCTCCCATCCATTACCAGCGTGCCTTTAAGGTACGTGCCTTCAAACGCTGAGGATGAGAGCCTTGATGTGGTGTGCACTAACCGGGAAACGATACACACGCCTTTACCATCAGATGTGTGTAGCTGGCTTTGCCTTAAGGTTTGGCTGTCCCTGTCAGAGGGGACCATCTGGCGTTTTAGTGAAAAACGAGTGGAAAATACCACCTGCACACTTCTACCATAGTGATGGGATGGTGTTCCCACAAGATCTACCGGGTGAACCCAGGGTCAGCTTCCTGGTTTATTATCCGTATCTGCATATCGTAGCCAAGTGTTGAGAAAGAAATGGTTTGTTTTACTTCGATTAAGGTTTGGATTACTGACTTGAGCTAATGCTGCATGCGTTCCAGTTTGACTAACCTAAACTTATTTGTTTGGTTTTTTTAGAGAAAGTTCGTGAAATCCAGGAGAAACTTGAAGCCTTCATCGAAGCTCTTCACAAAGAGAAATAGGAGGACCAGGTGAAGCTGCTATTAACGGGAAAATCCTCAGTGAAACAGGAAAGAGTTAATGGTTTTAACTTTCTTCCTTTCTCCATGACAGATTCCAGGACGCTTTAATGGGTCACAGCTGAGACACACGCACTGAAAAGGCAAAAATGTTTTCCAGCCCTGGATTCCCCCACCCCGTCACCTGATTTTACTATTCACTGCTTGGCTTCCTGTCCCCCTCCGATGCCCATGGAAGACAGACCTGAACACCAAGACGCGATGGAGTTCTCAAGCTTGCACTTGGATTTTACCTGAACATTTAATCTGTGCTTCCCCGAGATCTTCTGCACGAGAACCCGGACGTGCCGACCCAGGAGGAAACAACACACGTTCACACTCACACTCAATAAACAGGGATCACGTACATGCTGATCCTCCTATTTTTGTTTCCCGCTGATGATTTTTGTGTCCATGATTGTATGAATGCTCTCACACAAGTGGTGCAAAAGTTCATACCTTCATATCCGCTGCTGCTGCTGAGTGACACAGCTGGACAAGATGGAGTCAAGTTCCTTTGATGTTGCACTTTTGGCCTTCAAAGCACTTATGTGAGCTCTCTAAGATGCATCTTCTGTATTTATCTGTCAGCCTGATATCTGGAACATGATTCAGGACACAGAATAGTACCTGCAGCGTCTCCATCCATCCACCCGTCTGGTTGTGATGAGCTTAAATACAGATGATACTTTAGAAACGATTAAGTGAACATGAGATTGAGTGGAGCTGCATTTATTGACTATCAGAAAATTCACCAATTTAAAGAGGAACTAAACTATGACATCATCTCAGTTTCTGTCAGCCTGGTCTTTAAAGTTGGTGTTGCATATAAACCATATCCAGTTTGTCCAGGTTTCTCCTTTTTGTTATCAGTTGGCCAAATTTAAGCTTGAAAAGTTAAATATGACTGAAAAGACTCTTCCCATTGTCAAAAATAGATTTTTTTTTTTTGGTCCATTCACTGATTCTTCTGCAGGCAAATGTCTGGATTTGAACCGTTCTGTGCTCACGTTTATGATCCTTCCTCACTCTTTGCTCCAACGTCACCAGGATGCTTATCTAACACTTAAACGCTGGTTAGCTGAAAACACCTATACTGGCATACAGGGTGGGAGGCAGTGTTAGCCTGATCCCTACATTCATGTCTATATGGTTATAAATATATAAGCAGGTGTATTTTGTACAGGTAAATATGATGGGAGGTTGCGGCAACGTGCCGAGAACCACCCATGCAACTGAAATTTGGAAAGTTGCTTCAAAAAAATTGTTTTATGTTGTAGAAACTAATGTTTGCATGGTGTACACCCCTCAGATGTCCTTAATTTATTGTGTTTCAAAAAGAAAGTGGAAATAAAACCCTTGAAACTTTTGTCAACCCAAGTCTTCATGTCGTCCTCAGGTTGGCTCAGTGACCGCGTTCAGACGTTTGCAGGTAAATGAATGTGGGCCAGTTGCAGAGTTCCCCCAAAGGTTGCTGAGAAGTTAGAATCGAGGAGGTAAAGTTCCAGCTACAGTTGAGGTAGGAGCAGGTGTAGAGTTAAAAATCATCAGTATAAAATCAAAGTCTGTTGCAGAGAAGTTTGACTAAGCTGCTAAGAGAGTTGCTCCCCGCATGTCTGCTTCTAGGCGGCTGGCTGCTTCGGGGGTTACTCACCTGCACGCTGATGTGATGTGATGAGGCCTCAGGTTCGGACAAACCTTCTGAGTATTTACCTCTGCGGGCTGTTAGGTCGACCCTGAGCAGGCCGCAGACAAGTAGCCGCCCGAGGCACGAGCAGGCGGGCGGCTCTGGGCCTGACTGATTAATCAGTCAGAGTCCAGAGGTCCTCCACTCCTGGGTATCGGCTCCTCTTTCACAAGAGCCCGGTTGTTACTCCATCTCCACATCGCTGAAAGGGCAGAACCGTCGCAAGGGAGGGATACGGGGGGGAGGTGATGGGAGATGGGCCTCATCCTCACCACCAGCACCTGAGGCTTTACACATGGAGATAACCGCCTCATGTCAACTTTCCTCCCCGTTTTCTCAAAAACAATGAAAAAGGAGTGAAAAAAGAAAACACGGCCTAATGACTCTGTAGCAGCCGTGAAAAGAAAGGGGGGGAAAAGTCAACCTCCAACTGACAGCCTTTGTGCTATCAGATAGCCACGTTCTGGGAGGAGGGAGGCCGGCGGGGACACATTAGACACCATTAGCATCTCCAAAGGCCGTCACGTTGACTAATAGCTGGAGCCACAACGGCACAGTGGTTCAGTTTGTGTTTTCCCTCAATGCCCTTTATGTCGGGGACACAAAAGCAGTCGGGCCGGACCTTTCAAATATAGCACAACCACCGACGTGCACAAAGCTTCATTTCTAGTCTTTCTTCAGAAAAAGAAAGGCCCAATCTTGTTGCTTCTTTTTATTTTAATCCCCATCTGATCACACAGGCACATTCTGTCTTTTGGCAGGGGGCGTGGCCGCCCGGTGGATGATGAAAACCCTGAAAACATCATTTAACGGGGGCGATAAATCGCAGGGATGGGCGTGTTTTTTGTTTTTTTTTGGCAGTAGAAGCTGTGGCGGCGTTTGTTTTCTTTCTTGTTGGACGTGTTGGCTTTGTTCCACGGCTGTTCCTGCATCCTCGGCTCTATTTTACAGCAATCACTATTAGAACATGAGAGCAATTAATGATCTATTTTAATATTATTCTCTCTTCTTTGGTCTTCAGAACACATTCTGACTCCTCATCATTCCCCCATTTTTATAACGTTTCTGTACTTTTTGACTCTTCAGTGTTAAAACGAGAGCCGACATTTTCAGAAATAGCAACATTTAAAACTATTTCCCTGCACGTATTCAGTGAAAACACTGAGCTGAGGTCAAAATTCGATGCTTTATCCCTTTTTTCCTTCTTCTCTTCTTCATTAAAGTTGTTACACAACTGGTGTCACTCGTGAAGGAAAAACCCCTGTGTGGTAAAGATGAAATACGTCCGACTGTCAGTCCAGAAGGCGGCCACGTAACACTAAACAACGCCTGAAAGGGCCGTATTTTCTGTCTGAGAGTCACTCGTCAGCACTTCAGTGGGTGTAAATCGAAGTCGTCCCGGGAGACAAGCGGGCCGCTGTTGAGTCACCGCTGATGAATCTTATCGGTGGCTTGTTGGAGAAACAGGCTTCCTTCTCCGTTTGCGACCAACAGGCCGTGGTACTGGCCCCGGGGCCCGATGCGCTCTGCCCTGCAGAGAATGGTGCCACAATTGCCCTTTGTGTTCATTATGTCGGAGGCTTCTTCCCATTGCTCTGTGGGGTCCATTCCAATGCTGAATTAGGCCCGTGGGGATTTTGGCCAAGGCGCAGAGGTCAGCGACCTTTCCTGTCACACCACCATCACACACACACACACACACACACACACACACACACACACACACACACACACACACACACAGTGTCCTGTTCTTATTATGTGTGAGCTATAAATTATGGCACTCGCTGCTTAAACATTAGGAAATGAGGACCGTGTGAATCTTGTGTGTGTGTGTGTGTGTGTGTGTGTGTGTGTGTGTGTGTGTGTGTGTGTGTGTGTGTGTGTGTGTGTGTGTGTGTGTGTGTGTGTGTGCACGCTCACTGGGGTGGCCAGTCTGAGGTCTACCACATGTTCTCGCTATTCAAGTCTGACGTCCACCCAGAAATAATACATGAAATGACCTCACGGTCTCAAGGCAGGAGACATCACTGGTGAAACGAGTCATTGTGGAGGGGAAATATGACTTTTTCTGCTGGACATTGGCACACACAAACACACACACACACACACACACACACACACGGGGTCAGCTGACACAAAAAGAAAGTTGTTTTGTTATTGATTTGATCTCCTGGTTTTCCAATGAGAAATTCCAGATTTGGGCTCGTTGACCATAAAAATCTGATAACTGGGAGTACTCAGATAGTAATTAATATTGTAATAATCAGATCTGGTGTGTTCACATGCACTTCAACGGTGAGATTCTGGAAAAATCCCTCATTTGCATGTTTCAGTCATTTATAGAAGTTTTTACTTACAAAAAAGGCAATGTAAGATTCAAATATAAGATTCTGCCATTTACTGCATTCTATTTACATACATGTAAAAGAACAAAATAAATCAAATTAACAGGGGAAAAAAAACGCATAAATTCATCAGTGTTGGGGAGAAATTCAGGCGTGTTCATCTGATTTCTAATGATGATTTCTAATAATGATGACTCGTATCTGATAAATTGATGACATGATGCTGTTAGCATGATCACTTGAATAATCACAAATCACAAAAGTCAATGTTGTAGGCTCAGAAAGATGCTGATTATATCTAATATACTTTAATATTGAATAATTTTAATATCTGAGCATATTTAATCAAAATAGAACTCATACATCTTCCTGTGAAGTTAATTTTCAACATATAATATCTTTTATATATA
>BJFM01001570.1:0-47527 GCA_016586285.1 Arothron firmamentum
AAATTTGGTCTGGCTGAGGAACGATGCCGCAATCAGCCTAAAAGAAGGAAATAGAGAACGCAACAGCAGCGTGTGCATCACACCAGTCATCCACGCAGACAACGGTGCAACATTCACCTGCTACCTGAGTAAAAACTCTTCACTGAGAGCCTCAATCACCCTCAATGTCACATGTAAGTCTCTGTTAGCCCTTTCACCACTTTCCCAGCTTGATGCAGATTTTATTTTTGCAAGAGTAACACATATTTAACTAGGACATGAGTATTGGTTTTTTTTTAACTTTAAATTTAACTTTTTTGTGCCATCAACTCCCACAAGATTTTTAACTAAATTTTTGGAATATCTATAATGGGCTTTCAAAGTAAGCAGATAACACAATCTAACAAAGCTCTGTTGTTATAATATTTTACTTTGGACTGACATAGGAAAAAGAAGACAGGCAAGGGGAAATATTTATTTGGCTGTATAAAGTAAAAGTAAAAACTTTTTGACATGAGATGCAGCAGCAAATTCTAAATTTAAATTTAAAAACTCTTGGCATCAGTTGAAAGGTTAAAAACCTTTACAGTTTGTTTTTTTTAATTTGAAAGAGGATTTTGAAAGAGACCAAGCCCGTGGATGTATAATTTAACATCAGTTAACCTTGGATGAAAATTAAACAAAAGCTAAGGTTGGGGCCGACTTGGGCAAGTGATGTCATTTGAAGCAACATGCGACCTCCTTTAACATTTTTTGCATTGTTTCAGCAAGATCGTTTTCAGTTAAAACATAAGGGGGATGGGGGGATTATTGCTTTACTGCAGCCTCCCAGCAAGGGGGGAAATGGGATGCTCTGTGCAGGGAGCAGTCATTAACATGAAGTCATCATTGAAGCTTTCAGAGGAGTAAAGCTGTTGCCATTTGATTGAAATCAATAATAGGCATTTGTGTGTACAGCAGTGTGATCTCTGTGATCTCTCTTTCAGATGCCCCACAGCTTTCTGGGTCAGAGAAGGTTACAGTAGAAATAGATGCGGAGTTGGGGCTGTGGTGTGACATCTTGGCCAATCCACCGGTCCAGTCCGTTTCATGGAAATTTAATGGCACTACAGTGGATCTGGAAGCCATGGGTTTGCTGGAAACCACCGATGGGTTTAACACCAAGCTGTCCAACGGCAGAGTGGTAAAAAGCTTGCATGAAGGCACGTATGAGTGTTTAGCTAATCATCCCATGTATGGACTGCACAAGAAGACCTTCCATGTCACAGTAACAGGTCAGTTCACACAATCCTCTTTTATAAAGCCAGAACTTTGTGCCGAATGGCCCGTAATCAGCACAGCGTGGAATCAACACATTAGCGGATGAATCTTCCTCTCCATTATCCTCAATTGTAGACAAGACCTTCAAGTTCCCTTTGTACCCCATGATTGCTGGGCTGGTGGTGGTGTTCCTGACCATGGTTCTTGCTGTTATTGCTCGGTGGCAGAGAATTGTAAAGGTAACGCACAACACACTCAAAGCACAAAGGCTGACCTTGACTCACCCAAACTGACTCATCGAATGCTTTATTCTCTTCTGACAGTGCTTCAAATAGGTTTCCCATCCTTGCTTCACCAGGTATGAAGAAGCGATTAAAACATCGCCTCTCAGCTTTCTGTCCATCTATTTCTGGAACCTGGTATTTCATGTTAAGCATATTGGTGATGTTTCCTTTTATTCCTTTTACATTTTAATATTTTCTAACGTCTGTTTGAAGTCAAACATGCTGTATAAGATGTCAGAAGAAGGGAAATGTGGTTAGCTCACCCCTGCACATCTGCATGAATAAATGTGAAAAAAAAAAAGCTAGGCTGCTTCTTTTCTAAATGTACAGTAAATGTAAAAAACAAACAAACAAACAAACAAAAAACTAATTGTTGCTCTCACACTGTTTTGATGCCAGAGTTTTATTTTGTAAGATTCTTCTAGCTTTAAAAAAAGAAACAGGATAAACATTTATATTCTCTGTAAAATGCAACTTGTGGCGCTTTCTCAATATTTATTGATATACAGTACATGAAAAATCTAACATAAATCAAATAAACATATTTCCAATGGTGTTGTTGGAAGTCTGGCTTTAAAATGACATAAAAAGACAAAGTATGACACTGTCAGACTTTGTTTTGTGATGTGTGATTCCCTTGTGGTATTTAAAAGTCTCTTTCAAATGAACATTTGTCATTACATTTTTTTGTTGTTGTTGCTTTACATTTTCATTTTTCTGCAGTGTCTAAAGTTGGAATTCTTGCTCTGAACCTCAACCTGTGATTTAGAAAGGTCCATGTTTATTGAGCAACAAGTTAAACAATAAACAATATTGGTGTGCCATAATAAGGGTCAAGGTCTACATGGGTTTGCTTTTACCAATAAAAACTTAACAAGATCACATAAAAGTCTACAAACTAAATGAGAACGATAACACATTCACCAACACTGCAAAACATAGAGATCTGGACAGAGTTTTCATTGTGAAAAATGTTTGCTTACACATGCTTAAATTTGATGTTAATGATCTATTTAATACCTTTTTATGTCACGCCATTGACTTTATTGTACTTAAATGCAGCTTTTACAGTAGATAATGTTTGACAGCTTATCATTATAATAAATAGCTGCTGTCAAACCCAGCATCTTGATTCGTAGGGAGAAAAAAATCTAAATTAAAACTGAAATCAGATGTAATTTTTGACTCAAAATCTTTTTTGCTAAGCTTGTCCAAAAAGATGTGTCAAAAAACACATGCATTCTCACTCTGTACACCTTAGAACAATATGCAGACGAACATAATCCCATTCTGATCTGTGCATGGTCCACGTCTTAACTTACTCCAGGTTAGACTACAGCAATTCCATTCTGTACAGCTGAGCCCCTCTCTCTCCCAACAACGAGTTCAAAATGCAGCAGCGAGGCTGCTCACAGATTCTTACAATAAACATCAACATTCACCCAATACTGGTCTCCCATCATGACTGTGTCAACAATCGTGTTGGGACGATTGTTGACACAGTATTAGTTCACCTGCAATCAAGGTTGGAGACCAAATGTGACTCGGCATTTGCAGGGAGGGCCTCTCGACCTGAGACTGACCTTCTCCCTTCTGAAACCTTTTGTAAACACTCTTTCAGGTGATGTCTTATATGATATCATTATTTTAACATTCTTTTACTGTCTTACAGTGTTTTCTTTTTTTTTTTTTTTTTGATTGCATAAACACAAAAATCAAAAGTCTCACACCATTGTCAAAACCTTACACTCAAGGAGCAAAACTTTGGACCAGATATTCACTACTATAAACACAAAGTCAGCCCCACACTTTTTGCAGAACAATACACAAAGCAACTTGCAAAACAGTGCCAAAACCTTCTTCCCCAAGGCTATCACTTTACTGAACTCTGAATAAAACACTAGACACTTTACCCCCTGAAGCTGCTGCACAAACAACGTGTGTACCAATTTGCCCTCTGCACTATTTCTTGCCATTTGCACCAGCTGTTTTTAGGTTTTTATAGTGTATTGGGCTTTATACTATAGGTTTTGTACTGTAGATAGGTTTATACTGTAGATAGGTTTCATGTTGTGGATATGTTTATACTGTATTTATTACTTTGTTGCACTGTTGAACTGGAGCTGCACCACAATTTCATTGTACCATACAATGACAATAAAGGCATTCTATTCTATTCTATTCTATTCTATTCTATTCTATTCTATTCTATTCTATTCTATTCTATTCTAACAGTAAATACACTAGTCTACAGTAGACACAGACGTCGATCATGATGTCAGTTTCTTGCAATTCCAAAGCACTGACTGACAAATCACCACACCCATTAGCAGTTGGGCAACCACACACATTTAATGAGCAAACACATGACTGGTTATTGTAGACACATCAGTCAGGTTTGAGCACTATACAAATGCAGCAGGTGAATTTGTTTGCTTTCAATCAAAATGGAAGAAGTCAGAGGAAGAAGAGTGAGGGCGAGAGGGGGAATCCATGGAGGAAAAGTAGGAGGCTGAGGTAGAGGTTGGGGAAGAGGAAGACCTGAAGCAAGAGAATCTCCTCTAAGAAGAAACAGACCAAATTTGACAAATGAAACTAATGCAACACTAGTTGATCATGTCATGAACCATGAGTTGTCTGATTTTATATGAAGAGAAATAAATCATATTTTCAACAGTCTGCTGCATTGATCTTGTTTTGTGTTTCAATTTACCATGTTATATATTTGCAATTTCTCTGTGTACTTCATTTCAGTAATCTAAATACTGAGAGGCAGAATTGCTAAAAGTGTTTTGAGTTGAATACAGCAGTGTTTAAATGGTTCAAACAGTTAAGCCTCATGAAAAGTGTGTGTTTCATATGATAACATGGTGTGGTTTTTATAAATGTGTATATAGTTTTGACAAGAGTGTTTCATATTGCACAGAATCTGAGGTGTTCTGCATATTGTGTGTAGTTGTGCTATCTGTGCGTAGTGTTTTAAAATTCGGAGCCATGCTGCTGTCTACTGTCCTATAGTGACACCTGCTGGTCACGTTTCTGTATGTTGGCTGCAGCGATTATACGTCAAAGACTGTTATTTCTTCAATCTAACGTTTCTTCATATACATTTTAAAAAAAACTTGCTTCAAAGTACAGTTAAGAAAAAAAACTATTTTTTTCCTTTCTGTATTATATGTTGTATTTTCTGTCTTCCTCTTCCTCTTGCTTTTTTTTTTTTTTTTCATATACCTGCCAAGGGAACACGGTTGGAAATTAGCCTATGGCTACAAACTGGCATATTTACGTGCAAATTGTCTATTGACATACAATGTTAATACAATGTTTAAACAACAAATATTAAATTTAAGTAAATAATGTTAGGGACAACTTCAAATTCACATCTCTACAGTACTTCAGAAGGTATAAGACGATCGGTCAACGGTGAAATCGACATGGCTGAATTCCATTTAGCCTCTTTTGTACGATCCTGATTTTTTACTCTTGAATTTAGACCAAAACACACATTATATCTGCTTATTTTCAATGACGCTAAATTCATTTACGTAACGTCTTGCGTCACTGAGAGGCTTCGCGGAAGGGGCGTGGCGACGTCATTTGCGTCGTTCCGCCGCCAAATTCAAACGCTGAAAGAAAGAAGCGAAACAAAAACCCAAAAAGAAGAAGAGGAAACGAAGCAGCGTGAAACTGAAACGTAGAAGAAGGCATAAAGGAACGCTTTTGGTAAGATAGCTAGTAGTAGCTTCTCTTAATTGTTTCTACTGTATTTGAAGTAGAGATTATTTTGTGTAAAATGAGATTTCTGCGTCAGCTGTGACTTAGCAGACCGCTAACGATCCCTTCGTGGCACAGCCCTTTTTAATCACTGATGTTAAATTGACGGTAACCACCGGCCTTTGTTGATAAATGCGCCTTTCGTTTAGGTTATTGTGTTAACGTTACAATTTGACGCAAAAGTGTTTAATCGCTCCTGTTGTTCGTTAGGCTGCGTTTAGTATGAACTTTGCTGCGTTCACAGCTTAGACAGGGCTTCAGGTTCTGCAATACTTTGTAGCACAACTGTCGAATTTTAGTGAGCTTTGTCATCGATTGTTTTGCCATCGATATTGTTCAGATTTTGAAATTAGATTGTTCAAGTATTCTTTTCTGAATCATTCCAAATGTACCAACATTTTAATTGTAGCCAATAATTCGATACTAAAACAAATTCTTTTTTTTGGAAATTATTTATTTACTTTTAACTCTTTTAAAGTCTGTTGAATCTTTTAAAAGGTCGATGAAATGGGTTTTCCTATCAAATTTATCAGGGAAATTACATGGCATCTTCAGTGATGGATGGCGTTGGGAAGGCTGTGGTTGGAGTCTGGCGCGCACATACAGTCCTGGATGAGTCTGATGGGGCAGAAAGCTCTCCAGAAGCCCCCGATCGTTTTCGTAAGCTTCGCTCCTCATCGTCACTTAACTCTCTGAGAATGTCTCTGCGCAAGCGCCTTCCATTGCGCACAGTCCAGACCAACTCGCTGCCAGAGAATCCAACTTGGGAAAATATGAAAGAGCAACCAAAAACCAGCACAGTCCGAAAACTCAGTCGAAGTGCTCGCAATTCTGTCAGTGGAGTGTATCAGGTAGGTGGACTGTTGTGTGAAGTTGTTGCAGGTGCTCATTTGTTCTTTTTTCCGAATTTTCTGATGTCTAATGTCCTGTCAAAACCAGAGGCTGCAGAGGACCCGAGAGTTTTCCAGGGAAGAATGTTTGGTTCAGACCCCAGGTCGGACAGACCATGTGGAAAAAATGGGTGCTTCCGCTGCTCGCACCCCAAGATGTACACCTGGCCGAGCTGTCACTCCCAGACGCACCCCTAGAAAGGGCAGTACACCAGCGCGTACCCCAGGCTCTAAAGGACGAAGAACTCCTGATGCAGGTGTACGTGGGGTGAAGGCTGGGGGAGGCAGGAGACATCTGGTTCGTATGGCAGCGTTACGAAGCCCCTATGCCTCTCCCAACACCCAGAGCCAGAGACTGTGAGTCCTTAAGTCTTCCTGCACTGCGACTTTCTCCTTTCTCTAATTTTGTGGATGATTTATTTTGTACTTGATCTTCTTTTTAATGTGGAAAAGAAAATTTGACCAAGATTTGGAGTCTGTGTCCAGTGGGCTTAGGAGACTGAAGCATCTATCGAAAGTGTTTGATGACCTGATCGGCAGAGATGACAGGTAAAACATCTGCTGAGTTTAAAGTTCTGATCTCAGGAAACTTACTGGAATTCATTTTAATTCATGACACCAGTTTGAGAGAGGTTTTTGTTGTCCTTGATGAGGGCCTGTGTATTTTCTACATACCGTACACCACAGAAGCGCATGACAGCTCTTATCACCCCCACCAAAATAATCCCATTCTCCTGCCTGGCTGGAGGGCCTCTATGACTTCCATTCTTTCATTTTAAAACTGGGTCTGTTTTTCCTGGAATGTGGTTGGGGGGGGCACAGAAAGGGCAGCGTGTGCGGGTGAAAGTATGAGTGCTAGCTGAAGGGACAAATATGCACCAGAGGGTTTGTAGCTAAATTTACGTCACTTCCTGTGTTAATATTTAAAAAATTCCAGTCTGGGCCAGTTGCCCTCCACACCACGCCATGGTTTCTGCTTTTGGAATTCAAACCAGACATTGTTTTCTTTCTACAACAGGCAGTTCAACTATTCTCGAATTGTGGAGTAGTGAAGAAGGTAAATCATATCCAAAACTGCTTCTAAAGCAAAAGCGATTGTGTTTTCTTTATTTAATTTCATTATATTGTGCATGGCAAAGCTTGTTGCACATTGTGACACATGGACGGTTGACTGAATGAAACACCCATACCAACCATCTTGCAGCTGTGAAGCCGTGTGTGAATAACTGCATTGTCCAAACAAAGGATGCTCTTCTTCCTGGTCTGACTCACACATCCTTCCTCTATGCTTTCCCTCTGCTTTTCCCATTTTTACTTTCTATTTTGTGTATGTCTAATGATGCATTTTTATAAGAAAAAAAACATACTTAATGCTACTGAAACTGTCCTCTTTTAACACACTTTTTTCTACATTCATGTTCTTGCCTTTGCATATGCATTAATTTTCCCTTTACTTTCTTTATATGTTCTCTTGTTTCAGTACAAGTGTAAAGGGAAGTTGTGGAGGAGCTGTGATGAGAAAGTTGGACCCCAGCGGTAAACTCAGCAGATCCAACCTCACACGCCGAGCAGCAAACCTGTCTCACACATTTGGAGGCTGGGCCCATGCAGCCGCTAACACTATTCACAAATCCAACTGAACTTGTGTGTGTGTGTACATGATGCACAGGACATTTTACAGCAGTCTTGACGCGATATAACTTTAACATTTGCATGTAGTGTTGTCACAATATATGTATCTGTGTATGTAGTATTTCTTGTATGTTTACAAAGCTCCTGTTAGCTACTTATGGGCAGGAAGTACTCTGTAGCTACCAAAGGGATTTTTGCATTGACTTTATATCTTTTATAGCTGCTACCACCAAATGTTTTGTTACATTTTTTTAAAAGTACCAATATGTAGCTTGTGTAGTGTTTCACAAGTCCAGTTTGTAGGTGTCTTTAAAACTAACACTAAATTTCCTGACAGAGGAGAAATGAATTTTCCTCTTTTTAAACTGTATGCATGCAATAATGTTACTAAATATGTATTATTTTTGTTTGACTTAGCCAAATGTATTTTCTATGGAACTGTACTTTTATATATACTTTTTATAAAGCAGAGACAGAATTTAATTGGAATTTTTTTTCTCTGGAGACTTCAGCCTGTACTTTTAAAGACCTGTGAAAAATACACCCACTGCATAGCTAAATCGCTTGAAAAGGTGACAAGGATAGTGACTCATTGCCTGGTGAAGGGGATAGCGATGATTTACAGCCATGCATATTCATTTAGTGACTGTTGGACAGTCTTAATTGGTA
Organism: Arothron firmamentum; assembly: GCA_016586285.1. Lineage (NCBI taxonomy): Eukaryota > Metazoa > Chordata > Actinopteri > Tetraodontiformes > Tetraodontidae > Arothron > Arothron firmamentum. The sequence goes on from BJFM01001570.1 coordinate 8,489, forward strand.
AAAATCATCTTGATCCTTTTCTTGCTTTTCAGTTCCTTCCCTGGAACCAATTTCTCATTAGTAATAAGAAAATTGGAACAAATGTTCCTAAATGTGAAAACAAAATCTATCAATTTAAACACTGCCTAAATCTAGCAGTTTTGTCTTGATTTCAGACTGTGCAGTCTTAACTTGCGGAGTAAAAGCCAGTTTATGATTTTGCATGTAAGAAAATAATTATTTAAAAGCTATGAGGCATATACATTTCAAATCACATTAATATGAAGCCATATAATGTGTAACACAAACTCCCAAGACATTTAAGTATGACTATAAATGTAAAATCTAAATTTTCTGCCAATGATTTAAAATTATTGAGAACTAATATGGAACTATACCATGGATTTAGAGTTCCACACTTCTGGTGTTAGTTTAATTCAATTTCAAATGCAGAAAAAAATTGACACAACTGCCAAACATTATATATTTTTCTAGCCACAGTATAAATCTAATTTAGTAATTTTCATTGTTTAGGAGTTGAAACGATACCTGATAAACAACAGGACCCACACTCCCGTCCAACAGGTGGCGGTAGTGCGCCTTTAAGCTGGTTTGCCAACCGACTCTCGGGTCAAAGAAAAGGAAGAAGAAGAAGAAGAAAAAGAAGTTTGTCCCCTCGTTGTACCCGTCAGTAGACCCACGCCTCGCGGCCAACGCTCCGCCTCTGTCTCTCCGGCTTTGTACCCAGAGTTGAATCCACGCCGTGGCCAACATCTTCTACACAGTGGGCTGCTAAACAATCAACAATGGCTCTCCACGTTCCAAAGGCTCCTGGCTTTGCCCAGATGTTGAAAGATGGTGCCAGGGTAAGGCGAAATCAACGTGTCGATAGTTTTAATGTTGTAGTTTTTAGTGCGTTATGAACCGAGTATGCTAGTTAGCTTTAGCCGTGGCTCATTCACAGTCATGCGGGAGAGTTCTCGAATGTAACTGCGACGCTCCCAGTTGCATCACCACGCTCGTATTTTAGGCAAGAATATGGTTTCTTGGTATTATCACTACGTTTTATTCCAAATAAAGTATGTTAAAGCCACGATCGTAATCGAACCGGGAAGTCACACCCATTAAGCTGTCACTGCGCATACTTTGATTAGCGGCGTCTCAGAGATGCAGATGCTGCAGTTTGTCAATTATTTATCAGTTCTAAATAATATTCGATATTAATATTGTGAAAATTTGGCATGCAAATAAGTTGTATATCTCTTGCACATACGCTTAAAAATTGATAATTTGTTTTTTGCAGAGGTAATTTGTTATAATGAACTCTTTTTTTGTTTCAGCATTTTTCGGGGCTCGACGAGGCAGTTTTTCGTAATATCAGAGCCTGTAAGGAGCTTTCCCAGACAACACGTACTGCCTATGGGCCAAATGGTAATTTCTCGTCAGCAGCAGTAATACATTTTGATTCTTAGACATACGCAAATCTAATGTAATTGTTGCTTACGTAATGATTTTGAAAATTTTGCTTTTTAGGTATGAACAAAATGGTCATCAACAACTTGGAGAAGCTGTTTGTCACAAACGATGCCGCAACAATTCTTAGGCAGCTTGAGGTTGGGATTTAATTTTGTGAAATGGGGAATTGTTGCTTGGTTAATTAGTTTGCGGTTAATATGGATACACCTTTCATTACAGGTCCAGCACCCAGCCGCTAAAATGTTGGTGATGGCATCCCATATGCAAGAGCAGGAGGCTGGAGACGGTACAAACTTTGTTCTGGTCTTTGCTGGAGTTCTCCTTGAGTTGGCTGAAGAGCTCCTTAGAATGGGCCTTTCTGTGTCAGAGGTTAATGGATTTCATAATTTTCCTTTTGAATATTTATGTTTTATTAATATTGTACTTTTTATTTAATTGCTTTACATCCTTCTGAAAAATTAGTAATCCAAAATTTGCTGTGTTCTTTTCCTCTCATCACAGGTGATCGAAGGCTATGAGAAGGCCTGTAAAAAGGCCCTGGAGATTCTACCAGATTGTGTCTGTTCCTCGGCCAAGAACCTCCACGATGTTAATGAAGCAGCATCTTACATTCGTACAGCAGTTGCCAGTAAACAATATGGCAATGAGGAATTCCTCGCAAACCTCATTGCGCAGGCCTGTGGTGAGTTAATTCTCCTAACTGTTGATGCAGTCAGGCCTGATTTTGTTTTTTCCTTTAAATAATTTCATATTAATGAAATCATTTTCCATTTTGTTACAGTGTCCATTCTTCCAGAGTCTGGCAGTTTCAATGTTGATAATGTCAGAGTTTGCAAGATATTGGTGAGAATTTGTTTTTTCCTTTTGTTCTCATCAGTTTTGCAGAACTTTGCCAATTTTTAAATTTTTTTATTTTCATCTAATTTGCCTGGTCTTTTCAGGGTTGTGGAGTGACATCGTCTTCCATGCTGCACGGCATGGTCTTTAAGAAGGAGGCAGAGGGAGACGTCACATCAGTCAAAGATGCCAAGATCGCTGTCTTCTCCTGCCCCTTTGATTGTATGGTGACAGAGACGAAGGTAAGCAACTTATCAGAGTAGCAGGCACTGACCTGAGTTGGTTGACAGTCATACTTGCTGATCACAGTTCACGGTTTTTGCTAACCTTGTCGATGGAGTAATTATCCTGAAGGTTCCTGCGGCAGTTAATGGTTCTGTCCTGTCTCACAGGGCACAGTTCTGATAAACAATGCAAAGGAGCTCATGGATTTCAGTAAAGGAGAGGAGGTCATGATGGAGGCTCAGGTGAAGGCCATCAAAGATGCTGGCGCAAATGTGGTGGTCGCTGGTGGAAAAGTGGCTGACATGGCACTGCACTATGCCAACAAATACCAGCTGATGGTGGTGCGGTAAGTGATTTAAGAGCAAACACCTCACAGTCCAACAGTATGATGGACTGGCATTTTGTGTTGCATGGAAAGCACAAAGCTAGCCTAGCCTTGCAGTTTTTTTCCATATAGAAAGACGAGTATGTTTACTTGTGGCATTATTGTCTTTATCATCAGGCTCAACTCTAAGTGGGACCTCAGGAGGTTGTGCAAGACTGTTCAAGCTGTAGCCCTGCCCAGGATGGTAAGAGTCTTTAGTTCACATTTAGTATTTGAGCCATGAAATTAGGGCTGTATATTCAGAATTACTTTTTTGGTTTGTTTGTTTGTTTTAGGTGGCACCAACCCCAGAAGAGATGGGTCATTGTGACAGTGTGTATTTGACTGAAGTTGGCGACACGCAGGTGGTGGTTTTCAAACACGGTAAATTACTGTTTTTCTTTTATTTTGGCCAATTATCTTTGTTGTTACGTGAAGGTTGAATGGCATGTTCCCTTCAACAGATAAGGAAGATGGTGCCATCTCCACAGTGGTGATTAGAGGCTCCACTGATAACCTGATGGATGACATTGAGAGGGCTGTGGATGATGGAGTCAACACCTTCAAGCTTCTGGTCAGGGTGAGTCAACAGAGGGAAGCTTTGTAACAAATAGATGAATTTATTTACCTCAAGGAGCAGTGTTTTGAATGTTGTACGTGCTAATTTCTTAGGACAAGCGGCTGGTACCTGGAGCAGGCGCCACAGAGATCGAACTGGCCAAGCAGCTCACTTCCTACGGAGAGGTAGGCAGCATTATCTGCACACTCCTTTGTAATTTAACCCTCATTGACTAAGAGGAGGAACATGGCTGTGTTTTTGTCATAGTCCTGCCCTGGACTGGAGCAGTATGCTATCAAGAAGTTTGCCGAAGCCTTTGAGGCGCTGCCACGTGCGCTTGCTGAGAACTCTGGTGTGAAGGGCAGTGAGCTCATCTCTAAACTGTATGCCGCTCACCACGAAGGAAACAAAAACATGGGCTTCGATATCGAGGTGCATGTTGAATCAATGGAGGATTGTTAAGCTACCATATCTGGTTAATGGAAATTTGTTCATTTACATGTTTGTGATTGCCTTGCCTACAGGCCGATGGACCAGCTGTGAAGGATGTTTTTGAATGTGGTGTTCTGGAGCCTTACCTGGTCAAATACTGGGGCATTAAACTGGCCACAAACGCTGCCATCACAGTACTGAGAGTTGACCAGGTGTGTACGCAAAGAGCACGGTTGATCCACAGCGCCCACAACAGTGACCTCATTAGTCAATAGGAATTTTAATTAAAGCACTAGAAAGCACTAGCAGATAGAAGCTTCATCTTTGTTTTTACTTATTTTGTCTGTTTGCTAATGAAAAGTCTGTCTCAGTCCCGGTTTTCTTCAGTTCAGCAGGCAGATAGTTGACTTTAGTGTGTGTACGTATTTGCAATGCAGATCATCATGGCTAAGCCTGCTGGGGGACCCAAGGCTCCCAAACAGAGGGGTCACTGGGACAAGGACGGTTGGGATGAAGAGCCTGATAAATTTGAAACTCAACATTAAGGGACGCTTATATGCGCCCTCCATCAGTAGGTCCTGGAATGGGTGTGCACTTTTGACTCACTCAGATGTACTCACTCACAGGACTTTATACAAACGATCGTCTTCACCACTAACACCGGGTGTGATAAAGAGCTCATGATGCAAAAGTGCCAATAGCACGTGTTCAGTGCCTTTTTGCTGTCACTTACCTCAGCTTTGAATATGATGTTTCTTGGCACGATGCATGTTCTCACAAACAAAAGATATAGCATGACCTAATTGTGGCCTTAAAGTACAAGGGCTGTTTTTTAAAGCCACTTATGTAATATATACTGTAAATGTGACAGCCACTACTTTGCCAATTAATGAGGTTTTGTGCCTCTTTTTTGTGATACTGTAATAGCTTCTTTGCCAGTTGAACTGACACCACGAGGTCACCATAATTTTATGCAGAGTGGAGGGAGCTTTGGTAAAGTTGTTTTTCAAGCATGGTCAAGTCATTAAAGCCCTTGTGGTGCTGCCCTGCTCATATCTCAGTTTTATTTCATAAATTGAGGAGCTTCTTTGTCTTTTTCTTTCAGATCATCATGGCCAGACCGGCAGGGGGACCCAAACCTCCCCAGGGCAAGAAGGACTTCGATGAAGACGACTAAGGCTTGTCCCACTGCTGCTCCTTGAACCACGACCATGCCCATGTGGATTTGCAAAACATTTTCTACTTGTTTATTTAAAGCTCAACCGTTTGGTTTATTTTGTAGGAACAGCCACCCATTGGCTGTCCAACTAAGTGGAAGCAGAATTTATGGATGGCAATGTTTGCTTTTTATGTTCTTGGTCCCCAATAAAAGGCACTTGCTGTCGTGTGTCTCTGTTTTCTGGTATATTTCTCTCTTAAAAAAACAGAATTTAGGGGTTTGTTTGTTTGTGCGAATATAGCATTATATTAATGCTAGCGTCAGTAATAATGCACACACCACAAGAGTCGTTACAGTCGAAGTATCGTCAGAAAGATCAGGCATCGCAGTTGTCAGCAGGGGGCGCTAGAGCCCCACTGGACGAGGCGGCCGTGGGCGGATTTACGCTGACGTTGGCTACACTCGGGATTAAGTGTGTTTTTTTTTTTTGTCGCCATATCTTGTCACGTTTAGCGTCGGATGGTTCGCTCGACCTTTGATAAGAGACGTTTCAAGTTTCCTACTTCCAGCAGTTCGACGCGTCCTGGGTGTTGATGGAGGTGTGGACGGTGAAGCGCCTGGATGAGGAGCAGGCATCTCGCTGAGGTCACAGTGCCGATGTCCTGTCACACTGATGGGGGCCGACGGCAGTAAAAACAGGAATGTGAGTACTTTTTTTTTTTTTTTTTTTTTTAATGTCCAAAGAGACGGGCTTCTCCCTCTCCATGAGATGTTTTTTACTCGACAGGATTGCAGCCGTGTAATTCCTGGATAAACTGTGTTGAATCTCATTCTGCTTGATCCTCAAAGATCTCTGCCTGAACTATCGGTGAACTTGACATGTTACAACACATGCACTGGTGTTGGAAACCGATGCTCTGGCAATCTGACACACTTTTGTGTCCAAATGAACTCCTAACAGATCTGTTTCCAAGGCCAGCGTCACATTGATGGCGATTATCTGCTCTGAGTAACCCAAGATGTGTCCCTTCCTTTGGCTCACATGATAAGAAGATCCTGCATGGTTGATTACACTCATCTTGCACCACACTGCTCCAGATCTGCTGTGCAGCCCAGGGGGAGGGGGTTTCTGTGACCGAATAACTGCAGACTGGATGTAAATGTTTGGTGGGGGGGGGGGAAATCATAGTGGAGGGTGAAATATTGAGTAAGTTGCTGTGGAAAAACAAGAGTGACCAATTACGCAAAGCAGGCTGATGCAAAAAGAATAATTGAGCGTTTTTCACGTACACAATCTGTGCAGTTCCTGAAAGAAGCTACGGACTTGAAACCATATCTGAAACAATGTTTGCACTTAATATGAAGCAACACGAGGCTTTACCTTGGGTGACTATGAAAACGCACGTTTAAAAAGCACTGGCCTGTTTATTTTTTCTATCACTGGGGTAGGCTGCTTTCAGCGCAGCACGACTACACTGATAAGAGCGGAGACTTGGTTCTGGAAAAAAACACCCTTATGTCTGGCCATACCTGCTCAAACAATGTCTGTGTGATAACTGGAGTAGATTCAAGCACCACAGCGAGGTGTTTGACCTTTCTCCCAGGTCTTTTCAGAAAAAAAGTCTTCTTATGGTTCATAAGCACCTTTGGGTGTGCTGCTCTTTCCTGTCTCCCCTTCAGAGGTCCGAGGTTGAGGACTCATCTGGGTGGCGTGGTTTCTTCTCCAGCATGGCCCTCTCCGTCCCAACGACCCTCTGTCGCCTTGCCCCAACTGCTTTGCGTCTGAACCAGCGTCGAATGCTCCAAGGCAAGGCCCCAGACATCCCAGAGCACGTCCTGAGGTTGGCAGGGGTCGGCCCAGACAAGCTGAGAGCAGAGTGGAGCTTTCCTGCCTTCATCACCATGTTCCTGCCCGAATTCCCCCACAAAGCTGTGCCTGGGCACGAGCACTTTCAGGTGAAACTCACATCCAACACAAAACTGACAGACTTGGAAAATGTATTTTTCATTTTTCCACAATCACATGAGTGTGTGTGACATGTTTTGTTTTTTCCTAGATGCTTTAGTACCTTTTTGTGTCTGTTATCTGTTCCAAAACCTTCCAGGTGTTGAGTTACATCGCCAAAGGTTCCTTTGGACCCATACTGAAAGTGAAAGACAAGGCCAAACAAAAGACATATGCTGTCAAAGTCAGTCTTTTATGACAAAACACAATCTTCTTTATTGTCACTACAGCTTTCTAATTTGTATCGCATTCATCAGGTTATACCTAAAGCTGAGATTTTAAGGCTCGGAGTGTTGGAGCAGTCAAAAGAAGAAGTTATTATCCAGGTTGGTATTCAGAACTGGCCTTTCAAAATCATGACACAAAATGTTTCATGACACATTCTTCGTGCAATTTTCAGTGACTAACCTACATAAAATAAAAATCACCCTGCATGCATTGTTTAACTCAGTCAAATGTATTTTGCAGGACAGTGTTGTATATTCCTTAATAGTAACAGTGTAGTTTGTATGTAAATCCACGCTTCCTCACATGTGAGTGATGTAGGGGTATCCAACTTTAGGCATATTTATTCCCTCCTTTGGCCAAAACTGAGATGTTTCAGGTTGATTTGGGACCTTTGTCCACAGCGTCAGGTTCATCATCCGTTTGTCCATGACCTCCAGGACTGCTGGCAGACTCAGCGCCACATCTACATTAGTGAGTCAGCCAGAGACTAGTGACCCGCCAACCTAGAACCACTGTCCAGAACCCTGCACTCCACTCTCACCTCAACACCAGTAGAGTTACCCAGCGTGTACCCACAAACCTCTACCCAACACCAAGAATAGAATGAAAAGGACAGAAATGAGTGAATTTATTGTGAATGCTTTGTACTGTAACCCATGCTAGCACTCCTACAGCCCTGCATCCTCAGTCTGCTGGTGTTTGTTTGTGCATCCCGTACATTTGTCCCCCCCTTTAACTCCTCCAGAGCGGTTAACCTTTCCCTCCAACCAGCTCATGACCCAAAAAAAGTGTGACCCAGTTTGTTTGTGTTCCCCCACCCCCTGTGAAAAGAGCGTGGTCGCCCGGGGACCAGATGTTGAACCCAGTTACTGCTCATCAGCAACGCACACATGCTGCATTCGAAAGAGACGCCGCCGCTGTTCAACACAGTGATTCACTTCTGCATCATCAGACACACGCATAGATAGAGGGCATATTTGCAGAAACCAGGCTGCAGAAGTGTAATAGATAGATAAATCTTTCAACGACTTTTCTCCAAGTACCCACCTTTCACAGCTCCACTACAACCTGATTTTGACCTTCGTCTTTCAAACTCAAATTTGGGTTTGCAGCTCAGGACCTGTACCTCAAGATTGTACTCCCCTGTTTCAGTTTCTTTCACCACTGTGTTGCACAACTCCCTTTCCTTGTCTACACCTTGCACCTGGTTCTGCACGACAGATCATGTTTTAATGGTGCCTCTGCTCCCACAGTGTGTGACTACTGCAGCACAGGAGACTTATATACCTACTGGCAGATGATCGGCCAGTTTACTGAGGACACGGTGCGAGTGTTTGCAGCAGAGTTGGGTTGTGCTCTCGGTGCGTATGGATGTTAACTATTAAAACTGTATTTGAAGTAAACGAGATTTAATGAATGAAAATGACTTTTTAAAAGGTAAAGTTGGTGTCATGTCTATGTGATTTGGAGCACATTAACCCTAATTTTTCATGTTTTTTATAGGTTTTCTGCATGATTTTGGCATCATCCACCGAGATGTTAAGGTAATAATGACAGGAACTTAGCTGGAATATTGTAAAAATGTACAAGATAAAGGTTTGTCTTTTAGAAAATACTTTAATTACATCGTTTTTGCAATTTTTTTTTCTAGATGGAGAATATCCTGCTGACAGACAATGGTGAGTAAAGACCTGGCCCCAGCAGGAAGCACCATTGGTTTGGTACAGAATCCAGGAGAACCTTCCAGAAAACACAGCGTGAACACTTGAATGCAGCTAAGAGATAACAGCCTTTATATTGATGTATTTGAAGAGATTCATGCATATTTAATTATCTGATCTTTTTTAAGAAAAAAGATAATAATGCTGGAAAAATGGTCTGTTCCAGGACACCTACGCCTAGCTGACTTTGGTTTGTCCCGTCGCCTGGAGAGAGGAGGACGAGCTTTTACCATCTGTGGAACCATCCAGTATATGGGTGAGATGTCACGCCGCCACCTCCATTCATATTTACACACGATGTAAATCTGTTGAACCTTGACGTTAGTTAATGAGCACATTAGTGGGTGCTGCATCCTGTGCTGTGAGCATGCTCTGTTTGTTCTGCAGCCCCAGAGGTGCTGAGTGGTGGACCGTACAACCATGCAGCTGATTGGTGGTCACTGGGAATTCTGCTTTTTTCATTGGTTACTGGAAAAGTGAGGCCTTTAGTACTGTTGTCATGACATAGTGTTTCTTTCTTTCTTTTTTTTCCTTTGCTATAGCTAATATATTTTAATGCTTTCCTCGTTATTACACAGTTTATCATGATCACTGGCTAAATTAATCATTTGCTTCATGACATTGGAGAAGAACATTTTTCCTCTGAAATTTTTTTGCAGTTCCCTGTGCCTCCAGAGTCTGACCACTGCAGTATGCTCAGAAAAGTCAGGGGTTTTCCCTATGAAATGCCCCTTTGTTTCAGCCCCCCTCTGGCTTTGCTAATTACTGAGGTAATCACGTAAAAATGTAATCAGTCTGCAGCTACGTTTTCAGCGTTTATACAGACATGTGCTTTGGTTTGATGCTGATGTACTCTTCTTCTTTTCTAGCTTCTGTGCAAGAATCCCTCCCGCCGCTTGAGGACCCTTGAACGTTTCAAACGCCAAACCTTCTTCATCGGGATGACATTTGATCTCACCCTGCTACCGCGCCAGCCCGTGGAGGTAACTGACGTTGTGATTGGGAATTACATGTTCGATGAAATGTTACATTTGAAGAGACTTTTTGTCTCCTCAGGTGATTCTCAAGCTAAGAGAGAGACCGGATCGTGCCGCCAAAGCCCGCCGAGGCCTCACTCTGTCCCTGCAGCCTCTCAAGGGCTTCGACTATGACTCTTTCCTCAGCCCACCTGCCACCCCCGAGACGCTCCTGGAAGCTGGAGCCCACATTCACAGCGCTGCGCCTCTGCCCGGCCCAGCGCTCCCGCTGCAGCCTGCTTGGGACAAAGGCAAATGCCCGGAAGTGTTTGTGTGACTGCGGTTGTTGTTACTGACACTCTAAAAGTGCATTACCTTGCTGTAAATACATTTCTACACACTTCTTTACATTTAAAGTTGTGGTGAACATTCAAAAGTACAATAATGAAAACCAGGTGCGGGTGATGGTTTAATTGAGTTTTTATTGTTAATTTTTAAATAGCTTTTGTTTTGTGTTGTTTTTGTTTTCTGTTTTCTGTTTAACAGGAAATCATTTTATTGTTAGGTGTTTGCCTTTTTCTCCAAAGAGCACCTTTTCAAGCCTAATGTGTTTGCTCAAATATTGCAGAGGGAACATTGCACTACTGTTTGTTTTTATCCAATTGCCAATCACAGCTTCTTGTTTATGCTTACAGTATTCACCTTTCATGAAAAATGACTGTTTTTTAAAGGATGCATTCAGAATCTTGTTTTTTTTTTTTTTTTTTTTTTAGTCATTTAATTATCTTTACTATTTAAGCTGTCCTCCTGTTTAATGCTGGGACACATAAAAAACCTTTCCCAGACTTCACCTTTGCTTCCTGTTTTAGAGAAGCAGAAACATTTCCTGTTCCATTTTGTCTGTGTGCAATGTAAACATGAAGGAATATTGAAATCACCAGTGTCTTTTGATTGACTCCTTTTTTAACCTGTGTCTCAGGGAGGACTTGACAGGTTTTACAAATCCAGCTTGAATCTGACTCCACGATGGAGTCTAAGATGTTCCAATCTGAGCTTGTGCAGTATTTTGATAGATTTAAATAGTTTCTGTCTGTCCAAGACTGCTGTTACCCCAGCCAGTAATCACACTTTCAGGCCCTTCATCAGATCATCAAATTATAGTTTCATTTTCAAATATATGACCTTGTGTTGTACCCCGATTGCCTCATATATCACATTGATCTTTCTTATATGTCACAAAAATATTTAGGAACATAATAAATAAAATGTTTTATTAAATTTTTGAATGATATTAGATGGTATGTTACAATGTATTTTGTAATTACCATGTAGCACCGAATATTAAAGACCTACTGTAGAGTAATCTGGATGGTAGTTCATTTGAAATGTGAAATGAGCAATGAAGGACTAACATGTCAGTCAGAATATAGAATATCACTTTTCCTCTCAGTTGTGTACATATTTTATACAATATCAAGCACTGCACATTCACTTTCTCTGGGTACTGTGCTGACTTATGCTTCAAAGGTAACATCACTGGTTTGAATTCAATTATTATTATGTATTCAAATATTTGTATGAGCAAAATCACATTTTCTTTCATCTAATTCATTACAAATACATAGATATCTAGTAATTAGCAAATAAGTTTGTGACTATCAATAATTCAGTTATACAAATGTGAAGTAATAACAAGCTCCAGTGTAATCAACCTTAAGATCCAGAATTAGCAAATGGAGTCATTTTACATTAGCGGTTATGACTAAAATTAGATTTATATTTTTATGTTGCTATTTCTGGTTTGACTTGAATAAAGGACAAAAACTATCAGGGAGAGAAGACAATTGCTCTTTAGGAAAGCACTAAAAAAAAATTTCACTATTTGAATGATCAGGAGCAGCTGGGAAAACAGAATTTCCCCAAGGAAAGATCATGGCTAAAAATTCCATCTTGAGACTATATGGCCACTGAGGGCTCCAAATATTATGATAATTTTGTATACAGTGTTTTAACAAACCCTGCATTAAAAAAAAAATAAAAATTAAATGCTGTTAGTTACAAACTGAGCCAATTGGGTTAGCGTGTTTTCTATTACTTTGGTGATTTTAAGTAAAAATAAATAAATAAAATTTGTCGGATAATCTCAAATTTCTGCCCTACATCCACAAACGTTCTGGGAGAGTTAAACGCAGACTCATGCTGATTACTGCAACACTATGGGCGAAGGTGCTAATTTGCGCATGTGCGTCCTTACGTCGCCATCAGTCACGTGACACCGAAGGGAAGCTCCGCCCCCGGCTCCGGGCTTTAGTAAAGGGTCACGTTGCGCTGCAGCAGTGAATCAGGAGGCACCTACGCATCCTCGACACCCAGCATACCTTCTCTGTACGCTCCCAGACAACCTTCGGCAGGTAGGAATGAGCCCAGAACCGTCTGACACGGTATTCCCAGCCACTCTTAACAAGTGTCATCGATTATGGAAAGGTTTAAAATTTAATCGGTGATGATGCTCTGCGTCAACTAAGCTAACTGTATCTTTTAGCCAGTTAGCTTTAAACGAATTTTAATCGTCAAAACTTCACCTGTTGCTCTGAAGTCGTCGTAAAAATATTCAGTTATAAAGTTAGCATATGTAACAGCGTTTATGGTTGTGTAAAAGCTGTGTTTATTACTCCATCATCTAAATACGCAACAGGAAGGGCGGAAAACAGTGACCTTCAGGGATGAATGTGTACTTAAAGGACACTGTCGCGTTTCCTTACCCTTTAAATGGTTATTTATTGTCTTATTGTTTTAAATTTGAGAAAATGGTGGAAATATTCCGCCTGTCTATGTGTGCTGTCAGTGAGTATATGCACCAAAGCACGTAGACCATCTCTGATGCGATGGGAGGAGGGGAATGAAGGAGGAGGAGGAGTGTAATAAAAGTAATCTGTAGCAACACCATCAAAAATTAAAACACCATTTTAACATCGCATTTCATTTGTTTGGGGAAATTTCACTATATATTGATATTTTAGGTAATCATCTTTTTAGGAATTACATTTTTTAAGACTGTATGCAATATGCAGAACATAAAACACCATATGACTAAGAGTCATATTCGCTATTGTAATAATTTATCAGTCATTCATTGCCAGGAGTTCCTGCTCATGAGGTGGTGATAAAAATTAAACACATTATATAGAGATTAATAGATTAATGGAGGTGGATGACTTTCATATTCTACAGTTAGTGTAGCCCTTTTTAAATTATCATGCACATGTAGTTTCTCCCATAGGGGGCTTCATCAATCCCTCTTATAAGGAAAGGAGTCCTCATCTTCCTCACCAGTTTTAACTTGTTGTTTAAACTGCGATGCACACAGCTTTGTCATCAATCACCTTTATATCAGAGAGCTGAATGGGAAACGGCACTCCCTCTGGCAGTGCCGGCTCCAGGCACAAGGATAAACCCCAAAAGGCAGAGACTTGCATCACTGTCAACAGCACCAGGCCATCTGGTAATAAAATGCAGCACACTGACGAGGCGTTTTGCTTGGGGTAGTGTTGCCCGGCAGAAGCATTCACCCAGCTTGCATTGTAGAGAATAAGCAACTTAGGTAAGTCTCCACGAGGACATAATGATGCAACTCCTGATCAGTAAAATCAGTACTTCTTTGCGTTTGAGTAGTAATTGAGAGTTTAACTGCACATGCTTGCTTATAGTCCTGTGAAACTTTAATGCTAGCAGGAGATGGTCTGTCAGGTCATCAAACACCCTGATAAGTCATTGGCGTGTTGTTATTTCTCTTTTCGGATGTATTTAAACCGGTGTTGTAGTTGTATCGTGCTCTGCAAACAGCGTCTGGTACATCCTGATGTCGCACTGCAGAAGCAATTGCGTGTCAGCCATCCACTGCGCAACAGGCAGAACCGAGAGCACGGTGGAGCAACAGTTAGACAACCACATATTCACTAACAAGGCATTTTGTCCTGTTTTAACTGAATGTTTTCTGTTAACTATCTGAAAACATTGTCCCACCACAAGGTGAGTTATAAAAAAAACTTTCCTTTTTTCTCTACATTAACCCAATAAAGCTGAGCACAGGTCAAAATATCTACACTTGAAACATTGCAGGTTTAAACTGTGTGTTGCTGCTTAACCTTTTACGGGTTTTGTCAACGTCAGATCTCTCCCCTGCTGGTAGCCATTGTCCTTGAGTTCCCCTTTTTAAAAGCCCTGTGTGTGGCAATAGATAATAGATGGAGTAGTGTACTTTAGTTTTCTATCTTTTTTGGATTAACAATTTTGATAGCATTATTTGAACATGTGCAAATCAAGTAAAATGACTTTGCAATATTTTTTCAAATAAATCTCGCACATTAGATCTAAAGTCGGTAAAATGGATTGTTGTAGCATGCAGGTTCCTCACAAAAGATAGCAGGTATTTGCTGAGGGTGAGTTTCCTTATAAACCCTCATAGAACGCACGCGTGCCTGTGGGTTGGCTGTTAGACAGTGTAGATAGAGTCTACGCTCAGTTTTTCCTGTTTGCATTGAAGCGTTGTAGAGTTCTGCGCTGTGGTGCTAGTATACTTGAGTTCATAACGTGAGCTCTGAATGTTATCTCAGGTTTAAGCTGCGGATTAGCAAAGGATATAATGGACGGCAGGTAGTGCACTGCCACAGTAATCTTGTTTTTGTTTTTTGTTTTACAAGGGCATCTGAAATGATCTGATTAATCATTCTGACACATGCTGGTCATGTGAACATAGAAATACCCTTCAGGTACAGATAGATCACTTCTGTTTTTATGTTTTCACTGAAAATAGAGTTTGTGGAAGCAAACCTCATGTGCAGTAAGGCTACGAATTTAAATCCATGCGCTTCCTTGGCACACAGGGTGATGCAATCAGAGGAAGCATTTGTGACGAGGTGTCGCTGAGGGAGGAGAAACGATCGGCCCAGCATCTAGTCCTGACTCTGTAATGAGCGCTGGAGTCGTAGTGTTGGTGCCATGTTGCATAACTGCTGCCTGGCTTCTGTGAATGGGGAGAGGTTATGTAACCGCTTAGTTGTGGCAGAGCGAACACAGAGAGAGGGAACAAATGAAAATGGAAGCATGTTTGTGCATGCTTATGCTCTGTACTCTTGTCTTTCTCCAGGAAGCAGGAAGCACATAAACAGCTCACAGCCTTTAATATTTATCAGGTTTTGGGGGGATTTAGAGTTATCGCCTGCAAATACCTCCTTCCTGTTGCAGCTTTGAGAGGCGCTTCATGCTCCAGCGACATAGGCATGCTGTAGACAATAGCAGGACCCAACAACGACACCATTTCCTGTCCGCATCAAACATACCATAAAAGAATGTGACATTGCTCTCACACTGCCTCCCTCTTTCAGCCACCATGACTCACCAGTACCCTGCCTTTACGCCTGAGCAGAAGAAGGAGCTGCAGAAAATCGCTCAAAGAATAGTAGCTCCAGGAAAGGGCATCCTTGCTGCTGATGAGTCCACAGGTATGCAAATGCATACATACTGAAGTCCAGGTTTACCTCTATGATGTTTTAGGAACGTTTCGAGTACAGCAAGATGACAATTCATGCTTTAACATCTTTGTGTATGTTTCCGTGTATGTTTGCGTGTGCGTGTGTGTGTGTGTGTGTGTGTGTGTGTGTGTGTGTGTAATCTACAGGCAGCATGGCGAAGCGCTTCAACCCCATTGGGGTTGAGAACACCGAGGAGAACAGGCGTCGCTACCGTCAGCTGCTCTTCACGGCCGACCAGCGTATCGACAACTGTATCGGCGGGGTCATCTTCTTCCATGAAACACTGTACCAGAAAACGGATGATGGCGTTCCCTTTTCCAAGCTCATCAAAGACCGTGGCATTGTTGTTGGCATCAAGGTGCAGTTTACTCTTAGTTTATTACCACCAATAGCCAAAAAAGCTCAATAGTTGGCTTGCTTTCTGTGTCTGTATTACCATTACTCAGTTGAATCTGTCTGTATGATAGTTTTTATGGTCCCCAACTCTTCTTGCCCTATTTGGTGTCTGTTCGCTTTGACTCGCACCTCCCCAGGGACAGTGTCATCATTATACTACAGCTAAGGTTTTCATTTTAGCTGAAAAGCCAGGCATTGGTTCAGTTGGTAAAGCATGAAATGTCCTCACTCTTTACATGAAATTAAAACTGTCAGCATGTCTAGATACTCACAAACCCTTATGTAACATCAGGTCAGGTTTGCTGGGGGAGCTTTCCCTAATGATTTATGTAGGACGTACTATCTACCATTTCTGTTTTGTCTCCACAGGTGGACAAAGGCGTTGTCCCTCTTGCTGGAACAAACGGAGAGACAACCACTCAAGGTAAGATGCGTTGAATATTGTGTAGCTAACTAAACACCTTCCTGTTTCTGACGGCGTGCCCCGTGCGTGTTGGAGTGCAGGTCTGGATGGGCTGTCGGAGCGTTGCGCTCAGTACAAGAAAGACGGAGCAGACTTTGCCAAGTGGCGCTGTGTGCTGAAGATCAGCAGCACCACGCCATCTGAGCTGGCCATCTTTGAGAATGCTAACGTTCTAGCACGATATGCTAGCATCTGCCAGCAGGTTGGTGTGAGCTTAGAAACTGGTATCAAGTCAACATGACAAAAGTTTTGATTTAATTCAAGTGTTACCTTCAACTTTCTGTTTTAATGTGGTGCAGAATGGTATTGTTCCCATTGTGGAGCCTGAGATCCTCCCTGATGGAGACCACGACCTGCAGCGTTGTCAGTATGTCACCGAAAAGGTAACCCAGAAATTTGTACTTTTATCTCAATACCTAATTGTGATTTTGTCACAAGTCTTCTGATTTTTAGGATTAAGCGTTACTCTGAACAGTGTTTGAAAGAATGTCTGCTGTCTCTTCATGCTGTGAAGTCCATGCGTCTTGTCTGTCTGCTCAGGTCTTGGCTGCAGTGTACAAAGCTCTGTCAGACCACCATGTGTACCTTGAAGGCACTTTGCTGAAGCCCAACATGGTTACAGCTGGACATTCCTGCCCCATCAAGTACAGCAGCGAGGAGATCGCCATGGCTACCGTCACTGCCCTGCGCCGAACCGTGCCTCCTGCCGTCACAGGTCAGACACCATCGTGCCATTCTAGATTGTCTTTCCAGTCACACAGTTTTTTAGAAACTTGACTTGAAAATACTTTTTAAAAATATGTTTGATACAACAAAATGCTTTGCCGAGTGTTCTCTGACGGCATGCTTAAAATAACCTCCGTGTGTGCTATTTTTTTTCTCCACAGGAGTGACATTCTTGTCAGGTGGCCAGTCTGAAGAGGAGGCCAGCATGAACCTTAATGCTATTAACAACTGTCCTCTGGCCAAGCCGTGGGCCCTGACGTTCTCCTACGGCCGTGCCCTGCAGGCCTCCGCCCTGAACGCCTGGAAAGGAGAGCTGAGCAACGAGAAGGCTGCCACTGAGGAGTTCGTCAAGCGCGCCGAGGTCAGACACGTCGATGAAAACACCTCAAACATTCCTTCCTTGTCAAGCTTAACCGTCATGTGACTCACGTGTCCTCTGTCTTCTCTAGGCGAACGGCCTGGCTGCTCTGGGCAAGTACGAGTGTTCAGGAAGTGGCGCCGCCGCTGCGCAGTCCCTGTATGTGGAAAACCACGCCTACTAGATATCTAACATCCACATTCTGCTGTGGTCTACTTGTAGTCTTATAACTGCTCTGCTATTTCCCCTCACTCCTCCATCAGTAACAGGCCTGCGCTGTCTACTGTACTTTAGAGTTGTCAGAGTTATTATGATTACATTATAATTACGTGTGTCTTTTAAAGATTGTGAAACTAAATTAAAGGGGAAGAGGCTTATTTTTTTCTATTTTGTCCAACAAATCACATCAGACAAATCGTCAGCCAGTATTCAGTTGTGCCTCAGGTGAACTGTCTCCACTTGGGAGCCACTCTCAAACGTCAGATCAGCATGTGTGTTGGTGTCTTGCTTGTGTTGGGCCATAAAACACCACAAAACATCCTGACAGCAGGACCAAACAGTTCATGGTGGCACCAGTGTGCGATGCTTTTTCACGCAGCTCCAGCAGAGGTCAGTAGACCACTCTTATCCACAGAACACCAGTTCCCACCCTTCTTCATGTTAACCTTTCTGTTCACACACTTAGGACCACCGCTAATCGGACAAACGTCGTGTGTCAGTTTCAGTATAACATTAGCTTTAAATGGCATCGTGTGAGTAATGTACTTCGGTTGTGTAAAGGTGTCAATGTTACGATGCTTGTGTGTCTTTCTTCCCCCTGGATTCCCTCTGCACGCCCCGCAGGAAGAGATGGTTTATGTAAACGTATTTTTAGTGAGGACCAACTTGTGGGGTTAGCAGCTGGGAAACCAGTCACTGCTGTGTTTGAGTACTGTGATGTTTGTGACGTTAATATCGCTCTTGAAGCATTTGGTGTCTCAAATAGTGGAGAAAAATAAATCTTTAAACCTAGCAGAGATGTTGTCCTTTACGTTCATTTCTCTTTGGTTCGTATCGAACAATGTTGCAGACGTCTTTTGAAACAGAGTTGGGCTTCCAAACTTCCTGTTGAGCAACTTCTGCACATTTACTACACAAGTTCTCTTTAATTTCACAATTAATCTTGTAATTTGAAGCATGAAAACTACTGTAATATAAAAGGACAGTTAAACTCACCAGTGAAGAGGAGAAACTGACAATTAGATAAAATTGCCTAACTTCAATGGGATTAAAAGACGTACTTGACAGAAGAGAATTATATCAGGGATCAAACTCATTTGTGATTCCAGAAGTGGGCATCATATTTTATAACAGGTTCAGAACTCGGGATATACATTCATATACACACCCAGGAGATATCCACTGTCATTTTATTTATGAATCAGGTTAATAGATCAAATGATCTGTTTCCTACATGTGCACTAGATGGGCTACTAATGCAAGTCTAATTTTATTAGGTTTAAATTTATTCCCAAACACTTTGAAGCAGCTGGCAGCTTGTGTGTCTCAATTGCAGTAGAAGTCCCAGTTCTGTAAACAATAGGGAAGAAGATCTGGAATTAGAAGCAGCCATCCTTCACTCAATCAGGTGTTCAGGTGTGTCCACTCACTGAGGTCATCACTTCAGTTTCGGCCGGCATGAGAGGGTGGGTCTCCTCCACTATGCTGCTGGGAAAGTGTCCAATGCGAGCCTCCTGTTGTCCATAATACGAGTCCTGCACCTGTAATCAGGTCATGTGGACAAAGTTACGAGCTATCAAACATGTCTCTGGATCTTTTTAATGTATTGTCCATTGTAATAACGTACACTGCCAGCCCAGAATTGGTCCCCTCTGCCCTTCAGCATGGCATAAACATAGACGAGCTGCCCCTGTCTGATGGGGATGAACCTGCAGTCAGCAGGGTAATAATCCTGCAGCGCACGAGCTATCATGATGGGGTCTGCGGATTAAAAAATACTGTGAGATTAGATGAAATATAATCCTATAAAAGTCTCATTCGGGGTCAGAAAGGGGACCTTCTCAGACACGGCATTCAGCAACAAAGCAAACGCTTGGTGGGTCTACTCACGGCTGCAGTCGGGGTCGGCACACAGCTTCTTCTTGGAGAGTTGAGCCATCTGCTTGCCTCCTTCACAGGTCGACAGCAGGAGCCAGAGTGAAAGAGTGAGCCAGAGTCTGGAGGCCATGTCCCTGTGGGAGCACCAGGGGATCCGATATTTCAAGATTTTCAGGATTCTTTTTTCTGCTTACTGTCCCAAATGGCGGTCCCTTGTTTTTACTCCCCAGCCCCTAAACACACACAGACAAAAAAAGAGAGAGAGAGCGAGAGAGAGAAGGGGGGAGAAAAAGATCCTTTCAGGCTGTTCAGGCAGGTAAACAGAACAGGAGGGGAGCAAGGAGGAGGGGCCAGATTAGACAGAACCCTGCTTGTGCTGTGACCTTTCCCTTCTCTTTCCTTCTCCATCCTGCGCTTTCACACTGCCGGGTTTTACAGGTCAACATCACGCTCCTCTGTTATCCTTTCACAGCCACTAGATGTCAGGGCGGCAGTGATCTGACGGCAGATAGCGCTCATCCACCCCGTCTCGGCAGATTCCTCCATCTGTGGCCTGTCTTTGGCTCCAGAGGTGGAGCCACTGGCAGTATTTACATACGGTATGTTTCCACTGCCAGGGAAACCAGCTGAGCCTCTCTTATGCAAACACACACTCACACACTCACCCAACAGTGAGACTTTACCTGCTTGGTATGAGTCAGCTGGCAACTCTCAGGTAAGAAACACTCCACTCTGCTTCCTCAAAGTCCAGTAAAAATTGTTCTGTGTCCCACAAGATATCTAATCAATTCCAATCTTGAGACAAAGGCTTGTTTTTTGTTTGTTTGTTTGTTTGTTTTTAAAAGACCAAGGGTTTGCTTCAGGATTGACCTGTTCAGGCTGTGAATCAGCAGCACATTTCACCGTAATTAGAGGCACTGACAGGTGAGTCGGTGAAAGGTGATATCAGAGAAGGAAGAAACTAACACTGATTAGCCCAACTAACATTTACTTCAATTACTTCTAGAATTTTCTTTAAATAAAAGTCTAGAGTCAATGCAGAGGTAGCAGCATCCAGTTTATTTATGCTTTACCTTATAGACAGATTTCAAAGATGATTGAGTTTAATGATTTAAAAATGTAATTTTGTATAAATGATTAGTGGGACACAATGTTCTCAGAATTTAGGGAGGGGTAGCGAAAGATAATAGGCTGGTATTTCGGTCAGAGTAACAATAGAAAGTCTTCTACAAAGGAGCTCCTCCATGGCCATGTGAGATTATATTACTTGTAAACAACTTGTCATTATTTGAATCCTGAAGTTTCCAGTTATCATGCTGGTTTGCAGGTAACTGGGTCTTTGTGTCACCCTCAGAAGCATCTGTGGAGAGGACTCTGGACCCATGACCGCGCTGACAGAGATGAGCCATGGATAGAACCGAAGATGGGAAGTAAATCATCCACTCCGGGTCAGACACTAAGCAAAGGGAAGCGTTCGGATCTAGCAAACCTTCATCCCGTCCACCTGCTGCTGCTGTGATGGTTGCAGACTGAGCTCGTTCAGGATGTTCACTCCGAGGAAAACCAGTCTCCCCTCCCCCAGCCTGGAGGATTCCTTCTTTCCTCTGTCCTCATCCTCATCCGTGTCCCTGTCCTTTGCGCTCCCTCCATCCACATCTTCCCCTGGCAGCTGTGACGGCAGGGGAGGGCTGGACCCCGACCTGATCCTAGCTGCAGAGCTGGGGCAGGCCCTCCTGGAGAAAAATGAGGAGTTGGCGGCCTCTCTGGTGCAGAGCGAGAGGCAGGTGGAGGTGCGGGAAAATCTGTTTTAGTATTTATTATTAATGAGGCTCCTGGAGCAGCGTTAGATTAACGCAATTTCACATTGTTATCATTATTTATTCTGACCCCTGTTGAGCCCCATTTTCTGTGCGCAGGGAAGTACATTCATTAATTTAATTAATTTAAGAGTGACTCTAAATTAGTGTGTCTTTATCTGCTGAGAGAATGAGAGAGTGTTCCAGGGTGCCCTGGAACACTCAGAACCAATGAGGCGGGCTTCAGAGATTTGAGAATGGAATCCATCCAGGCTCAGCTTCTACTATTCTTAACTTTTAAACACTGGAGTCCCACTTTTCTCTAATCCTGGTACTAGTGCAGCAGTAATCCTGAACTTTGCGGGCTTTCTATGGTCACATAAAAGTGTTGTACATATCCAGCACATGAGTCCAGAAACTACCTGAAAAATTACTTTTTCCAAACCAATGCCAAATACTTTTAAGCCTTGGTTCAAGCGTTCAGGTCAACTTTGAGTATCTAAAAAAGGCTTGTCTGATGTGTCAGGCTTTACAGCAGGAAAAGCACGTTCTTCACAGGAAGATGGACATGAATGAGCTGGCGTTTGGGCAGAGGGAAGCCGAGCTGGTCGCAGATTTAGCTGCAGCCAAGGCCGAGCTGGAGCAGCATCACACGCAGGGACGCGACCGGCGGAGAGATGAGTGCGGGCAGCTGACTCAGCTCAGCAGTCACAACCAGCGCTTAGTGGAGCAGCTTGCAGAGGTCAGCCTCAGTGACGAACCCGAACAAGTGGTAAAATGTTTGAGGCGTCGCTCAGATCGGAAAAAATGCAGCCCAGCAGGTTTGGAGTCGCAGCCATGCGAGCCTTTGAGCAATGCTCTTTCTCAACTCTTCATCTTCCATCGACACAGGCCGTGACGCTGGAACACTCCCTGAGGACGGAGCTTCGGTCCCTCAGAGAAGAGATGGAAGAATCCTCTTTCAGCCGAAACATCAACTTCAAACAGTTAGAGAGCACACAAGCAGAGGTATCCATTCCAGCTGTTTTTAAATTCAATTCAATGTCACCATAGCCACTATAACATATCTCTACAAATGAAAGCATGAAAACATTAGATCTCATGATTAATGCAATATAAAAGAGACATTTTTGAGCCTTATCAAAGCTATGATGGATGGTTAAGAAGTAAAAGCCTCAAGTCAGCAGTTGAGCAGTTGTTATGGAACCCTGAAGTATTTTCTAACTTCCTTTGTAGAACAGGGTTTTGCTGGAGCGGCTGTCGCACATGGAGGTACAGCTAAGAGCTTCAGAGGAGGACAACGATCGCCTCCGCAAAGAGCGCGAGCTGCTCCGAGAGAGGCTGTCAGAGCTACAAAGCACCCTGAGAGAGAAAGAAGCAGAGGTGAGCATCACGCAGGTGGATGCTGCTCGGCGGGGACTGTCACGCGTGCTTCTCACCACTGCTCTGGCCGTGTGTTTCACCTGTAGCTGGAGCAGGAGCAGGGCCTCGTGTTTGAGCTGCGAAGCGTGAACCGCTCGCTCCAGCAGAAAGCTCTGAACATGGGAGAGGACGGTATCCTGGACAGCCTGCAAGCACAACCTTTATCTCTCCTCAGTGAAATCCAACAGTCACAGGTCTCACATATGTATATTCACACATGCTCACATACATGCACACAAACACATGCACACACACTTCAAAAAATGTCTGTCATATATTTTTTGCTTCTATCCAGGCTAAAGAAGCCCTTCTAGCTCACTCTTCTGTCCTACAAGCCAAAGATGAGGAGATAGAGATGCTCAAAGAGGAGGTGTGTTCGCTCTTCAGTCTGACTTTGACGTGCATGTTTGTGACATCTCAGCATGTTTGGATCTGCACACATAGTGAATGAGTGGAGACGGAGGAGAATATTGATCCATCTTTATTTTAGCGTTTTGATCCAACTTTAAAAAACTGGGATAAAATGTGAGGACTGAGGTCTACACCAAGGCCTGTGAAACTAATCAGTTTTAGTATCAGCATCTGGGAAAATTAAGTAAACAAGTATGGTTTTCAGTAGTTTTCAATGATGTGTTTTCAAAAGCCCGGCCTTGAGAGCTGATGCTGCTGTGCAGAACTTTGGGGTGCGTTAAAACTTGATCTGAAGTTGAATTTCACACATTGCAGCTGCAGTCTCAACGAGAAGAACTGGAAGTACTGAGGGAGGAAATAAAACCATTTAGAAACAGTCCTGAAATGCCAAGTTACAGGTAACCTTATAAATACTTCAGTGTTTCTCTACAATTAAACCTGTTGGTACTCTAATTACCACTCATAAAGTATTATGAAATTATGGAATTATTTTTTAACTGCTGCACAAAATGTTTGTCCAAGTCAAAAAAAGTTGCCACAATTAAGATGATATATTAGTGAAAAGATTTTAAGCACTGCTAATGTGATTGTTATTAATGACTGCAGAGAGCACACATTTTAAACAGTTTGCAAATATAATGTAGAACGACTATTTGCAGTCATCTTTTTTTAATATTGCAATTTAACAAAATATTTTCATACATGTACACTATGACAATAGCTTTATTGTCATAATGTACATGTATGAAAATAACTGATCATTGATCTCATACTTTTACTTGAGACATTTCCTCAGTTATCAGAGTACATTGATTCTCTATCGCTGTGTTGATGTGCAGTTCTTTAGAGAGTGAGCTGGCCACGGTGCGTCAGGAGAAAGAGTCCCTGACGCAGCAGCTACTCAACACTATCAAACACAAGGTGGCGCTGTCCCAAGAGTTAGACGCCTGGCAGGTATAGCTGTGTGAATTCAAATAATTCAGTCAACAACGTCTTCTTTTGTTAACTGGGGCTTTCGTGGTGTTGCAGGAGGACATGCGGCTGGTGATCAACCAACAGGTGCTGCAGAGGGAGGAGGAGAGGAAGAGGGAAAACCAGCAGGAGAGGGAGAAGGCTGGGGGACTTCAGAGGAGCAAGTCTCTGAGGGTGAAGGGAGAGGCGGGGAAAGGATTTTTCTCCTTTTTCAAAGACATGTGACAAATACAAGCAGCAGCAGCAGCAGCAGCAGCAGTCTAAACAGACAGTATCAGCCTTGAGCTTGTGCTGGTCTGTGATCAGCTAAAGATGTTTACAGCCTCAGATTTGCTATATTTATGTATATATGTGAATTTACCTCCGCCAGTCATAAAGTTTTCAGTACTTTACATTTGTACAACAACGTTTTACTTTTTCCTGTGAGGTCTCTGCCGTCTGGTATGAAAAATTCCCCAAATGGAACTGATAGAAATAATATTTTTATTAAATTAAAGTTCCAAAAGACAGTCATTCTCTTCAGCCACCCTCTGTGGTTACATCGGATAATGTAATATATAATAACATATATGCAAACTTGTCAGATAATATGTGACGTATCCAGAAGCAGCATGGATGGTGCAGGTCATTATCTACATATATTTACATACAGTACAGTCGCAGCTCGGCACAGGCGGTGCAGAGCCGCTCTCACATCGCTCAGCTTTAGTTGTCAGTGCAGCACCAATTTATCTTCCAGTAAAAAGCAGCTTTCTGTCCACATGTAGGACCTCACACACTTTAGAAAAAGACATGCACGTACTCATAGGAGCATATTATCTCTGGCCTTTGGCCATAGTCTGAATATTGGGGGAAAGAATCAATTTAAATTAGAGCACTTTTTTATGAGTTGGATCTGGGACTCAACTAAACTAACTAAAATACTAAAGAATAAGAAACTTGTCATTTTTATTACCAAATCTAATATGGATCCCAATTGCTACTGACCAATATTTCCCCCTATAATCAAAAAAGTGCAGTTATACAAATGAGTCCATCAAAAATGTTCAGCAGAAAAACCAGGTAAAACACTAGATCTCTGAATATATAATCATATAATGATTGGTTACAGTATAAAACATGATTTTGTTTTCAGTGCAGTAAACCACTTATCCTATCTTTTTTCCATCAAGCGAAGTGCAACCTGCTTTCAGATCAAATGAAGCAAAAGCTCCTCGAAATCATCCATTTTTCCTTGAAGAATCGATTAAACTATTTGAAACATGACCTCATTTTTGTGAGGTAGACTTGATATAAGGAATCGGTTTGGGTTGGAACACCCAGCTGGGACAATCATGTTGTTTGGGGCTTGAATGAAGCTGTTAGTGTAGCCTCGTTAAATCAAATCAATCCTCTAAAACAGGTCTGTGCTCAGCTGTCCTGACGCTGTCATTCAAGCAGGGATTTAAACACTGTCATCCGACGGTGACGCCAAGTCCCACCTGGAGCTTGTCACCACGGTGATTTACAAAGGCTCCCATTATCAGCGTGGCGGGGAGCGGGGTCAGACGCTTCTCCAACACCCCTCCTATGATGCAGCGACTGTTAATCATACCTGGATATGGACAAAAATGTGTCATGATACAAATCTCACATCAATGATGACACAGCCTTTCAACTGCTGCTCATGACTGCAGGACTCTAATGGACGGGGCAGGTATTGCCTAGAGATGAACCTTTTCTTGTGTGTTTACCCTTGGAGCTGGGTTTAAATTCAGATAGCACAATAATAATCTAATTATGTCAGGTCATATTATCATGTATATTTACCTCGAAATACCATGTTGGCCTCTGGAAGTTCCATCTGGTATCCAAATGAGGTTGTGGTCTCCTGTGTCCGAGTGCTGGCTTCAAACTCAACCCCCACCTGGATCTGGAGAGCAAAAACAGAAAGTCAATAATTTAATGCTGATGTTAATTGTATGTAACTATCCTCACTACCTGCTTGTTGGCTCTGTGATAATAACTGGCATGAGCTCCTCCTTTTCCAGCATTCAGTGTGGCTACCCAGTTCGGTCCTCGAGACAGAATGATAGAGAGAATGAAATAAACAAAAAACTCAAACCCGCAAAAGTATTGAATATTCACAAACGCTTACTTGAGTACTGTCCAGCCAAAGTGAGAATGCCTCCTTCCTCTGCTCGCCCTCGATGGTAAACCAGCTCTCCTCCTAACACCAACCCAGAAGACACACTCTGCAGGAAGTGTGCCACAAGGATGACTGCCCAGCAGAAGTGCAGCAAATACACAGAAGTAAAAAAAAAAAATTACTAACAAAAAAGACTGACTTCTTTTTTACGGCAAAAAAGGATGTTGTATTCATCCTCAGTCTTTACAATATCAAAAATAATCAAGCAGTGATGTTTTATTGACCTTTTTACTTTTAAAAGCCAGTATATGAATGCGCATTTCTCAACATCTCACCTGACTCCCTGAGGATATCTGGGTTGGCTACAGTCACAGCAGCAGTGAAGTCACTTCCTCTGTACTCAGTTTCAAACTGCCAGGTTACAAACTGGGACTGCTGCGTCTACAGCACAATAAGCATTAAGCAGAATTAGTTATTTGGCATAAAACTCTTTCAAACTCTGACTCTGAGCATGGAGTGTCAGAGAATACAAAAGGAGAGACGGGTATAAGAATCTTACCTGGAACACCGTCCTCGCTCGCACACGCTCAGTGAGATGGAGCAGAGCGTGAGCGTTCAGACTACCAGACGAGTCCATCTCACCAATCAACGCTGGAGCATCCTGAGGAGCGAGGAGGGATTATGATGCAACTTATCATCATGAAAAATTCCACTATTGTGGTAGTTGGTGTTTTGAGATAAATTTTATGTTAGACCTTGTCTTTGCTGTAATCATCAGACTGAAGATGCTCCACGTGAAATCTATAGTATGAAGGACTAACAGCGCTTAGATGCAGCATATGACTGACCTGGAGACAAAAAACCCCAACACATTTTAAAATAGAACAGTTCGACAAAATTTATAGAACATATTTAAATGTGATTAGGTGAGGGAAAAGACACCTTGAAAAAGCTGCTTAAAGTTTTATTAACAATCATCTTGATGCCCTCAATTTGTTGTGGAAAGACATCTAAGGACAGGAAGAAATAAAACATTAAATCATCATTAATAGGAAATGACATTTTACATTTTCACGGTAAAAATGTTATAGCTTTTGTGACAATAAACTGACAATTTGTGCGCTCTGGCCATACATACCTTTACAGCTCCTGTGGAGAGAGTGAAAGCTGCCTGGGTTGGGTAAGCGCCCATCTCTTCTCTCCCAGCGTGGAGGACTGTCCCAGTGAGCAGGGTGTGAGTCCCAACGAGAGGAAGACTGGTTAGTAGAAAAAGGCCAATTATGATGGCCCGGACTGGAAGATAATGCCAGAACACTTCCCATGTGGGGAAACACTTTCTGTAAGACACAAAGTAAGAAAGGAGAGCATTATTATTTGATTGTTATCTTTATAGTCATTCAATTTCTTACATGCTAAACACTTTACAGTGGAAGCATAATGATATGAACAAATTTGAACACATTTTTTTTTTAAATTCTGCTGCTCAAACTACAGTTAATTTTTGATATGCTAATTTACGAACATCAAATCCGTTAGCTAGCATGACCTTAGCATCAGCAGGAAACAACACTTACGAAGGCAAACGTTATTCTTTTGATACGTACGTTCGTTGTCGTCGACACACTTTAAAATCCCGAATGGAACAGACAGTTGTGCATAACAAAGACTGACAGGTGAAACATTTAAAAATAGCGAACAAAAACTGATGCAGGTATACACTGATGCTGCAAACAGATCCCTCCTTCTTCCAGATGTGATGAACCACCCTGAAAATACGTCCCTCATAAAACCGCAGAATCAGAATCTGCAGCATGTTATTGTAATTTAGCCTACCAAAAACATTTGTATTCTGCAAATATTTTTGTGATCAAAATCATAATGGGCCAATATTTGTCTTGAAATTCTATACGTTCACTATTGTTGAGCTGGAACGTAAACGAGTTAGGGAAATTGTTTCTCATCGGACTACTGTACGTGTGGCACTACAGCTGAAATGATTTGACTTTCGTTTTTTGGAGACATAATGTGGGTTTAGAATTACTTTTTACAGATTTTATTATTTAACCGAGCAGATATTGGGGAGGAGAAATGTTTTGTCAAATTGACACAAATATCGTAAGCCATGATGTAGAAATTCAAAGGTGACAACTGTCGCTCGCACGCATTTATCGTTCTTTGGTACCCAAAACAGTGAACGGCAACGTGTTAGAGCAGTGAAAATTCGTTAACTTTTAGCTCCATGTCGTTTTCATTTGGGTTGCACATGTCTTTGCAAGGGTCGATATTGCTTGTTGGAGAAGGAAACTTCTCTTTTTCTGCTTCTCTAAGCCAGCAACAGAATGAAGCAGCGAGGTGCAGCGTCATAGCTACCTGCCTGCAGAGCGAGGAAGAAGCACTGCGGCATGAGGGAGCCGCAGAAAACATTCAGGTTATTAACAACTCAGGTACGAGGTTATGATCACTGCATGTTTACTAATCTTACTGGGTTTTTCTGATATGTCTACAATATTTTCTGAGCAACGTTAAAATTGATTTGATTATAGGCCAGTTAAAAAAAACAAAAAACAAACAAACACCCAAACTTGTTTTTAAAAATAAGTAAGTAGTGCAGTTTTACAAGCAATTGTAAGGTGGCACCATTTATCCTATCTAATCCCAGACCTGAATAATGACATCAGTGAGAACCAGTCTGTGTCAAGAGTTGGCAGTGCTAGGTACGCCCATATACAATGTCTCACAGGTAGGATCTTGCATTTAGGTGAGGGAAACTAGAGACACTCGGTGTCATCAGTGCCTTTTTTTCTGGGAGGTAACTGCATGAGACTGTCAGCAGTCAACGTACTGCACGGAAGCATGATCAATACTGACCATCAAATCAGAGACCAAACAGAGACAAAAGACAGCAGGAGATTTCTTTGATTCTGTTCCTGTCTCACAAAGGAGCACTTAGTGGTCCTGTTTCTACGTTGATGTCTTCAAATATTCTGTACTGCACTGTAATCTATTAAAGTACTGTTTTGCATTGTGTGTTTAACCAGGTGGAACAGTGTTGTTTGGAGTGGACTGTACAAGGCTGGGAGAATATGCTTCTCTTCAGGGCCGTTTGTTTGACCATGTGGTCTTTAACTTTCCTCATTGTGGAAGAAAGAGTGGTGTTAAAAAGAACAGAGATCTTCTCAAAACCTTCTTCCTCAGGTACAACAACATCATATTGCACAGATTTGTTCCTTTAATGTGTCTACTTTGATTTTTTTGGGTTATGGACGATTGTGCTGAACATTTTTAACAACTTTACAGTTACACACTAAAAAAAAAAGCATATTCTTATCATTACATTCTTTGACAGTGTAATAATTACCAATTTATGCCTTCAGTTGTGTTCAAGTATTGGCTGAAGATGGAGAAGTTCACGTTTCCTTGTGCAGTGGACAAGGAGGGACACCGGCAGACCAACCGAAACGAGAATGGCATAATAGCTGGCAGGTTACTGCCATGGCAGCGGAGGCACACCTGATCCTCACCGAAGTCCGTCCTTTTGAAAGTGAGAAATACCAGAGCTACACGTGCACCGGCTACAGGTGAGTGTTGCAGTGCTTAAATGGAAGCTTGCCAATGCCGCCGAGTGACGGTGCTGTGTTTGGCAGGAGCCAGGATAAGGGTTTTCATGTGGAGAAAGCCTTGGTCCATGTGTTCTCTCGCAGCCTCCCTTACACGTCTGCTCAAGCACTCACAGTCGAGGAGACTGTTGACGGGCAGAAAGTTGAGTATAACCTACCAGCTGAGCTCAGTGATTACATGTACAGGTACAGTGGCACTTGTGCTTTTTAATAGGACAACAATAGATACATTTCATAAACACATTCTGTCTGTCTCTCCTGTTCCATCAGAGGGTTCCTCTCTGCTAATTCTGTCCACCCTGTGAGATTGGTGCAAGACTTTCTTCATAAAGGGCTGACAGAGAAGTGGTCAGTTCACATTGCGATGGAGAGCATGCCTTCGCTCCTCACAGCCCAGCGGCTCCATACGTGCAGCCATGGAGTTGACAATGCACACTGGTACTGGATCCAGCTAGCTGAAAAAGAACTCGGCGCGGACAAACTGGACAGTAGCTCGAATAAGGTGGACAGGGTGAGGAGTAAAGAAGGTGAAGATGCTGCATTTAAAGGGAAAAGTGCTATTCATGTGCTGCGTCCATCTTTGCTCCCTCAGATAGAAGAGCTTTTCACTAAAAAAGAGGAGTATGGTAACAGTGCAGGGAGTAATGAAGAGAACGGGGAGTATGATGAAACAAGTGAAGGACATACACATGTGGGACATACTGGTGCATATAACTGTGCTCCCAGTTTATTTGGCATGAGTGGCTTAGTTTTCAGAAATGTGTCTATCAACCTATGGGCTCTGCCGTCATTTCACCAGCTTGTCTTTAAGGGCATCTTTCCTTCAGAAGGTAAGCCAATCACACTGCTGGGACAAAGGCTAGAGTCTTTGCTCGGTCCTTACGGGGTCTCTCTGGTAAAAGAACAGGAAGGTCTGAGTCTGACAGCAAAACCGATGGGTGTCGTCGGGAACCTGTTTGCAAGGAACAACGCCAACCACAGCAGCATCACAGTCTGTCTAAATTTGGACCTTCTGGCAGTGCTTCTCTTTAATCTTCCAGACTGGCGGCTGCTGTGGTCACATGACCGACGCTTTTTGAAACAGTTTGCAGTCCGCCCCTTACCAGGGGCAGCTTTCCACCCATTGTCACTGTACTCTGAGCCTTTCATCTTTGACATCAGCTTCTGGACAGGCTCGATGTATAGGGAAAAAGAGTTCCACGCAGTGGTCCGAGAGGCCAGCCGTGGCACCGTGGAACGAGTAAAACTCATTGATAGATTTTCTCACCCTGAACTAAGTCAGACCAGTTACTGCTACAGACTTGCATACCGCTCACACACACATGCCCTGGCTCACAGCCAAGCGCTCCAGTTTCACAAACAGCTGGAGTCCTTACTTTCCTCTCGTTTGCAGGTCACCATCAGGTAGCTAAGGCAATTAGGCATCATCATGAAATTAAAGGCAAAATATAAGTTACTACCTGCAAAAATGTAGCTAAAAAATTCACAGTGCAAAAGGCTTTTTTTCATGTTGTGTGTATCTGAAATGTGTATGTATGTTTCAGTTATTGCTAATTTATCACAAGTTATTTACTGTAGTAATATGTGCTGTACTGGAAATGGAGGTAAGTAATGAAAGCCGTTGTGAACAAATGTTGAACCAAGTCATTTATAATAAAGAAGCCATGAATTCAACAATCAGTGGCATAATAGTGTTTGAAAAGAACTAGTTTGTAGGCCATATATTAATTGATGAAATACTCTAAACTCTTCTTTTTAATTAAATACCAATTAACACTCATTGTCAAACATAATTTCAAATTGGAATATAACATATTTCATAGCAGCTACTGTCGACACCATAGATTCCTACCCTAATCCAGGAAAATACTGTTTTGTTTTGTTTTGTTTTCCTCTTTTTTCGTAGCGCCATCTCATCTGCATACCTCATATTATTACCGGGGCTAAGATTCAGACTGAAGGTCTGAATTAGATCTAAAGCAAGATGCCATTCTGCACACGATATATCATTGTTAATGCAGCTATTTGAAAGCTATAGCATATTTTAAGGTGTTTATGTGGTACAGGAAAAAAACAAACAGGTAAATAAAAATCAAAGAATGGAAAGGTCAGCAAGTTCTTTGTGAGCGTTGATGATAATCGGTCACTGGCGGAAATCAACGAAGAGTGACGAACAGGAGACATGGCGGCCAAGGCGCTACGGCAGCGAACCAGGCGAGGCAGTAGACAAGATGCAAACAACGTGAACGTCCCTTCCGAAGCTCGGCCACAGAAAGAGGAAAAAGGTGGCGATGACAGTAAAGATGCAGAGCCTCGACAAGAGTAAGTATGACCCAGAAATAGGAGACACCAGGGACGGTGCTGTGAGCTCCATCACCAGCACCGTCTGGCGCACTGCCTTAATAGGAGAAGCTAGCTAGCTAGTTAGCTATTTACCGAAGAAATCTGTAACAAGTTTTAATTCATAACAGCGTTTGACATATTCTCTTTAGAACTTAAGACGATATGTTTCCTTTGGTTTTGGACACAGCGTTCATAATTAGTGTCTAAAAGTACGGCTTTATATTCTGCGTAAAACATTTGGGGTTACCTGATCAGGTTCATTCATTCATTCACCTTAACCCCGACACTGCAGACACAATGTACATCGAGCCATGTAATCCCCAACAGGGACCTATGATATTTCACCAATTAGTGCCTTTAAACTTGCACATAAATCTATTCAACAATATTCTGATGTGTATGAGATGACGTGTCATAACACGAGGATCAGTGCTAATCTGCAGTTTGAGACAAGTAATCTTACTAATCTGGTGATGGGTGTGAAGCAAAGAGAACACATGCCCAAATGCAGATTATTTCTGCTGTGGACAAAGTGTTTCCACACAACTGACTCAATTTACACTAAAGAATCACACAGCTGGAAAAATCAAGGATGATACATCAACTCTAATTCTGTGGGCATTTAAGAATATTGGACCCATTATGCTATAATATTGGGAAATGCTCTCATAGTTGCTGAAAGAATGTAGTGAAATAACAGTAAGGAGGAAAAACATACACAAATGTCAAATTAGTCTTTAGAGTCACTCCCTCTTCCTAATAAACACACACAGCTGTTTAGAATTTTTAGGTGGGTTTTTTTTTTGTGTTTTGTAGGTCAGTTAGTCGAGGAAGTCAAGTATGGGCCCCTGAAGGCTCCACTGCATTTAAATGCCTGCTGTCTGCACGTTTCTGTGCAGCTCTGCTCAGCAACATCTCTGACTGTGATGAAACCTTCAACTACTGGGAGCCTGTGAGTAACAATCTTAAAAGACTGAAGCTTGACAGATGCTCACCTGCGAACATTACAGGGCTTACAGCAAGTCACTTCCCTCCATAACAGTGTTGTGATGAATGTTTTGACAGATGCACTACTTGCTGTACGGTACAGGGATGCAGACGTGGGAGTATTCTCCTCTGTACGCCATCAGGTCATATGCTTACTTATGGCTACATGCTCTTCCGGCCTGTTTGCATGCACACGTTCTACAGACGAACAAGGTAACTTTACATTACTTTACATTAATAACTATTGTAAACTGCTGAGTGAATTGCTGTTTGTCCAGAGAAATGTTTTTCAGTTTAAAAAAAAAAGGAAAAGAAAGAAATGGCTTGTATCGTGCTTGTGTTGCAGGTATTGGTGTTCTACTTTGTGCGATGTGTCTTAGCGTTCGCCTGCTGTGTCTGTGAACTTTATTTCTACAAGTGAGTTCACTCTCTAAATGCTTTAACTTGTGAGTTTTCAGTGATACTGTCGCTGCAAAATTGATTGTATTTGTGACACAGGGCAGTTTGCAAGAAGTTCGGTTTGCACGTGGGCCGTTTGATGTTGGCATTCCTTGTCCTGAGCACAGGAATGTTCTGCTCGTCTGCTGGTTGGTCACATTTAATATCTAATATATTTTTCCTTATCCCCCCCACACACACCTTTCATAGGAAACATTCAATATATTTGTCTCATAATGCTTATGTAATTTAATTCCATAAGGGTGGATTGATAAAACATATAAAGGCTGTAGGGTTTTTCCTCATTATTTATTTTCTCCATCCTACTCTTCTTCCTCCTCAGCATTCTTACCTTCTTCCTTCTGCATGTACACCACGCTGGTTGCGATGACGGGGTGGTTTCAGGACTCGCCGCCGTTGGCCATCCTGGGAGTGGCTGCAGGTGTCCTGGTTGGATGGCCATTCTCTGCTCTGGTTGGGTAGGCGACTTAAATACATGTTTGGTGATGATTTGTGTCGAAAAATATTCACCAGTATTGAAATGGCCATTCTTCCTGTGCAGGGTTCCGATTGCCATCGATCTGCTGGTGTTAAAGAGGCAGTGGAAAACTTTTATCCTCTGGTCAGTTTTGGCCCTGCTCATGCTTCTGGTAAGAATATATATTTTTTAAAAGAAGTATATAAAACAAATATGTTTAAATTTGAATTTGCAGGGCAAATAACTTTCCTATTTTTGTCCTATCTGTGCTCCTCAGGTGCCGCTAGTAGCCGTGGACTCCTACTTTTATGGAAAACTGGTCATTGCTCCCCTTAATATTCTCCTTTATAATGTTTTCACACCACATGGACCAGACCTTTATGGTATGTTTATGTTTATTTAGACTTTTAGTATTAGTTTGAAGACAACTTTAGGACACTTAAATAACACAATGTTATCAAGTTTGAGTTGTGGAAATAATTAAAGCTGAATTTTGGTCACTGACCTCTAGAGGGCATACCACGATTTTAAACAACGCACCAAAAAGTGTGTCAGTGCTTCAGCAGAATACTGATTCACTGAGTCTGGCACCGTATTGGCATGATCTTTGGACCTGAGTTTCCACATCATTGCTCAATATTTTTCAACTTTAATTGGTGCTTGTTTTCTTTTCAAAGGTACAGAGCCATGGCATTTCTACTTTGTAAACGGAATCTTGAACTTCAACCTGGTGTTTGCTCTGGCTCTGTTTTCACTGCCACTCACAGCTCTCATGGAAACACTCCTACATAGGTTCAATGGTGAGTATTTGCTGTGTTTCATACACACGTACTTAGAATATAGACTATTTTAGCATTAACACTGCAGCAGTTTATATTCAGAAATAGATGGAGGTGAGCTGAGGTGATGTTATCCTTAATAAAGTCCATATGTGTTCATGCATCTTTTGTGGTTTCATGTCTGTGCACTCTTCAGTGCAGAACCTGGGCCGTCCATACTGGCTGACCCTGTCTCCCATGTATCTGTGGATGCTGGTTTTCTTCACCAGACCTCATAAAGAAGAACGTTTTCTTTTCCCCATCTACCCACTCATTTGCCTCTGTGGGGCAGTAGCCCTCTCCTCACTACAGGTGTGTAAGAAATTCAGCATTATGAGGCTTGGTTTGTTTCTGAGTTTATTAGCATTTGAGCTGTGCTGGAAAAATAAGTTCTCATGTTTCATTTATTCGCAGAAATGCTACCATTTCCTCTTCCAACGGTATCGACTGGAACACTACACAGTGTCCTCAAACTGGTTGGCCCTAAGTACTGTTGTGGTCTTCACAGTGCTGTCACTCTCTCGTTCTGTTGCCCTCTTTAGAGGTGTGTGCAAGGACACACACACACACACACTTATTACTACAGTTGGTGGTTTGTACGCTCCCTTCAAAACACAACCATCTTCTTTCCATCTGTAGGCTACCACGCCCCTCTGGACCTTTACCCAGAATTCCACCGCATTGCCAAGGATCCGACTCTTCACTCAGTCCCTCAAGGCAGGCCCATCAGTGTGTGTGTGGGCAAAGAGTGGTACCGGTTCCCCAGCAGCTTCCTTCTGCCAAACAAGTCAGAATCCAGATTTTCTTCAGACACAAACATACACTCATTTCCAGCTAATTGGCTGTTTTTTTTTCCCTCTCCAGCTGGCAGTTACACTTCATTCAGTCAGAGTTTAAAGGCCAGCTGCCGCAGCCATACGCCCCAGGTCCTCTGGCCACACAGGTCATCCCAGCACATATGAATGACCAGAATCTGGAGGAGCCAACCAGATATGTGAGTTGCTCTAACAGACACGCTTTGTTGAACCGCTGATGCTCAAGCATCATGTAAGTGACTGAGATTTCCCTCCTGGGCAGGTGGATTTGCGACAGTGCCACTATTTAGTAGACTTGGACACAGAAGAAGAGACACCACTGGAGCCCCGTTACTCAGCCAGCAAAGACGAGTGGAGCGTCATTGCCTATAAGCCTTTCCTTCAAGCATCAAGGTATTGACTGGCAGAATGTAACCTAAAGCATGTTCAGTATTAGGAAGGATGCTGAATGCATTCTTGTAATGAAATACTTAAATCTCCCAGGTCCTCACCTCTCCTCAGAGCATTTTACATCCCGTTCATATCGGATCATCACACCACATACAGGCGTTATGTCATCTTGAAACCGCGGCGGCAAAAGCAGACTCGCAAGCGGACCCACGG
This sequence comes from Arothron firmamentum, assembly GCA_016586285.1. NCBI lineage: Eukaryota > Metazoa > Chordata > Actinopteri > Tetraodontiformes > Tetraodontidae > Arothron > Arothron firmamentum. Next base: position 44,829 of record BJFM01001570.1, read on the forward strand.
CTGACCTCAGCCTGGACTCAGAGCAAAATATGAACAAAACTCAATCACCTCCTCTCCAACAGCCGATGTGTGTGTGTGTGTGTGTGTGTGTGTGTGTGTGTGTGTGTGTGTGTGTGTGTGTGTGTGTGTGTGTGTGTGTGTGTGTGTGTGTGTGTGTGTGTGTGTGTGTTCATGTAAATCATCTCAACAAACGTGAAGACCAGACCCTTTAAGGACCTTATCTCTGCTGTTTTTGTGCGAGAAGAGAAAATAAAATGGCATGATTGACAGGTTTCGGCTGGTGCCGTGTGGCAGCCTTTTATCAGAACATGTGGAGTTCTCCTGTCAACCCAGGACTGATGTCACATACTATTTTTATTCCAGATTTTGTGGACGTATGTGGCCTGAATAGGTTTTTTTTTGAATAATCTAAGAAACTGTGTAGTGTTTGCTCGTCTGTATTTGTACAATCTCTTGTGCGTTTGTTTGTGTGTTAGTGACGAATGGAAGTAAGGGTTTGTTTAATTTAAGTTGAAATGTTAATAAAATAATGATTGACTGTGACTGTCTGGGGCCTTTCTTTGGCAGTGAAACCACTAGGACAGATGGAATTCTCCTTTTTCTTTATTTGAAGATCTTGTATAACAAATGTACAAACTGTTCTCACTTACATGAGAGATGTCCAGGCATTACACATTCCCAATGATAATTTATTTTGAATACACTTCTCATCAGCATCATGCTGTCAGGTTGCAGGCGCTAGAGCAGAAGTCACTATGTGCTGCTGAATGTATACGATTACATACAAGAGAAAGCAATCCGAAAGCTCTCCAACATTTTTTACAATTGAAGAGCATCAGAGCAGGTAAAAATATCCCTCAGATACCAACCAGTCAGCAAGAACCACACAGGAACCTGTTGTCAGGCACCGCAGCAAATATATGGTCCTGAGAAATCAACAATAATGCATTAAAGCACGACAACCATACACATAAATTCATATACGTTAACATAACTCAGTCACGTCAAACCTACTGAGTCATGCAGTAGCAGCAGCAGCATGGTTCTGTTACAAATGGAGTTAACATTAAAGGCTTTCGGGCTCCTTTTCTCTTAGAAAATAATGCATAAAGAAAGAAGTGAGGAAGAAGTCTGCAGAGCAAAGACTTGCATCAAACACCTGGAAATACACAGATAACACCAAAGGTTCAAGTCCTCACACTGATATCCATCCCTTGGATTTTGTATTCTGTCTGAGTTCATGAAATTCTTTAATCTCATTGATTCATACTGCGGTATTTTAGTTTTTAATAAGCCATAAATTCTTCCTGTAGTGTTACAATCCAACACTGCGGATCTTGAATTATTTAATTTTCTGATGCTCTGAGCACCACTTATCTAATTTTATTTAATTTGTGTTAGAATTCCAATGAGGGTATAAATCTCATAAGCACAGACATCTGTCAGCCTGTTAGAAAGTTTAGTTTTAAACACATCCCTAATTTTGAAATCATGCTTTTGAGAAAAATTGGATGAGTTGATGAAACAGTTCCCGTACCTGCCTCGCTGGATACCAAAAGGGCTCGTTGACATTTTGTTTAAATCTTTAAGCGTATTCAACTGAATATTCTTTTACGCCTTCTCGTGTGAGCACGAACGCGCCCTCTCCTGTGTTAAAGAATCAGTAGTTTTCTCTGTTCATCCAATCTCTTTCATTGAAGCATCTCCCTCTGCCATTCAGAGTCAGGCCACCTCTGTAACAGTCCACGTTTGCTTCGTAGGGTTTTCCGTTGCCGTGGGTGGCGAGGCGGGTTTGGTACGCGTCCCCTTTGCTGTTGGTGCCGTACGTCTGATAAAGGTCAGCCTTCATCGTGTGACCTCCGGGCCGTGTTTTAGGATCGTAGAGGTCGCTCCCTCTTCTGATGCCCTCATCGCACAGTCCGTCCCCATAAACACCGCTCCCATAATGCTCGCTCTTCGTTGTACGGCGACCCAGACTCCTGTCATAAAACTCCCTGGGAGTGTCTCGGCTGTAACCCAGACCGCTGTCGCTCACCTCCCGTTTCCCTGAGCGGCCCAAGCTGGTGTCCTGGAAGTTGCCACGGCGCCCGAGGGTGAGGTCATTCAGATCAAAGTTTAGGAAGCAGCTCTCCGTACTGGCCAGGGTCACAAAGCCGCTCTCTGTGTCCCGACCCCCGAGGTTGTCGTAGTCCCCCGTGGGGGTGTCGGGAGAGGAGCACAGGAAGGAGGTGTTTTTGGTGTGCGGGCGAGCCGACACCAAGTCATCGTCATTTTGGGAGCGGATGACGTTGTAGACGTCAGTCGGAGTGGCGCTGTGACTGGGGCCTGGCTCCGGGGGGCACACTTCCAGTTTGTGATCTTTCTTCCTGCTGTTGTACAGAGAGAAGCATAAATAAATAATAACATCACTGACTCATAAATATTGGGATGTTAATGGTTGACAACAGCAACAGTTCAAGGTAAACATGGCTGAGGTGTGTGGTTGTTGTTGTTTTCCTGTTCTGGAACTTTACCGTCTGAAGAGCATCTTAAAGCAGCAGACTCCGCTCACCGTCATGAGCAGCAGGATGAGAGGAATGCTGGGAATGATTATGTAAATGATGTTTGGAGCTGAAAAGGAGACAGCAGAAGCACAAATGTAGTTACTCTCAGGGTGTGTGTGTGTGTGTGTGTGTGTGTGTGTGTGTGTGTGTGTGTGT
>BJFM01001570.1:47594-64734 GCA_016586285.1 Arothron firmamentum
GTGTGTGTGTGTGTGTGTGTGTGTGTGTGTGTGTGTGTGTGTGTGTGCAAGCTAACCATTACTTATGTTGTGTTTGTGGTCACTTGGAAACACCGACGAAGGCAGGATGTCTGGAATTTACCAATAATGACACTTTTAATTAAATGCATCAATCATAAAAAAAAAAAAAAAAGAAAACCTCCAGAAAGGTTTGAACCACAGAGGCTGTTTTACTTGTTTGATTAGAGTCTGGAGAAGGCGAAGGGTCTGCCAGCGTTTCTGCGGATGAAAAGGAGTTGAGGTCAGTGGTGCACAGTTATTGCCAGAAAGCGTTAAAGCCACGTCGGCCGTACCTGCCGTGTATTTACAGATGAAGTTGTTCTTGGTTTCACAGTTGTCATCGTTCCACTGGAACATATAGAGACCCCCCAGACCAGGAGGAGCTGACGGCTGGTGATACATGACCACACACACTTCGTAACCGCATGACGGCTCATCCCAGTGCCAGTTTCTACACACACACACACACACACACACACACACACACACACACACACACACACACACACACACACACACACACACACACACACACACATATATAAATTAAATGTTGTAAAATGTTCCTTGTTTGTGGTTTTTCGTCTCTTGACCTCTTGACCCTTTCCCACCCACCTAAATGTGGATTTGCTTCCGTCTGTCCAGTAGTACTGTTTGGAGCAGTCTGAGCTGCTGTCCACCTCTGCCTGGTTCCTCCGGAGACCGATCCAGAAGTCTCCGTCGGTGGGCCGGAGCTCTGTGATGAGCTGCTCCACCAGCTTCTGCTCTGGCGCTGACTCCACGCTCAGCAGCTGCCCGCCGTCCCGCCTGCAGGCCAGGTCGGCGTCCTTGAAGTTCAGCTTCCGCTTCAGCTCGGAGAAGTAGGCCAACTTGTAGCAGGGCTTCCCTCTCCCCGCCCTGCACACGCGCTGACCTGCACCCACACAGAGAAGTGACCCCTCACATGCCATTCGGTTGTCAGGACAACCAGGTCTGATATAATATTGATCAATGTTGGTGGCAACAGGTGGATCATCTACTGGGCTAATAAGGAACGATCCACATCTAGTCAATTCAATTCTGTTTTATATTGATTTTAATGTTGCGTGCCTATCTGACAGGTTTTTGTGCAGCAGTCATATATCACACATTACTTCCCATTTTTTAAGTTAAAAAAACCAGTCTTTTAGTCAAGTTTTATGCCTCCTATCTTTGCTTATTTATCTAATTGGATCACTCCTCTCCATCAGTCCATACCGAAAGGATTGTCATCAAGAATTAAGAGTGCTGCCTACCTTTGGTTTCAAATATATTCGCTTGAATATCCAAACATCCAGCACGGAGTTGTGAGCATTCCAGGAGGAACCCAAAGATGGAGAGACATTTGAATCAAGACTTCTTGTTCTTCTGTGTGCTGTTTTTTTGTGCTCATCTTACCTGTAATGCGGCTTGTGGCTGCAGATGCATCAAAACACAGAGAGAGGAGGTAAAAGAAGAGCGTGCACATGTCCATGGTCTTCTTCTTCTTCACTCCACCGTCTGAACGTCTGGAGCACAGTGGGGCTCAGGTGGAGACAAACCCTAAAAAGAGAGAAAGCTGAAGAGGCCACCAAGACACAAATCTCCTGCTGGATCTGCTGACAGAGAGTTTGTGAGGTGCAAGGAGGAGCAAAAAAGAGGAGGAGGAAAAGAAGAAAAGGGCTGCGTGTTTGAGAGGGGGCTGTAATCTGTTAAGAGCAGCCGTAATGATTGGAAGAAGAGGGGCTGCATCGATCCCAGACATCTAATCATGATAGTGCTCCCCATCGTAAACGCTGACAAGAGGCAGATTTCACTCCTTCCTTTATTACTTAAGGCTTCAATTATCATCACAAAAGTGTTACATGAAAATGATCTGCTTTAACTCGATCAGAGATCATTTTGAAATATTTCTCCCTGGTCAATACTGCAGGCGTATCGCCACGCTCCCCCCATCTTGTGTTTCCCTATAAAGCAGGAGAGAATGGCAATGCGGCTGACACCTTCCAGAGGAGATCAATAATATTTCTCTTTCGGGTAAAATATATAAAACAATTAGAGCTGAAAAAGGTGCATCCTCAGGATCGTGCGGGTGTGGCTGATGTGATTGCCCACAATGACCTCATCCTTTCTCCCCAGTCAGCCCTGCCCACCTCATACCAGTGGGGGTGGGAGGTGTTTGCTTCATCAACAGGTTCAGCTAAAGGGTAAAGGAGCTGCAGTTTTCTGAGGTTTGAAGATGCGCTCACGATTGCTGTGTGTCTTAAACTTTATTTGATGACTTCTGCATTAACAAAGCGTCGAACAATGTTTTCTTTCTCTGGTGACATTTTCATTCAATAAACCTCACAAAAACGTATTTTTGGAAATGAATCGAATTGTGTAAAGAAAATGCAGCTGTAGCTGTTTTTGCATCTCTGCTTGAGCCAAGTGGCTGCACCTCAATCTATCTATTGTAGCCAACACTCGTATTAAAATAAAAGTCCGATTTTTCCTTCAAATATAAAGCAGTTTCACGACAATCCCTCCACATAACAGCCAACATGAACTCAGTTCATTGGAAAGAACTTTTGCAGCCCCAAAACATTATAATTTGCTTTTTTTTCCTTTTTTTTTTTTTTTTGGTAAAATTAAATTAAATGCAACGTTCGCTTTTAAGGAGCTAGGGAATGGATGGATGAATACAGTCGACCAACAGGGGAACTCTCTATCTCTATAATGATGTTACAGCATTTCATATGAAAACGTCAGCAGAAGCCACAGATACACGCAAATCGCTTTAACTTGCACAAACCAGCGGAAAGTGTATGCACGCAGTTCTTAATGGCAGTAATTTTTTAAATGGCCCATAAGGGTGATTTAAAGCTTGCAGAGAGACAGATCAGCCAGAGTTTACACAGCAAGATGCTTCATCTGGAAGATGCTGCGTGTGCTAGGGCTGGATAAAGAAGGTGGGGGTGGGGGGGTGGGGGGGCTTCTAAGAATATAGAATCTGTATGCAAGCTGTTCGGTTTAGCTTTAACTGATTGATTTCAGTCTTTTTCTTTTTCTTTAAATTGACGGCAAACTGAGCTGCCAGCATTAGCAGGTGATGCTCTCAGAGACAGAAAAGTAACAGAGACCTCCACCGGGACCGAATAAGGAATTCTTCTTGCTTTAAATTTCCTTCTTGTTTACAGTCTCTGAGAGGGTTTCATTCAATTAAGGCTCTCCCATACGTCGCTCATCTCACACAGTCGGTCTCTCCATTGCTCCTCTCATCCCACTGGTCTCCTCCCTCTTTCCCAATTAGCTAAAGGGAAACCAGATGAATGTTCCCATTGGGGGACAGTACATCATTGTCCACACACGCGCGCACGCACGCACACACACACACACACACACACACACACACACACACACACACACAGAAAGAAAACACTAGTGTCACAAAGTCAGAGTAGCCTAAAATATCCTTCTGTCTTTGACATCTGAGTTCAACCTATAAACATTAGTGAGGACATTGATTTAGAATGTTAAATGTGTGTTTTCACATGGGCCACGCCTGACAGCATAATGGTCGACAGATCATGGTTAGATGGCAAAGAAAAAAGTCACGATGAAGCCATAAACTCACTCTGACCGCAACAAATCACTTGTAATGCAATGGCCTTCTTTATTCCTGTGCTGCAAAGATACAGCAATGAATGACAATCCCGGACCATTTCCATTTTAAAGCCACAAAGAGAATGAAAATAACCTGATTAGTCACCAAAAAGAATTTACCTTTCTACTAAATTCACTTTGAGTTATCTGAGATGGCGCTCTGCCAGAGCTGAGGGTCCGCATTGCGTATATTTGCATAAGAGCTGGAGACGGGCCCCGAGTCAGTGACCCAGCTGGACAGCTCCATCAGCAGAGGAGATTTTTGATGAAACCTTTTAGGCCCTGGAATAATTCTTTAAGTAATTGCCTTATTAAGCAGTTGGGGAAAGTTCACCAGGGAGTGCACTTAAAAAAACAGTGAGAGTGAACATGTCAATCATTTGGTGTCATCAAAGGTTATCAGGCAAAGTTCAGACAGTTCACCTTTTATCTGGCCCTTTCATCCAGACCGGCAGCTGAGAGTTTCATAACTTTCCTTTTTCCAGAAATCATGGGTACTTAAAATCCGTGGGCTTTATCTGCCTTTATTAAACAGCAAACAGAAAAAAAATGTCAGATGTTCAGCACGTCTCGGTACAATCACCAGTCAGACACACTCCAATGAAAACCTCACACAGAGTAAAAACTTGAAATGGCTTTAATGTATACTGCATACTGATCCTGTTTCAGATACCTGGCAGAGATTTTCTTAAAAATATCAACATGTCTGCTAATTACAATGCCACCTTTACACACACACACACACACACACACACACACACACACACACACACACACACACACACACACACACACACACACACACACACACCTACCATTAAAAGAATAAACAGCAGAACAAACTATTGTATAACATAGCAAATGTAAAGCACGTAAGCATCTAGGTCTTCAAGAATTGAAGTGGTGCATATTCATCCTGTGTGTCATTTCCAAGGATGCCTTTCAGAAAGGGGATGACTTTGAAAAGATTTATGTGGAAATCTCTTGAGTTCTTCTCGGACTCTCTGAGCTGGCCTGACCTGCACAGGCTCTTGGTTCCCCAGCTGACCAATGCGACCTGTGAACGGAGCCGTTCATTACTGCCTCTGTGATATCAGTTACGCTGCTGGAAGAGAACGGCTGCTCACCTGTACTGTACGCTGCTCGTAGTTCTTGAACACAGCACCTCCGGAGTCACCTGTACCATCAAGCACATGAACACCCTCAATGAAAAGCTCACAGAAGAAAAAGCTTCTCGCAAAGTTAATGTATGCTGATACAAAAACATACCTGTACATGCTATATGATCTCTAAATGGCATCTGGCCGCCAGTGCAGATGAAGTTATCAGTCACAGGGATCTTGGGATTATCCGTCTCGATGCCCTCAGCCTGCAAAGCGTGTCGGATGCATTCATCCCTCTGCGAGGTAGAAAAGAGAAATGTGCCCTCTTTTTATTTGCAAACACAATGCAAGAAAACTTACACTGAAACCCCAAACTCACATTATCGCCAAGTTTCGCGTGGACTTCCTTTTTATGCACGTTGATTTGACTTGACTTGGTCAGGAAGAACAGTTTTTCAAGATGGGTACTGAGCAGCTTTTCCTCTGTAAGTAAAAACAGAGAGGAAAGTGGTGAGGTTAGAGAGGCTGTTCCTTCTGTGGCAGCTGAGAAGGACAGAATGAGGGGAGGAACAGGCACATGCATCACTCCTGCAGAACAAGAACTGAGGGGAGGAGTTTGTATCAGCAATAAACAACAATGCATGGAACTTTATGCTCTTCAAGTTGTGTCAACGGAGCTGCAGCATGTCTACAGGAATCATCTCACCTTGCTGCTTGCAGGTCGAGTCACCAACCAGGCCGAGAGCGTTACTTGTCTCCTGGGTGCACGGAATACAAATAGGCCTGAAACCGAGGAAATGTGCACGAAGTGAAGCTCACACTTTCTGCAGAGAAAGATGTATCAGGTCTAAAATCAGCTGTTCTCACCTGACAGCAGAAGAGATCTGAACGTCTTCCTCTAACTGGATCAGAGCCACATCGTAGTCGTAGAACTCTTTCACGCCCTGTTTTGCTTTAGCGTTAATGTTGTAGTTTGGGTGTAATTTAAACGTTTTCACCCTCTTTCCTGAAAAAAAAAAAAAAGTAATTAATGCACAACATTGGTATGGAAAAAGTCTGATTATTAGAATACATCAGAGAAAAAAACAGAATAATTGGAATTACTTTTGCCTTTTCCATCATCAATCTCGACCTTAACGTTCTCGGGTAGATCTCCAAATGTGAAGCAGTGAGCGGCGGTCAGAACAAACTGAGGAGACACCAAGGAGCCGAGGCAAGTCTTTAGGCTCTCTTCACTCTACAAATTTCCATAAAAGAAAAAGAAAAACAGGTTAGCTGTCATCAAGGTTGCACACAGAAATGTAAAGCGATGATATAGTAGATCAACTCGTAGACTCATAGATGTAGATGCTGGAGCTCTAGAAGAACTGCGTAAACATTCACCTGCACGTCAATGAACGCCATCCATGGATACATTTTCCTGATGCTGTCTTTATCACCTGTATCATAGTCTTTGTGAAGACCACACAGACCAACAACCTCTTCTTCATCTGTGTAAAACAGATAAACGTCAGTGAAAAGCCTGGTTCTGCAAATCACTATTCCAAAAGGGGCGAGGTAAGTGTTGGTGACAGCATACCGATGATCTCATCAAAGGTCTCCTGTAAGTTTGTGATGTCCTTCATCTTGAAGAAATGGTGGTCACCAGTTCCCGCAGTGAGGGGCTTCAGGTCCGAGTCATAGATCTCTGCCCCGATGCCGAAAATATAAATGTCTGGAAGAGAACGTACTTTAGTGGATTAGTCAAATGTGTTAATGTAAAAGGATGATGTTGCTTATCGATTGGTGACCTAGCAGAATGGTGACAAACGCATTTACCCAGATATTCCTCTCTCGGGTTCGCGCCGGTCTCCTCATTGATAGCGTTCATGTAAACCAAGTTCTTTATTTTCGCCACAGTTGGAAGAGGTGAACCACCCATATTATAAACACCTGAGAGGACAGAGAGAACGACAGGGACGTCTTAGAAGATTTTGAACTAACATGAAAACATGAAGTCTAGAAAAATCATTTCTGCACTGATTTCCTTTAATGCTCATGTGACAAATCTAGACCCACCATCTGTAAAGACGAGGATGGCGTGACGATGCTCCTCAAAAGTCTTTTCTCCGACTCGTTGCTTTATGAGAGCCATCCGCTCCAAAATGGTCCTGAAGGCCAGGTTCAGGTCCGTCCCTGTGTGCTCCGCTGTTGGTGAAAACACATGTGAATACACTGTAAGGGTTTAAGGCAGATGCTTTTATTTTGTGTGCTTTTTAGTTCTGCTTCTTGTGTTGCTGCTATTTTTACTCCTTGTGTTGTGGATTGATTGTGCACACCTGAACCCCAGTCTAATCACTGTCATTATTTAAGGCCGGGTCCCTCAAGCTGCCATTGCCAGAACGTCAGTTTTCCATGTTCCTTATGGATTCTACTTTTTGCAGATTTAACTTTTTGTGGATTTGAGGGTGGTTTTTTTTGTTGTTTGTAGTTTAACCTAGTTAATCTAGCGCTTTTAGTTTGTTTTTGGAAAGTTCAACCTAGTGAGTCCAGCGCTTAGCTCTTTTGTTAACCTGTTTCCTAGCCCTGCTAGTGATTCTTGGTTTGCTTCTTTAGCTATTGTGGAGAATAAATACTTTTCCTGCCACAGTTGGGACTCCTGCCTCTGCTTGTGGATCCAGACTCTGTTCAACTCTTAACACGCAGCAATGGTGAACCGATATGCTTGACCCACCGTTTACTTTGAACTTCTTCAGTGCTCCCTTGATGTCAATCTGTTGGCCGTCGAAAAAGTCTAGAATGTTGACCACTTCGGAAAGCTCGGACGAGAAGAAGAGTAGCTCGTAGTTTGGACTCACGCTGAAGGATGAAATCTGTGCAGATGTCAAGCAGATGCGACACGGGTGATCTTTGATGCATGCAGCTGTTCAGCTGCTGGGCCATGTGTTATTGATGCAGCACCAGTCGTACTTGTCTGTGCATTAAACTGCAGGTGAGCACGCTTTTGTTGAGTAATCGATTCTGATTTCAGTAGAATACGTATCCATGCCCAGAGCCTCACACCGAGGATCATCAATCAAGATTATGATGTGTAATACATAATGAAATTTCCTGTAATTGCTGTGCTGGCAGCCAAGCAGGGCTCAGATATTACTGTGCTGTGTTTTGTCTGCCAAGTGCACCTCTGAAAAAGTGTGGGACAGAGTTAATGATGACAGAAAGAGGAGTCCAGTTTTGCATCTAGTAAAAAGAAAATCTCTTATTTTCTATTGTGCGTAAAACACCTTCTTCCTCTTCTTATTCACAGTATAAATAGTATTTCAAAATACCAAATAAAATGGTACCACGGCTAATTTAATGTCAATATTTGGATTTTCATAGCATGTCTGCTGTAAATCAAGCAAACCTTTTCTTTTTTCTCCGTGGTGAACCGCAATACTGGCTGCCGAGTCGGCACATTCTGAGCATTCATGCTGCTGTGGGTTCATGTCCTCCATTAACAAAAACTGTAAAACTTCCACTGTTCGTTGTTAAACTCCTGGCTTTATTTTTGGATGGCTTCATTTCCAGCATTTTTTTTATTTAAGAGAATTGCACCCATCCCTCACCTTTGTGATAAGTTTCAAGATGGCGTCCTTCGCGCTGGTCACGTGCTCCTTTTCGATGCTCTCGGAAATGTCCACAGCGATGTAAATGTTGAGCGTCCCATTTTTTGAAATGCGGATTTTCCTCTCGCCCTGAATGTCATCTGTACATTCCCACACACAGGGGAAAAAACAAAGTTATTGTGCTATAGATTTCAGAGTGTTTAGAGTTCACCTTGAACTTACTGATGGACTCCAAGGTGGTCAGGCTTCCTTTGATGGCGCTGCCAAAAGACTGGGAAACCTCCAGAGGAGTGTCATACGTATGTTTGACTTAAAGGGTTAAAAAGATTAATATTTAGACTATGGAAAAAAGATAATGCACAATAATGGATATTTTGCCTTACAGTAACATGCTGGTTCATTGCCTGTCCACTGGCCGTTCTCCTGACATGTCCTTTCACTGGATCCCATCAGGAAGAGTTTGTTGGTGCAGCTGTATCTGACTTTGTCATCAATTCCAAATATGTTGCCTGATCTCATACTACCAGCTGGAATACCAGGATCGGCACAGTGATCCCCCGCTGCATCGAAGAGCATGACAAAACTCGTGAGTGCTGAGGTGACGATGGAGAGCAAGGAGAAAGGAATGAGTGTCGGGCTTACAGTCGCGGCTGCAGATGGGAGTGGAGCCGCTCCACTTTCCGTTCGGTAAGCAGACACGTCTGGAGGAACCTCGCAACGTGTATCCAGAGTCGCACTCATAGGTTGTCTCATTGTCCAAAAAGTACTTTTCCTGAGGAGGTGAGACGTTGCCAGACGTCAAAACGTTGGGGTCAGGGCACTCAACCACTGCAACACAAAATAAATAAATATAGACACATGCATATATGCATATATATATATATATATATATATATATATATATATATATGTGAGATAAAAAAGAAAATGAGAAACAGGATCTTCATCACTTACGTCTGCATCTCTGAGGGAGAGCTCTTCTGGAAACTGGGGATGATTTCCAGGCGCCATTCTGCTGGCAGGTTTTTGTCAGGTACGGGTATGGGTAGTACCCCTCAGGACAGTAGTAGACCAGCATACTGCCGGCCTGAAGCTCCCTGGTTAGTTTGTAATGTCCTCCAATAATCGCTACATCTTCTTCTGTGCAATCACTCCAAACGTGTCCTGAAAAACATTAAATTACATATTGAGCGAAGTTTAGTTACAAAGCTCCCAGAGTAAGTAAGTAAAATTGCAGGAGCGTTTCTAAATATAAATATAATAATATCTGTTCCATCCGTATCTGAAAGACCGTAGCTTGTTCTCACAGATAATGTGAGTTAAAGCAGCTCACCCACACAGATGAAAAATAAAAGCGCAGCAGTCCAGCTCCAGCAGACGGACATCCTCATGTGGAAAGTAAAACTTGACAATGTAAAATTAGCTGGTTGTAGAGGACCTGGAGATGTCAAAATGACAGAAAAACGGGGAGTTGAAGATCATAGACCAAACTTATACTGATTAACTTCAAGGTAAATAAAAAAATCAATATGTATTACAGGAAACGGCGAACTTCCCACATTTTTTGTTTACACCTGCAATTGCCTGTAAGTGAGTAATTACCAATACTCAAGAAATTACCGGAAAGTTATCATGTTTGAACAAAGTAATAAAATTCTTTAAAGGTTTGATGTTACCTGATTTTTTAAGGAATGTTGTCAAGAACTCTATTTAGTCTGATCTGACCTTAAACAAGCCGCGGCCTCCCCTTTCTGTGGCATCTGTATTTAGCACTCTGTGTGTGCACCAGGTCATATGACTTCCAAAAATAATTGCGTAACTCAGACAAAGTACATACTACTTCATCATTTCCCAAAAGCTGCTGGCAGATTTAGGTCACTTATTGGCGTGCTGATTCAGGTATTGATTGAGCTGCACGGATGGTCACTGAGGATTAGTCTAACTGCTGATCCTGCAAGCATGATGCTTAAATGACAGCATCTGTCCCTTTAGTCTGTTTCATTTCTTACTCATCAGAATTATATGCAACAGTTCGTACTGTCCCTTAAAGGTATTACTGTTATTCTCTAAACAATATGTACCCAATTCATTGTTTTGTTCTCTTATAGGCTATACATTAAAAATCTACCTTTTTTCCTTTCAGTTTATGTCTCTTTTTTTGGCTTGTTATACATATTAACAATGTAAACTTGAACAACACACAGCAGTGGCATGCATTTGCTTTGCGTCCAAAGGGTCATTACAGCTTAAATTCCCTGAAAAGAACACAAATCTGAATCTGCAGTGCCTCTGTTGGGGTGCCATCCTCTGGGCAAACACTGACAGGGGTTGATTTTTAAACAATATAACCTGTATTACCGGCCATGAGAGACTCATGTTTAGACATGTCAGTGTGACAACAGGGACACATTTTTGTCTAAAATTAGAAGATGAGGGATTTGTCAATATCAGACACTAACATGGAAATTCCACCAACAGTTATAAAATTTAGGCACTTTTACTCAATCTAAATTAACTTTCATTACACAGTTTAGTCTACTCCTCATTTTTGCTACATATTTTCCATTTAATTTTGATGTAACAGTCAATGTCACATGCTTTTATTTCACTTTTATTTTTTGCATTTATTTCAATCATATTTTTGATGACTGATGACTAGCATTTATCAAAATAATTTTTAGCACGGTAGCTTTAGTATTAATCCGGAATTAGTTTTGAGTACAAAATTACATATAACTATGCAAACTTTGTTGGCAGGGGGCGATGTCGCGCCACTGCTGAAAGAGAAGAAAAAGAAGAAGAAGAAGAAGAAAAAGAAAAAGAAGAAGAAGAAGAAGGGGAAGTGACGACTCTGACGGAAGTCATGTCTGGGAAAAACAACAACGCGCCAAATTTGTGCAGAATCCATGCTTCGTTACACATGAGAAAGTTTAAGTAACATTATATAATATCTTTAACACAAACGCTGTAGGCTCCGCAGGTAAGTTCAAGAGGTTTTTAAATAGAAGTTTGGATATCTGCTCCTTTTAGATAGTTTCCTCATTTTAGGTTAAAGTTGGTTTTACTCGGTTACAGGAAAATCAATGGACGAATCTATTAATACTCAGACAACAAATAAGAGTCAACATTAGCTTAAAACAGTGTTATTGTGGGTGAGTATTCTTTGTTAACCTATCAAGGATGCTGTGTTTCTCTCATTAGCATGGCTGTACCTTTCGTGCAGGACTGGGACCTTGTTCAGACACTGGGAGAAGGAGCTTATGGAGAGTATGATTCCTCATTCATTTAGATTTTTGTTTTATTAGACTTATTATATTGTATGAAATGCATTCCATAGGTAATATAGTATTGACATTTTCATTGTAACACGATTTAGAGAAGATATGTACGACTTGATTTAACTTTGTTTGAAACAGTAAATAACTACATGTCAACACCACCTGCTAACCAGAATAAAGCGTGAGCGTTCACATTCGTTCAACTTTGCCTTGGTCCCAGGGTCAGGCTGCTGGTGAACAGACATACGGAGGAGGCAGTAGCAGTTAAAGTTATTGACACTTCTCAGGCAAAGGATTGTGCTGAAAATGTCAAGAAAGAGGTCTGCATTCACAAGGTAAGGTCGCTTAACCTCAAATACGAGGAAAAATATAGGTTTATATATATAGGAGTGTGGAACTTTGCAATAGCAAGTAATATATCTGTGTATGTGCTTTTGGTCAATAGATACTTAGCCATGCCAACATTGTGCGTTTTTTTGGGCATCGGAAAGAGGGTCCAACTATGTACCTCTTCCTGGAATACTGCTCTGGAGGAGAGCTATTTGACCGTATAGGTGAGACATTTAACTAAATTCATCAACCAAAGTGAAAAAACACATTTTCATACTGTGTTATGATATGGTGTAGCAGATATCAGCTTAATGTTAAAATTCTTTCTTTAAAGGTTAATTACTTAAATGCTTATGATGTATATTTTTGTTGTTTTCAAACCTTCCTCAAAGAACCTGATGTGGGAATGCCAGAAAAAGATGCTCACAGATTTTTCCTGCAATTAATATCAGCTGTGGTAGGTGAAGCTAATCTTTTTGATGAAGAGTCTCCTCTGCCAATTTCTCCTATCACCTAATTCACAGTCGCACTTTTACAGGAATATCTCCACAACATTGGCATCACGCACAGAGATATCAAACCAGAAAACATTTTACTAGATGAAAAAGGTAAAGGCGTATTTTAACTGTTGGTCACTTAATATAGATCTGCTTCTGTTATAACGTTGTGTGCTGTTCTCATTTACCTTCAGATAACCTAAAGCTGACAGATTTTGGCCTGGCCACCATGTTCCGTTTCAAAGGACGAGAGCGCCGGCTGAACCGGTTGTGTGGGACTCTTCCTTATGTTGCTCCAGAGCTCCTCGGCCCAGAGGATTACAAAGCTCAGCCTGCAGATATCTGGGCTTGTGGAATAGTTCTCACTGCCATGCTGGCTGGAGGTGGGATCAATACATTACAATCTCTGATCTGGACCCTGCATCAACCTTAACATAATCTAACTTGTTGACATTTTGTCAAACTCTTTCTGCTTGTTTTGCAGAACTGCCTTGGGACCAGCCCACTGAGAGCTGCCAAGAATATTCGGACTGGCTTCAGAAGAAAACATACCAGCCTCCCTGGAAGAAGATAGAGCCAACGCCTCTTAGTGAGTGACAGTTTATGTACATTTGTAACACTATGTTGAACTGACACATTACGCACAGTAGATACTCAAACATCTAAATTGGTTTTTGAGACTCAATTAATAAAAATATTCTCGACGTGACTGTGTTGACATCTACCATTGTTGAAATATTTCTTTTTCATAGGTTTGTTGTCCAAAATATTGGTAGCTAGTCCAAAGGTCCGTATCACTGTTGCAGACCTGCAGAAAGATCGCTGGTATTCCCAAGGCAAGTCTCAGTGTCAGAATCATCGAAGTGTCGCCAACTTTAAAGTAACCAAACTAGACTCAAGCGTGTAAATCTCTGCAGGTGTGAAGCAGCCGCTCCTGGGCTTAGGAAACAAGATCAGAACAGATGAGGGACTCGTATCCCGCAACAGGTCAGAGCATTTACTGTTAATAGTCATATCAGCAGCAGCATTCAGTCCTGAGTCATTTGTCCTTGTGCAGTGATGACAGGATGCAGTTCTCCAGCTCTCAGCCCGACTTTGCTGCAGGCGGTTGGGAAGCGGTGTCAGTAACCAGCCAAACAGAAGATAAGGTCAGCTTCTCTCAGCCAATCAAACCAGAGCACATGTTGCTGGGTAGTCAGCTGCTGGGCACACCTGGAGCTAGTCAGGTAAGATTCAAGGTTTTACTGAAATATTTTATTTAGCTTCAGATCATCTACCAGAAACACACGCATACTCAGAAGTACTGTTTAATTTGTACTCCTCCTCCTCACATCTGTCTCCAGACACTGTTGCAGAGACTAGTGAGAAGACTGACCCGTTTCTTCACCACCGTGAACGCTGACGCTTCTTTAAGCGCCCTGAAAAGCGCCTGTGACTGCCTGGCACTCAACTACAAACTCACCTGCACCAAACTGGTACATCTGTACCTGGGTAAAGTTAACCGTAATAAAATCGTCTATGTTAACACTAAGCTTTAATTTTTCACCTTCAGGTGACGGTGAGCACCCTGGACAAACGCAACAATAAGCTAATCTTCAAAGTTCATTTACTAGAGATGGATCAGAGGGTTCTGTTGGACTTCAGGCTGTCTAAGGTGGGTGTGCGGTCATCGTATGTAACATTTTTGGTATATTTTTTGACTATATTTAACACAAATTACTGTGTGTAGCGCAGTGTTGCGCTACAAAAAGTAAAAACTATGATTTTTAATTTGTGACTGTACCTTCGTAGCTTCCAACAGAAGCTTTTTACTTGACAGTAAATCTCTTGTTTCTGTGTTTCTAGGGGGATGGTTTAGAGTTTAAACGTCTCTTCATGAAAATAAAACAGAAACTTGGCGACATCATCAGCACTCAGAAGATAACATGAGGAGCCTTCAAGAACATCAACACGTGTCTGAAGGACACGTCCACACTTAGCTTTTTTGTTATTCTGCTCTTACTTGCGTGTTTCTTTGCTGTACTTGTGAAGCATCAGAAGATGCTTCTGACAAATTTAACGAGATTTTTCACTTTTTAGGTTTATTGGTTTGGTTAAACGTTGATGGGGGCGTATGTGTCCTGGGTCTATGACAACTGAGAAACTTGTTATAATTATGTTTTACGCAATGTTCATTACAATGTAAATTATTAAAGAAACAACTTTGTAAGAATCTTCCTAAGGACTATTGATTCAAATATTCTGTTTAATAGTTAAATCCTAAAAATCTTAATGAGGGGAATTCGCTACAAACAGGATGAAGCTGATTTCACATTCCTAATAGTAAAAAGAGATAATCAATGGTATATTTTTAATGGGCCACAAAAACAAATAATCAAGCTTGATTTAGATGTGACAATGAAAAACATAATCACAGATACTAATCGAATAAAAATGTAACAAGATCGAGACAAAAGATTAGAGTTAGGTTTTGCGTTTTGTTTTTTTAAAGGATTTTTCATTCTAATTGAGGGAAAAATGTACAAACTGATGATCCTTCCCTTGAAAAAAAGTAATCTCAAAGGATTTATTACAGGCCCCCAGTTTCAGAAAGTAGTTCTTTTTGTCTGAACATGCCATCTACTGTTCACAAATTCAGCCATCTAAAAATGTTAACGGTACATATTCGTCCTGTGTATTGTTTCCGAGGACAGACTTCAGAAATGGAACCACCCTGAAAAGATTAATGTGGAAATCTCTGGAGTTCTCATCGGGCTTGACGAGGCCGCTCCTCCGGCACTGCTTGTTTCCCCAGCTGACCAGTGCGACCTGTGGCAGAAAACACCCCAGTTAGTGCAAACACCTTCCTCCTGAGCTCATTTACATCCATTAACTGAGCAGATGCGCGTCCTTAACCTGTATTGTGCGATGTTTGTAGTTCTTGAAAACAGCACTGCCTCCGTCACCTAACACAAAACATCCCCATCACATGGAATAACCACAGCCAAGCTTCACCGTGGAGGGTACAAACCTGCACATGCTTTATGTTCTCGAAAAGGAGTCTGACCGCCTGTGCACAGGAAGTTATCAGACACAACATCCCTGGGGTTAGTTGTTGTTATTCCTTCAGCCTCTAACGCATGACTGATGCATTCATCCCTCTGCAGGTGGGAAGAACCATTAAAATACACACCCGGTGCAACAAATTTGAGTGAACAAGGTAGCGTCAGACTCACATTATCACCAAGTTTAGCGTAGACGTCTTTTTCTTCTAAACGGTATGACGATTTGGTCAGGAAAGTGAGCCGTTCCAGATGATTCTTCAACAGAATTTCCTCTGTTTTGAGATAGCACAGATCCATATCAACAAACTTATCATCTGCAATGTTTAACATCGTCAAACTGAACATTATTTGTAAAAGAATTTCCTCTGTTGAGGTCTTTATGATATGTGACCTTGTTGCACACATGTAGAGTTTCCGACCAGCTGGAGAGCATCACTTGTCTCCTGGGTGCAGGGTATGCAAATAGGCCTGACCAGAATGCCAAAAACAGACATTAAACTCAACTATTTCTATATTATTTATGACTAAAAGTCCACATTTGAGCATGAGCAGCTCTCACCTCGCAGCACGTGAGATGTGAACGTCAGTCTCCAGCTGGATAAGAGCCACGTCATAGTCGTAGTACTCCCTCACACCCGCTGCTGCTTTGGCATTAATGTTGAAGCTGGGGTGTATGATCACCTTTTTAACTTTTTTACCTGTAGAACAAGGTTGCCATAGATTTAGGGAAAAAAAGAAGGGGTCTCTCTCTTGAAATAAAAACAATATTTTCTAAACTATCTGAGGACTCTGGGAAAAGACTTTTGCTCGGGTTTTTTTTTGTTTGTTTGTTTTTTGTTTTACTTTTGCCAGCTCCGTCATTGATCTCCACAATAATGTGTTCAGGTAAATTCCCAAAAGTGAAGCAGTGAGCAGCGGTCAGCACAAACTGGGGAGACACCAGAGAGCCGAGGCATCTTGTTTGAGTTACTTCATTCTAAAGTGTTAAACAGAAAAAAAAAAAAAAAAAAGATCACATGGCATTCTGAGGTGATCCGGATGCAGAGAGGCAGGATTAGCATGTTCCGGTTTCTCCTCTGCAAAAAACAGTGAGATTTAGATGAATAATAAACATGGAAGATTCACCCTGACAAAGATTAACGCCATCCACGGGTACATTCTCTTTTTCATGTGATCATTGGTGTCGTGTTCCACGTGAAGACCACACAGACCCTTCACTTCTTCATCATCTGAATAGAAGCACAACAACACTCACTCTCATCGTATAATGCAAATGCATGAGGGGTTAAAGGAGCACAGTTAAGATGTTGAGGCCTCACCAATTATTTCATCAAAGAGCTCATGGACGTCAGACAAGTGTTTTAATCTGAAGTAATGCTTGGAATTGGTTCCTGTTGTCAGGGGATGAAGGTCCTCATCAAAGGGGTCAGCTCCGGTAGCAAAAATGTAAATGTCTGTAAAATCAAATGCAAAATGCATTTTGCCTGAATATGTTGAATTCATGCCAGTATGGTGCCTTTATTTCATATTTCATGCCAGTATGGTGCCTTTATTTCATATTTCATGCCAGTATGATGCCTTTATTTCATATTTCATGCCAGTATGATGCCTTTATTTCAT
>BJFM01001570.1:73754-85714 GCA_016586285.1 Arothron firmamentum
ACACACACACACACACACACACACACACACACACACACACACACACACACACACATCCATCTAAGTGTGTATGCAAGAGCAGGCACTGCTGGTGTCATGTGCACCACCCGTGTTTTGTTACAGGATAGATTAAAGTTTCAGAAGCAGTAGTTTGATCAGGAATTCAAAAATGTACTTCTAGACAAATTCAACTTTACAGCTTTACAAACCTTTGATCAAACTTTTACTAAGTTCTACCTGTTGCAATGGTATAGCTCATAAACGTGAAGGGCTGGGTGGTAGCTTCCAAAAGATTGGATATTAGTTAGAGTTTACCGTTTGCTTTGATATATTAGCATTATTACATATTAAAGGTACCAACTTTGTGCAACAGTTTTTCAGCAGTCTCAGTTTCACTTAGAAGTGTTTGTAGGTCTCCTAATATATCTTAAAATATGAATAATTAAAAATCTCAGATCTTCTAATAATATTTATTTTATGGCAGAGATACTTACCATGCGTCTTAAAGGTAATCAAGCTGATAGATAGAAGCAAAAAGGCCAACCCAGCCAGATGCACTACCATGGTAACATGATGATCCTGATTCCACTGACACTTCACTCAAAAAATGTGGAAATGATGAAAAAACTGTGGAAGTTTTAGGAGCACCAAACCATTCTGCTTTCACCTCAGATGCACAAAGTTTCTGTTGTCCCTGATCCACAAGTTTGGTGCACTGACTTCATTAGACTGAGAGTAAGAAGGGACACTAAACTGATTTGGGCTCAATTATTCATGTCTTTTTCCTTTCTCTCTCTCTCTCTCTCTCTCTCTCTCTCTCTCTCTCTCTCTCTCTCGCTCCATCTATACAACCTTCTTTCTGTTGCAGGGTTAGAGTAACTCATCTATTATACAAGACAGGCTTCTCTCTCTCTCACACACACACACACCTTAACATTCCGGTGCATGATCATATAAGTTTCTCTGCAATAAAATATTATAATTCAGCAGATTAATGTGAACTTCCCCCTTAAATCAAGCAGCAGTGAATATCAGATGCTCCATCAAACTGAAAGGATCCTAAATTAAAAAAAGGTTATAAACCTTTAAAGATGGATAAAAAAGGACTTGATAATAACTATTAATGAGACAGGGCTTAAAATCATAGACACATTGCATGTAAAGAGGAAAAACCCTTTTAAGATGTCAGCCACATCTTCATTTTAAAAAGAGCTTATGTTTTATAAAGGAAGAAGAGAGAAGGATAAGAGTGAGGCAGTGCCAAAGGTGAGTAATCTGAGAGGAGTGTCATGAATGCAGGGCAGAGATCAATTTCCCTACAGTGGATAAGATGAGAAGCGACAGGCATCACCGCAGTTCCAAAAAAAACAACAACAAAAAAAACAGCACATGAATATAAAACTAAGATGTAACTTCAGAAATATTTACATTTTATGTGCCGTCAAAGGTGGTTTTTGTCAAAACAAATTCATGTTCTAACTTTGTATTACAGTGTCCTTTACCACTCTATATTCAAATTCTCTAATTCTCTCAATTATGCGGTCATCAGTTGAGGTCATTCTGTGCTTCTGTAGATCATTGACCTTTGACATCTACTGTTCATTGACATTCATTCACATTGTGGAACCATCACAAGAATGAATTTTGGTCCAGTTTTAACAAAACATAATTTTACTGGATTTACCTGTTTACTATGAGCTAAAGAATAATCCATTCTTTGAGGAACTAAATTTTAATGGAAAGTGGCATTATTATGTCTATTTAATATAGAATTTACAGTCATTGTTAAATGTTTACATGTGTTTTATTCAAACGCTAAAAATTCAAGGCTCATCCAACAACCAGTGTCAATGAATGCTAAAACAACAAATATCACAGATACACGTATATATAGTAAATCCAACAAAACATCTTCAGTGAATAAAAATGTGTTTTCTTTGCAAAGAAAAACATGCAATATAAAATACGACCACAATAAAAGCTTTATATACAGAAGAGGAGATGGAACCAAAAGGTGAGGGCAGCTGCTCATCAGGGGGGATACAAGGAAGGGGCAATACAGATTATGACAGACATTTTCGTAGAAAATTATATCATACAGGATAAAATAAAGGGTTGACCACATGAGAGAGCCAAACATCAAGATGTAATCCTATTTAGTTGACAATATTCTCCTATAAAATGTAACTGAATCATAAAAAAAAAACCCAGAATCTTTCCAATCAAAGTCAAATCATCTTTAACCTGACCTTCCAAACCGATTTAGTTTTAGAAAATTCCACAAACAATCGCTGCATTGTCCTCATTGACTTCCAGAGCCATCGATAGTGCAGAGAGGCTGCCTGAGAGTCCATACTCAACCTTGGAGGAAAGGGTTCGGGTTCAAATTTGATCTGCTTGTTTTCCCCAAAGTTCAGACGTACTGCTCTTTGGGAAAAGTGTACGGTGCCACTCCCGGAGGTGGGGAGGACAGACCTTGTACCGAGGGGTATTTAAAGACGGCTGTGGTGTGTGAGGGGGGAGAGTAGGTGTTTTTTGAGGAGGTGGTGGTACTGCTGCTGCTCGTGGCTGTGGTTGGCTGTGAGTGGTAAGGGTGTTGGGGCAGAAAAGAGAGGGGAGGGTTGATTGGGGGGGAGTAGGGCTCCGGGTAGTCGTCCTTATTACAGGCCAGTCTGTAGCTCACATAATCCGCTGTGTTCGGAAGCTCTTCATAAAACCGCCCAGAATGCTGCAGGAGATAGAGAATTATCAGAAGCATGATAAACTTCTAAACAACACACATTCTAAAATTGACTCAACTGATTCATTGTCATTACAACAAATCTAAGGAGCAACTGGAAGAAAACAGTTGTCATTTGCCAATCCAGTGCCCAGATTGTTGAAATAGCAAATGTACTTGTGCCTGCCTGAGTGCCCATGGGCGTGTTGGCCTTAAAAATGAGGTGTGGTCTAGAATTTTGGTGCATTAGAACTCTTGGAACAACTGTAGAGGCGCGCCACACAAAATCCTGGCATGAAGTGTGGCAGGACTATTTTAGTAACAACTTGTAACAACATTGTTAGCATCAACATCAAACTGAGTCTCGTTTCTCCTAAAGTTCTTTTCCGAGTACTTTCCTCCCTCCATTCCCTCCATGCATGTGTGCATGCATGCATGCATGCACACATGCATGCAATACACAAACTGTTGCATGTTGCAACAACAGAGCAATATGAAAGTGCTCTCAATCTGAGAAGACGGGTTATTCTTTCTGCTTTTGACCAAGGTTACCTGGACATCATCTGCTGGTCGTTTCCTAATTGGCTGGGGGAGTTTTTTGGAGGGTGAATCCCTGCTGAGCATAGATGAGAGGAAAAAGAAGGAGAGCAAGGGTGAAATCAAAGGATACAAAGTATGCCAGCATCGCTGAGGAAGAAGAGAGAGTATACGTACGAGGATTGCTTATTTCTGCTTCTTATCTTGAGCACCAGCACTGTGATTGTAATACCCATAAGCACCCCAGCAGCCAGTAATAAGGCGATCACGCTGATGACATCGCCTGTGGCAATCTGTGGCAAGGGCTTTTCTGTAGAGAAAAAACAAACAAGCACTGATCACCAATTTAATCAAGCATTCCTCATCCACACTAAACTAGAGGTCCAGTTTCAGTCTGAGGAAAATATTTCGAAGGTAAACCAGAATGATTGTGCTGACAGCATTGGTGGAATTATCTAAGCACCAGCAGTGTAAGATGCTGTATGCCATTTTATTAATGAAGGAAAAATCAGAAAAAAATCCTACCTATGATGTTGATCTCCACAGATGCTGACCGCGTCCCAATGCTGTTGGTTGCATCACACACGTATGTACCCTGCATGTCATATGTGAGCGGCCCATTAAAGATGAGGACATTGTCTCTAATCTCAGCGTTGCTCGGTATTGAGCCATTAATCCTAATAAAAAAATACAATTTTTTTTTAAATCCACATAATAAATTAAATCCACGTCACAATGTTAATAATAATTAAAAAATAACATTTCAGTAATGCAGAACTCACAGTCTCCACTGATACAGAGAGACGGAGGGGTTGGCATCAGCCTGGCAGCTCAACTGGACGTTTTCTCTGTTGAGGTACCAATTCCCATCAAACCCATCAACTGAAACATCTGGTTCATCTGAGACACAGTAAAGAGTCTGTTGAAATTTGGCTGCCTCTGGCAAACAGATTATTCACATGCCAGCCCGCTTACACTGAATATCGAGGGTGACGCTGTCGGTGAAGACCTCCTCATTGTACGTGGTGACACAGGTGAGCGTCTCCTTGTGTGTCTCTCTGCTGGGCACCAAAATGTAGTCACTCTGCACCGTGAACGTCCCGTCAAAGTTCCGGTACTCTCTGGTGGTCACTTCTCCTGGCACGCTCGTCTCCCACCTGTTTGTGCGGCGGAAACAGAGTTGATGGTGGGGATGTACGCTGTTGAGGGTCCGCGAACAACACAAAAAAACACACCTGATGGTTGCAGGAGGCTTCCCATTGGAAGACACACAGGTGGCCACAGGCATTTTCAGATTGGACGATCGAGCCACTAACGTTGGTGTGGAGAGACTCATCTGAGTTGTCGGGCGAACTGATGAGAAAAAAAACAGACAGCAAGGAACTAAGATTACTGCAAAATATCTAAGGTGTTAACCTGGCTCACAAATGTTTGGATATTAGCACCACAATAATTATTTATCGGGTATTTTTGAGGTAGTATTGAGTGTAATTATCCACCCTACCATGGACCGTGAGGTTGACGGTGTTTTCTCGGTTTCCGGCTGGGAACGTGGTGTATTCACAGATGTAGGTAGCCTCGTCAGACAGGCGGAGCGAAGAGAAAGAGATGGTGGTGTCTTCCAGATTCGGAGTCCGCCGCCTCACTGCTCCGTTCTTGAAGGTGACGCGGTCCCTGTAAGGCGGCGCCACTGACACACCCAGGGAGGGGTTGGCGATCGCCACATTCTGCTTGCTGCCGTTCACCAGTTTCTGCCACGTTACCTCAAAGAGACAGTGGTGGGATTTATGACAAGTGTGGTTTGTTTTATTTCTTTGCTTCTGTGTGTGACGTGACTGCATCTTTGTCGCGGTCCATGTGGAAATACCTGTGAGATTTTGACAGGGGGGGAGCTGTTGATGAACCGACAGCGTAGATCAACCTTTGAGTCAACAAAGCCTGACTTCCCGTCATCCATATCCACAGTCTGGCCATTTATCCCTGGGACAGAAGTCAATTAGATTTTGAACTTTTCAACATTCAGGGATGCATGTCAGCAGCATCACACATGTTCTGTTGACAATCAGTGCATCATGTTGAGCAGATAAAGTGAGCTGAGCTGTCAAAGGTGATCCGTTTCAGCATCGTGAGAGGTGAGCTCAGGTCAAAGGTTGTGGATTAGATTGAGTTATAAATATACGTGATTTGATTGGTCAGTTCCCACTGACTTACTGATCCCCTTAAACAAATCCACAGCTGAGACACACCTCTTCATGGCTGTACATGAGTCACGTGTTTACTTGTGTGTTTGGGTTACACAGCAAGGACCACAGTGATGGGATGGAAAGTATGTTTCCTTTTTTTCTTCAAGTGTGGAGAAATTGAGCACTGTTTTGAGGGAAATGCAAGAGTAAGAATCCACAAGTGTGTTGCAATCCTCTTACACTTCATTAAGATCAACAACTCTGATTTTGAATTAAAGAGCTCAGTGGTGTGTTTACATTTGCAGAACCACAGAGACAGATGGAACAACAGCTGTGTGAGTTCACAGAGCCTCCACCTGAACTCTGCTGGACATCAAAGCCAAAGACACTCACCTGCTAAGACACACACTCACATTTATCAGCAAACTTCAACAAAAAGAAAAAACAGAGAGTTGAGCTTTAAAAAGATACAGATCATACTGACTGGCAGGTGTAACATGTCCAGGCTTGTGCTTTTATTTTTGTGTGTTTTTAGTTCCCTTTCCTGTGTTTGCTACTAGTTTTACTTCTTGTGTTTGGACTAATTGTGCACACCTGAATTCAATCTAATTAGTGTCTTATTTAAGGCTGGGTTCCGCAGGCCTCCAGCCGTTTCTTCTGTGCCTCTGTGCATGATGCTCTTGTGTTTCTTTGTGGCTTGCTCCTTGTGAATTGTACTTTTTGTTGGTTTTTGTTTGTAGCTCAACTTAGTTTGTCTAGCTTTTTTTTTATTTGCGAGTTCAACCTGTTGAGTCTAGCGCTTTCAGTTTGCCCCTTGTGCTAAACTGTTTCGTAGCACGGCTGGTGATTTCTAGTTTGTTTCTCCATCTAATTTGGACAATAAAAACTTTTGCTGCTCCTGTTGGGACTCCTGCCTCCGCTTGTGGGTCTAGACTCTGTTCCACACATAACAGACAGGCATCTGTTTGGAGTAAGTTTTAGTTTGTACATGCAGCTCTCTGATTATATCCTAAAATTACATAAATGTAAAACGAGAATAACAGTATTTATGCATTTTAAATGCACGTTACTCAGATTTTTACAGTCTATATCCTGTGGATGCTTTATATTGTAGCGAACATCTTGCTTTCAGCAGAGATGAACATAAAACAGGGAGTGATGTTCTGTACCAGGAGTTGCTATTTCGCTCCAGCACAGAATTGTAAATTGTTGAATAGGTGGGAAATGGTTGTCAAAAAAAAACAAACTCAACGTCTATAAAAACATATTAACACTATCAGCTTATTGAAAACATTAAGTTTAGTTTGTTTGGAAAATCATCCAATATTTTAACAACCTGAAAAAGGATAAATTATTACATAAATTATGAATGAATGTTATGTATGCCATATCATCTGGTGCAACAGTTCATTGTCCATATTTCCAAGTATATATATATATATATATATATATATATATATATATATATATATATATATATAAAGTCCCTGAA
This sequence comes from Arothron firmamentum, assembly GCA_016586285.1. NCBI lineage: Eukaryota > Metazoa > Chordata > Actinopteri > Tetraodontiformes > Tetraodontidae > Arothron > Arothron firmamentum. The sequence continues at coordinate 80,686 of BJFM01001570.1, forward strand.
AAATGTCCCGTTGTAACCATGGAGTAGTGCTTTGACCGACAAAGTGAATTCTGACAGCGCTGTGTCAGAGCTTCCTGAACAAACGAGCATTTCCTGCAGGATTACAATACACAATCACCAACTTCCTCTGCTGCCAACCGGTAGTGTGACAGAAATTAGATATAATAAAGACCCTGTAGCAGCTGTTGGATACTAATCACATCTGGCAGACAGTAAATTGATGATATTGCTTACCCCAACCAGCTCAATGCTTAACTTTGCTCAAACTGAAATTTAGAAACACTGCCCTTACGTGGAATTCAGCTGTCCTGGAAGTCATATCAGAAAACTGAAAATGGCACATAGTTTAAACAACAGGAATCTCATTTTTGATTTAAGATGCAAGAATAGTAAAAGCTGTGATACTAGACATGGGACTGTCCATAAGCGGTGTACATCCTGTAGTTGCTGATAGGCTTAGACAAAGCTTAATGTGTGATGTGACCCAGGGGTCAATCCTGGTCCCACTCCCATTCTCTGTCTAATTTCATTCTTTCTTTTGTATCTTCAGGCATCTGTCATCTGTTATTTTTGTTAGGCTGACATTTACAAAGGTTTGTTCCCCTGATTAAGCGAAAATTTCCAGAATCCAAAATTAAATTCATCTTGGAAAAACACATTCTTTGCTTTGTTCAGATTTACTGTTAAAGTTCATGTTCATAAAATGAAGGCAGTAATGGTCTCCATCTTTTTACCTCATCACATTTTTACAACTGTTGCCACCTACAAAAAGCCATAAATCTGCAGAAAGACAGGCTGACTTGATCCTTTTAATTTGTTTCATATCCCATGATAATCCCGAAATGTAAACAACTGAGTTCGTAGAATCGCTAGTTAAGCTACCTAAAATGCATTTTCACAGAAAGAAATGTGCATATAAATGCAAATTTGCAGGATTGAAAATTAAATCCCTGCAGCAGTGCACAAAACCTCTTTTGTATAACATTCGAGCTTGAATCTTTTTAGTTTTAATGAAATTCTGTGCACACAAAAATTTACAACATCCTCCCAATGTAAGAAAAAAAACCCAAACTACATTCTCAATAGTTCAGTGCCCACATGAATTTCAGAATTGCAGTGTGTGTTGTGTTTGTGTGGTTCATTTGAAGAGGAAAAGGGCCAGCAGTGGGAGTAGATTACTGCATTAGAATATTAAAATGCATTAGATCCTTTTGGGTTGCTGCAGCAAATAACTCCACCAGGACTTTGCTGTGCTTTGTTACATTGTGGTTCACCAGACGCATTGTAACATCAGTATGTTAAGGAAATATGTTGCAAGCACTTATTCAGTCATGGGACCATGGGGTGACAACAGGGTCATGCTCACAAATAACAACACTGCCATATTTACACTGGAGGGACTAGGAAACCTGCATTTTAGGGATTAAAAATGTACACAAATTAAAGAAATCTTACTTTGTATCCTGTTGATTTTACTTTTCACTTGTGTCTGGGACTTAATCCCCTTCTCAGCCAAGAGTGTATCCCTGTGAGACCACCCCACAACCTCATTAAGGGGGTTTTGGTGAAGCAAGGGTGGAAAACCTCCCTGACATTAATGCAAAAGTGCTATCATATCTTGCTGACCTCACATCTCTCCCAGAATGCACCCATTCACATCACTCCATTGTTCTGACGATGGGAAATGACCTCACCGGTCCTCATGACCATAACCCAAAAACAGCAGCACAGGCAGGAGACGGCATGGGAACACCACAAACACAATGGCAATATTGTTTCACGGTTGAATGTGCCACATGCAGCACTGCAGCGTCGAGGTGCCATGCTTTCTGTTTGTATGTGGGGGATATCCGTTATCCTCCTCCATCTCAGGCATAAAAAAACATTAATTGTTGCACCTGGCTTCAGTTGAGTGAGTTCTAAGCTCAACCATTGTTGGATAGTTGACAGATGTAAACAATTCGACAGATGCTACTTCCTGTTGCTCTGGAGGATAGAACATATCATTTTATCATTGTGCCCATCTACACATCTGAGATGTGACAAATAGGTTAGTCCTTGGTGACAGAATGGAAGTTGTGTCAAAGATGAATAATTCTGGCATGGATCTAAATATAGAGCCAAATGAAACGAAATGGTTGACAGGAATTTGATGCATGGATTACTACATTCTTATATTTTATGAAAATATTGCACCGACATACAAAAGCAAAGCAGACTCAATCGATACAAAAAGACATTTGAACAGACATGTTAATAAATTGGAAAGTGAAAGCTATTTAGAAGTGTGTGTGTTTTAGACTAGATTTATTTTCGCTACCTGGAGTGAAGCTATAAACTCTGATTATCAAATGATATTGTAATGTTGCAAGGCTGAACAAGCCACAACAGCCTTTTTCAACCTTCAGAATAGCACAGACACAAAAAAGAAAAAGCCTCATCTCAGATGAGAAGATGAGACAGAGGGAGAAGAGAAGAGCGATTAACCCTTTAATCTCTAGACCATCAAATCTGTGATTGATCGGGGATTACACGCTGTCTTTATCTCGGGCCTTGTAACTTTTACTGATGTGAAACCTAATTTTAAACTGAATAATTGTTATTTTCCCTGATTGAAGTGTTCCAAACACCCGCCTTCACATCATTATTTTCGATCGAGCTCTGTGGGCACGCACGGGTCCACGGGAGCGTGTTTGTGTGGGTGTGTAATCTCTGCAGGAGCATGGAGTGTGCACTTGGCTGTTGTTCAGTGGACAGCTCACGGGATTATGATGACTGCTGCCGCAGCATCTGTGGTACGGAGGGAATGAAGGAAAAGAAAAAACTCTTAAAAGAAAAAATCAAGAAATGAAGAGAGAAGTAAAGCTCTGAGAGTAAAAATGACACAGACTTGAAAAGACCAATCAATTTAGATACAGGGGGAAAAAGGGAAAGGGGACAGACAGGCTGTGTTTACACTGGATTATTTTTGTGGGGTAGTGTCTGTGTGTTCCAGCTGTGGATGGTGGATTATCAAAAACAGCAGGGGCCTGTCTCTGTCAGCCTTTTCTGTTTTTTGATAGAGGAGGACTAAAAACCTTCAAGAGAACAAGAAAACATTGCCCATGGCGGGTCTAAAACACCCTGCTGGGGCTGATGGTCTGACAGCCAGACTGATGATTCACACCACGACGTTAAAGTGCTGGCCTGACTTGGCAGCAATCAACTTGTAACACCCTTGTCGCTCCCCGTGTAGCTCTAATCCACCACTCTGTCCTTCATGGTGGCAATCCTAAACACATGTGACAGCTCACAATCAATAGCAAGTGTGTGCACCATTACGAACTGATCCTCGTGCATGGAGGGAGGGGGTACAAAAGAGAAAAAGCAATCAAAGTAGATGTCACACGACTTAACACATCCATATGTTTGCACGGCCGCTTTTGTCACTGCGTAATACAGGATGTATATACCACAGACCCGCTTTTCTGAAGACACTGCTCTGATGACTGCTGTCCATTTACTCCAGCTTAGTGTGATCACACAGCTGCACCTGTTACAATGAGGCATGATTTCAAGTCCATTCATTCGAACACAAGCACGACATTGTAAAATATGAGGATCTGCAAATGGACAGCCGCATGTCAGCGTGATTGTGCCAGCGCACCTGCTGAAGTCACACAAGTGTAATTGGACTGGCTGGCACTGAACCCAGCCTCTCAAGGGTCTACGCTAACAGGAACAATATCCAGTCTACCAATACTAACTAATCACTTCCAGGGTCGGATTCATCTGAAAGGATTTATCTCAGAGGGTCTTTAAAAACAGTAAAATGCAGGATTCTGTTGTTGAATCTAGGTATCAAAATGGTAGGTTGCATTCATAAGGTTTGTATGCATTATGAAAAGAATATCTACTCATTTTTTTAAAGCATCTCCTTAGGATCCATACAAATACTTAACATCATGATAAGAAATCACACCAGTTTGTTAACTTATGTCACAATTGGTAGGAAAAGTATGTGTATAACTAATTATTAAAAGTGTTTATCTGTCAATTCATCCAAATTGTCAACCACGAAAATGTTAGGAATGGTTCAACAGATTTGGTTACAACAACAAAATTCCAAATTACCCAGAGTGAGTTATTACAAAGCCTATATTAACTTCTCTAAGCATGCATTAATATGATGCTCATATCTTTTAGTTTAGTTTCGTCAAAGAATACACCTAATAAATTAACTACAATTTCCTCAAACAGCACTTAAAACCAACTTGTTTTCTGTGTGACAAATATATTTTCAGAAAAACGCAACTCAGCCTACCTGAAACGACACAGGTTGCTGCCAGAAATATCCAAAATCTAAGGTTTTCCATGCCCATACCGCCGGTGCCAGCTCCTCTGTGATTAAATTCCCTCTCTGGACTTGTTCTGTGCGTTCTGTTGAACACACTGGACATCCGACAGCAGCTACAGCTTCAGGTCTGTGAGCCGGGTTCCAGTCAGGTCTCCATCTATGCTGCAAACCGAGCGCGCACTCCTCCGACCCTCAGCCGATTCGACTGCGCTGTCCCCGCACCCTGTGCCACTTTTTCTTCCTCCCGCCAACCTCTCTGTTCGCTCCCGAGCCTCTGTCCTGTTTAAGCTTGGCGGGGATAAAGCAGCTTAACGCGTGGGCAGATTATTTCCGAGATAGCCTACCCCCAGTCCCGAAAGACAACTGTCACTGCGTGTGAGGACTCAGCAAAGCAAACCACTCGGTCCGACTGCTGTGCGCATTTTAGCGCAGTCATAACATGCAAATAGGGACAGGAAGGAGGGTTTTTTTGTTTTGTTTTGTTTTGTGTTTTTTTTTTTTTAAATACAAAGTTCTTTAGATTTCATGTCAAAGATATCCAAAACTGAGCTGGCCCTCTGGTGGTGGTCTGCAGTAAAAGAATAAGATCCCTTTCCTCATTTAGATATTCTCACCATATAAATAATATCAACTATGCGGTTCCAGCCATGCAGTTCTAAAATCCATCACCAAAACAAGATGCCCCCCCCCCCC
>BJFM01001570.1:102129-119185 GCA_016586285.1 Arothron firmamentum
CTCTCTCTCTCAGACATGGCATCATTACCCTGCAGGCTCTATCGGAGGCCAACAGGCGGCTGTGGATGGAGGCTATGGATGGAAAAGAACCTGTATGAATATATCCACCTTTTAATTTTAATGTCTCAACAGCAACACTAACCAAAATTAAAATTAACACATCACTAGACTTTGTGCCTTGTATTAAAAATGTGCCATAACAGATTTTCTTTCACTGCAGATTTATACACTGCCATCATTGCTCAGTAAAAAAGAGGAGAGTAAGTGTTCATATTGATGCTGCTTTTGTATTGCTTTACTTCATATTCACATCATACAAAATAGAATCATTTTGTATGTCTTTTTTTTAGCATTCCTGAATGAGGCAGGCCTCAACTTTGTTAAGCAGTGTATCAAACTTATCGAAACAAGAGGTATTCCTTTTAATATGTCCATTTGGGTGAAAATGTTGTTTTGTCCTCCTTTAATTTTTATTAAATTCTTTATTTTTGTGTGAAGGCCTCACCACACCAGGCCTGTACAGAACTGGAGGAGTCAACTCCAAGGTGCAGCGCTTAATGACAACTGTGTTTGGTAAGAATCTCTTTGCTCATCGTTCAGTGAGAGGAAATTTGTTACATAACAATAACGCGAACAGTATTTTTTTAAAAATCAGTGCCGTGGTTTTGGTTGTATCTTATCTACCGTCCTGCAGCATCCACAGCCCCAGCTGACCTACATCTGGATGCAGATGCCTGGGACAACAAGACCATTACTAGTGGGCTCAAAGATTATTTTAGGTAACATAAAGCACACTGTAATTTTCAATAGAAAATCTGAGTGGTGTAGTTCTATGATTTCTATTTTGCACAGATGTCTGGCAGAACCCGTCCTGACCTACAGACTGCATAAAGACTTCATCAAAGCTGCAAGTAAGAACCCTTAATGCCTCCTTCTACACAGAGATGCAGAGCGTTGATTATTTGGGATAATGCAAGCAGGCCTGTCAGTGTTTCTAGACCTGTAGCCTAAAAGCATAATCCTTCAACTTCACACATCATAAGTCTCCACATTATCAGTTCCTCAGTCTAAATTCTTTACCCATTAGATAACTAGGTTTGATTAGAGTAGTCTCTGCATGCTTAGCAAGAGTTAATAGAGGAATCAAGTATCAGCATTTAGCAGTCAAGTCATTATACTTTTAGGAGAATGTCAGTTTGTGTGATTCATTTTGACTATTTAAGATATTTCAGATGAAAATGTCTAGAAATTTCTTATGCGTTATTCGTCTTGTCTCATCCGTCTTCTTTCTTTGTTCTGTCTTCAGAGTACGATGACCAGAAGTACAGGGTGAGGGCCATTCATGCTCTTGTACACAAACTCCCAGAGAAAAACAGAACACTGCTGGTCCTCTTAACCAACCACCTCTACAAGTATGTCTACACGAACACATGCTCTCCTGGTCTTTCAACGTTTTGAGCGAATGCCTGATGAGGATTTCTAGTTATTCATTAGGAATGATGTTTCTTTGACAGCTTCAAACCACAGTTCATACAAAAACTTCACATATCACTCTGATTTAAAGTATTGTGAACGTTACTGTGTGCTTTACAGTTGCTTAAAGACCTGTTTCTTGATTGTTAAGGGTATCCAGTCACTGCAGCCAGAATCTCATGACTGTGTCCAACTTGGGGATGATCTTTGGCCCCACACTGATGAGGTCACAGGAAGAGACAGTGGCCGCCATGATGAACATCAAGTTTCAGAACATTGTGGTGGAAATCATCATTGAGAACCATCAGAAGGTACTATTACAACTATACAAACACGTAAAAAAACACATGTAAACACACTGCACGCACATGCGATAGACATGACTCATGCACGTTTTGACAGATATTTGGCGAAGTTCCAGACCTGTCACTGCCGCTTCCTCAAGCTCCATCTTCTCGGCCACCTCCTCGGAGACATAAGGCCATCTGCCTGTCGTCAGGAAAGCGGAGGGCCCGTCTGTACCCTCCTGCTTTGTGCCTCGCAGACAATGATAGTAAGGTCTTTCTGCAGCTCACTGAAGATTATATGAAGACCCACCAACGTTTTCCATGATCTTGTGTGTTATGTGTTAGTTGTGTTATGAAATCATTGTTTTTCAGCAATAGTCTTATTTAAATCAGGTCAAACACTGTTTATATTAAATGACGGAGTGCTTATCTGTGCTATTTTTTGACTTTAATATCTGAGGGACATGGTGACTCTGAGTTAGGGACAAAGGAACAAGAAGACATAAGAATGAAGGTCACTGTAAAATAACCAGCTTCAACTGGCTATCATTCTATCTAGTTGGCTGCTTTTTCAGTGATCACTGAGCCCTCCCGATCTTTGATTTTTCCATGTCTTTATGTAGGTGACACTTTTAGTAGCAGCCCGGAGACAACTCCAATGGGCAGCCGGGAGTCTCTGTCCTCCCACTCCTCTGAAAAGAATGGTCAGACACTCCTCTCCTCTCCGCCATCCTCTCCCACCACACCACTGTCCTCGGCAGCAACGGCGTCTCCTCCTGCAGCTTCCTCCCAATACGGCTCAAACGGCAGAGATCAGAAAGACACCAGCGCATCCCCTCACATCGCAACATCCTCTTCCTGGACTTCCTCCCAGCTCACTTCGACCCAGCAGACTTCCTCTGTGTCCTCCTCCATGTCCTCTTTACTGTCCACGGAGAGGACCTTGTCTGCCAAAGGAAACTCAAATGCCTCTTTGTCATCTATAAAAGAATCCAGAGTTCCTTCAGGAGCCTCGTCTGTCACCTCCACACAGAGCTCTTCAGCGGAGCGTGCCTCCTCTCTCAGGGACAGTCGACCCATTCAGAGAGGATCATCGCTCTCTTCTCTGAAGAGCAACTATTCAGCAGACCAGAAAAATTCCTCTGTCACTGAAACCAGAGTGTCAAATTCAGCTTCTCCTCAACAGCCCCGAAAGTTGTACAGGACTGCTTCCTCTTCATCCTCATCCTCCTCTTCATTATTTACCTACCAGCTTTCTACTTCATCCTCTCTGACATCACTGCACATCTCTGAGGGTAAAAGCCTGATAACGGAGAGGAAAACTTGCATAATTAGGTTTTTTTGTGTTTGGTTCTCATTTTTTTCCCCCATTCTATTGCAGATTACAAAAGCTGTCATGGATCAGTACAGAGTCTCATGTCACTCAACCAACAAGAGGGGGGACATGCGCGTAAAATCTCACACATGCGCTGTGGCTCTGATCTGATTACAAAGCATTCTGCAGCTGCAGCCTCCAGTAACGGTTACCAGAAGCCCGAATCATCGTGAGTATTGCTAAAATTGCTAATCTCAGATGTCACAGTGCTCTAAACTGGCCCCTCAGTTTCTACAAGTTATCTCTGATAAAGCAGTCAGGCTGTTTGTGCGTTTCAGGTTATCAGTTGGACTACCACAGCGCGAGAGCTCGGTGTTCTCCTCAGCCTTGGACATATGCTCCTCAGGAAGGTTTGTTGGTTTTTAGATTTTTTGCAGCATAACCAGGCTAAAAAATTCTTTGAAGGTCACTCAACTCTCAGATTTCCTTTTCCACAGGGACGCAAAAGCTCTTTACTCCTGTGAAGCAGAGCATAGCCATGAACTAAGTTTTCCACAGGGGGCGCTGTTCTCAAATGGTAAGTAAACATGGTTTAAGTGTAGCTTGGTAATGCTAATTTAAGGCCTCAAACACTTTACTAAAAATTCCTTTGAAAGTATTGTGTCATGTATTAAAATTTATCCTGCATTAAAACTGATGAAAGAGTTCAAAGAGTGTATAATAAATAAATAGTACATATAAGAAGTAGTTGTCCCTTGTTTGTGCCTTCAGTGTATCCATCTGTTGAACCAGGCTGGCTCCAGGCGACGTACAACGGCAAGACTGGCCTAATACCTGAAAACTACATCACATACTTATGACCAACCTGATGAGGTGTGTTATCCCTGGATAACACATTTAACATAAGGGATCAGCAGTAGCGTAAAGGCAACAATGATGATCACTTAACTGCTGCAGGCTGGATATATAAATGGATCTATTTATATCAAACTATATGCAAACAATTTTATTAATCATCTTAGCATACAGTAGCTGGTAACATCTGACCTACAGTAGTCATATATCTTTCTCATAAAAATTCTGATCTTTTGTTCAGCTATATAAATGCATTAAATATCTGTAAATATAAATATTAACAATATTTTTTTTTATTAGTGTTTGTAATTTATCTGTGTAAATAATAACAAATAATGAAATGGTCCGAGAATGAATCTTTAAATAACATTTTCCTATTTACATTTTCCTTAAATAAATGCATTCCTGAAAAAAATATGACAGTTTGTGTTTGTGTTTAAGACCTAATATTAATACTTTTGATAGAAAACACTTGAAGCTTCAAAACTGGTGTGTATACACTGATCATACTGACAGGTAATTATAAAATGGCTAGGCAAATTCAATATTACATTTCTATAACATTAATAATACAAAAAGTTACAGTTTAGTTTGGGGAACACATATTGATCATTATCCTTTGCTATGAATAATATCACATCAATTTGCTGCTAATACTTCTGCTAGTTAGCAGGTAGTTAATGGTGAATTTGTGTTTCCTAATCTAACGTGTTACGAAAGGTACAATCAAAATCAATAAGCTCCTAGTTAATGCAGTAATAGACTTTAGTCTAGAGTTAATTAACATGTAAAAGTCTGGCTTTCAATGCACTATTAACAGGAATTCATACTGCAGCAAAAAACAGTGTAAATAATTTTAGTGAGATTAGCAATACATTCATTCATTAAGACACTGATTGCTAATGTAAGCTTATGCAATGATTTACTGAAACATGAGTAACTCTTAGCTAATGCTTATTGCTGCATTAACTGAAGTTCCGTTATTGTAAAGCGACGTGTTTAATATCATGTGGGACATTTAATAGAAAACAGGCACTTTTGGAGCTCAGACGGTCCTGATCCCTCCCATCCTCCTCAGCAGTCCGTCCAGCGTCTCCATGTTCTGTGCCTTCTCCTCCAGCAGCTCATATCTCAGGCTGGAGATGTCTTGTTTGATCTCTTTCAGCTCACCTGAAGAGAAACAGGCACATTGGTTAACGAGCCTTTGCAATAAGCTCCGCTTCAGCATTGAATTTTACCTTCAGTGATCTCATCACTTTCTCTGTCTGCCTGAGCTTTGATGATGTAACGCTTTATCAGGCGTTTCATGATCTTCTGTAATTAGTGGTGAGAAAAGATGTTAAATTAATATTGTAACTATGTGTAACATTAGAAGGAAACATGTTACATATCCACGTGTGTGTGTGTGTGTGTGTGTGTGTGTGTGTGTGTGTGTGTGTGTGTGTGTGTGTGTGTGTGTGTGTGTACCTGATATCTGCTTGTGGTATTTGAAGTACTGTAAGAACCAGAATTATCTCCAAGCTGGAAGATAAAACTCATCAAGGTTTATGACTCACAATGATCAAAGGCTGTGATGCAGCGGTAAAACCACTGGGAGGTGCTCAGCCTCCAAAACTCTCTTGGTTTATTACCTGGTTGAGTTGAGTGCCAGTTTTCTCTTCACTGTGTCCCCGCACCAACTGCAGAATCCGGGTCCTGGCACAAGTGGCCAGCCCCAGCACGGATTTAGGACTAGGGATGAGGTTAAAGGGCACGGGTAGAGTCCTCCCTTCCTCAAAGTAGGAGAACCAAAGCTTGGCTCGAGCAAACTTCCACTCAACATCAGCATCATCCTAAAGAATACGTAAAATACATGGATTTGGAAGAAAACACCGCTAACTTACTGCAACTGCTGCACTGTTTAGGCTTCTGCAGTGCCCACTTGCTTATAATGCCTGGAACCACCGCTCAGTTTGATGTTTTCAAGGTTTTTGTGCAAAATTGTCAAAAATTAGCAGTGCTTTTCCTGTGAAGCATGTGAAGGTTAATTACAACCTTGATGACGAACCTCAATCTCCTGGAAGGAACTGTTAATCATGGCGATGAGCATGTTAAGGAGCACTATCACCATGGTAACGTTGTATACCCCGTACAGCACGTAACCAGTGTTCTCGATGAATTTGTGTCCGTTGTTGACGACAACAGACCTGACCTCGGAGAGACCAAATATAGCCCAGAACAGCGTCTTGAAGCTCTCCTCCAGGCTGCACAGATGCACAGAAAAGCAAATAAAATGAGACAAGAGGGAAGTTATTTTGGATTTCAAACAAACTGTTCATCTTCATGCAGGAGACATTAAAGTTTCTGTCAGAGAAAAGCAGCAGAAGACAAAACTGTTTTCTTAAGACTGCTGTTAAACCTGGTGTTTGGATTACTGAAATATTTCTAGATTTATTTACAAGCTTCCGGGCCAATATTGAAACCTCCTCTGCTCGAATAATGTAAAACCTTTTTTTCTGCATTTTGAGCTCATAAACTGTGTCCGGTACAGTCCTCATGATGCATTTAGGGTCCATGCTATGTTCAAAGTCACCTCCCACTGTGTGAACTAAAACTCTCACGTGGTGAATGCGTCGTTCTGCTTCGCGCCCAGGTAGTACGAGTACAAGTTGAACATGCCGATCATGAATGCCAGAAAGACCATGATGAAGATGACCATGAACTTGAAGATGTCCTTTACAGTCCTGCCTAAGGAGATCTGCAGGGGTCCAAAGCTCTCGTTGGCCGGGAGAATGTAGGCGATCCGAGAGAAGCTCAGCACCACAGCAACCGCGTACAGACCCTCCGAGACCAGCTGGGGATCTGATGGCAGCCAGTGGATCCGGGCTAGAAGAAAAGAATAAATAAATGTACGTATGGGACAGCGAGCCTTTGCACCTGCACAACAAGCCCAGTTTGCATCAGTGTCATTTGCATCATAGCATGCATTACTAGCAAGCTGACTGATGCCGTTATTTATAATTGTAGGCAGTCAATGATATTTAGTACATGGTTACAGTGTTTTCACATACTGATGGTCAACAGAGTTCGTCTGGGAACAGTTTCAACGACTGTTTGACAGTGACAATGGACAGTGATGAGCTTGCATGGTGTCAAGGAGCGCAAACACTTTTGGCTTTAGTCGCAAAAGGAATTTGAAATCACTTTTAACGGACAGGTTCCACACACCACACACGCGCGCGCACACACACACACACACACACACACACACACACACACACACACACACACACACACAGATATACACACACAAGCACATTTTCACCTAGCGTGAAGTACAGAATCTCCGGAGGAAGAGTCACATTCATCAGTGTTGTATAATGTGTGTATACAAAGGTCTGGGCAGACTCCACGTGTCTCAGAATGGAGAAGCGGCAGCTGAAGGAGGCGAGGAAGATGGCCAGCATCCCAAAATCCAGGAAGTTCCAAGGCTCAAGGAAATACTCCCCTGGCCCCTGACTCCATATCTCCTTCACCTCAGCCCAGATCATACCTGATGAGAGACAGTGGGGTCAGTCAGGGTCGATGAGGTCATTGTCCTTCATGAGAGCTCACCTATGATCCATGAAATGATCAGGATCTCCATCCACGTGAAGGGCGTTGTGGTCATGCGGTAGAGGAGCAGTGGGTCTGGTTGGGGTCCCCCGGTGTGCTGATGGTAGTGTTGGTGGGTCATGTTGGCCAGCAGGGCTGTCCCGGCGAAGCGGTCGGCAGCATTGAGGATCAAAAGTCCCAGGAAGATTGTGAAGGACGAGGCTTGGGCTACAAACTTCATGAAGGGGCTCCGCATAATCTTTCCCACCTGTGCAAGAGTGGAAGATGTAAAGCTTACAGGATGAGCGTGGGAGACATTCATGGGGGTAAATGCTACACACTCTGCCACACGGGGTGATCCAGTAGGCCAGAGCCAGGCCCGGCAGCCCTATGGCCACCGCCATCACCACCAGCAGCTTCACCGCCGTGGTTTGTTGCCTCAGACCCGGCAGGTTTTCATACCAGATACTCAGCAGCTGCTGCTGGCAGTTGGGATGAGCCACAAACTGAGGGAGCAGAGCACAGGAACAAGGACGGCAGATCAGACTTCTGTTCACTCTGACCCCTGTGATACAGAAGTTCATCTGACCTTTTTGAGTTCGTACTTGATGGCTAATTTAAGGCGCGTGAGCGAGGGCCGCCCCAGCAGGTTATAGGCATCGTCAGTGTCCGTTTCCCCACTCATGATGGCCTCCACCTCCTCGGTGCTGCGACACAGGTCCAGAAGACCCACCACGTAGTCTTTACACTGGCTCGACAGACAGCAGTATTCATTCTAGGAACACGGGGGAGGTTTAAAAAAAACCCCAAAATTAAGATGGGGCACCATCTAGCTGCCAAATATTGGGTCAGAAATGGCTGAAAAAAACAGTTATGATGTTAGGACCTTAAATTCTTTCTCAATGTCAGCCAGCACAGCCAGTTCGTTGCTGAGCTCCAAGGCGGCCAGCACCGGGTCCTCGTTGGACAGGGAGAGGTAGGCAGGACTGGCCAGTCCTCGGTAGGCGTTTATCCTCGATCGTGAGTGGCTGAAGGAGTCGTACTGCTGCTGGTAGTTGCAGGAGTCGCAGCCACAGAAGTAATCGTGTGGATGGTCGATGCGAGCCCCTTTACTCAGCAGCGTGTGAACGATCTCATATTCCTGGCAGTGCGCGGCCAGGATCAGGGGAGTGACGTCATGAGAGAACCTGTGAGACGCAGAACTCAGGATCTAATACGTTTCGAATCAAACCCCAAAGATCTCTGACTGGATCACCAAGATTCAGCCACGCTCACTGACAGAGCTTTCAGGCTACATTCTTTTAAATGGCGCCTGTGTCCGTCTCACCTCGTCCCGTCCTCATCATAGGCGTAAAAATCATCCAGCATGTCTGCTTGAGCTGGGCTCGCCGTGAGACGACGGGCGTCTCTGAAGGCTGGGTGAGACAGCAGGGCTTCTGTGATGCGAATATAACCTTTACCTGCAAAACACACACACACACACACACACACACACACACACACACACATGCAGAGTGTACAATTCGATGAGTGTCTCAGAATGTGCTGTATGTCCTGAATTCTATTAAGAAAGTCTAAGACATCTTTCTGCTTGAATCTTCAATGCAGCTCAAATAAGGATGCCCCAAACGTTAAGGTGAAAGTTACATAATAATGCTCCATGTTTATTTGTGTTACTCTACAAACCTTCCTCCACCTTCTTTACTGGGGGAAGTGGTGACTTGTCTGTTTATTTATGTCATTGACTGAGAAGGTGACTTTAATATGCCTGCAGGAGTTCCTCCCAGGGCTGTCAGAGCCAGCAGGCACTAGGCTCTGGGTCTCTGCCCCACTCAGGATGACTGCAGCTTACTAACATTCACACTTCTTACTGATTGCCAACAGCAGGGCGTCGCCCACTCTGGCCAGGTCCGCCCGCCCCAGCAGCAGCTCCGTCACCTCCAGGTGCTCGTTGGCCACAGCCAGCTGCAGCGCGTTCTGGCCCATGTAATCCACAGCGTTGATGTTCAGGCTGGGCACGTGCAGCAGCATGCGCCGCACCTCCGGTATGTTTCCGTACTCGGCCGCCTCCAGGAAACGCTGCTCGACCTCTGACAGGCTGTACGAAGGAGCAGAGAACATGTAGGCAGGGCCGCGGAGCGCCTGCCGTCGCTTCACAGCGCACAGGCGAGCCAGGAGGTGTCTGTCAGAGCTGCTGTGTCTGCCAGAGAGATGGGAAGCATCAGCAGAGGAACTGAATCTCCGCTCAACTTAAAGATGAGCACAATAGCCTGTTGGAAAATACTTTTATCTGCTTTGATTTTAATTTCATGATTCAAAAACTCTCATTTCTGTTCCAAAGGTATCTGTAACATAGCATGAGCGGCATTGCTTGACTGAAATTTTCATTTTTACAGTGATTCTTTTAAAAATATTTGACTGACATTATTTAAATGTTTAATGGAAACATTTTTAATCTCCTGATGTTCTTTAGTCTACACTGCAGTTTAAATAGGGATGATCTCACCACAGGTGTAATCAAACTATCCATAGAGCCGCTGTGATTCCAGTCATATTGAGTAAAAAGACGACATAATAAAAATAAAGTCCGAAAACATCATTTAGTAAAGGCTTCCTGCATCTCCGGTTAGGCAAGATGGACATACCCCAGGCATCTTCCAGAGCAACAGTTCTCCTCTCCAAAGTCGTCGCACATCAGCAGGTTGTCACGACTGCGAGCTTTCGGGCTGTTGCTGAAAACTGCATGTCGGCTGTTACTGTGACCCGCTGGCGGTCTGTAGTTCATCCTGGAGGCAAAGATATCTTCGATGGAGGGTCTGCTCCAGGCCCTTATGAGCAATCAACTCTCTCTCTCTCTCTCTCTTTCTCTCTCTCTCTCTCTCTCTCTCTCTCTCTCTCTCTCTTTCTCTGTCTGCTTGAGAAAGAATGCATGCTCAACCCTCTCAATACTTGTATTTACAAGACACTGAACTTTACAGATGTGGAGGGCAGCCCTGTGTTATGACTGAACACACAGCAGGCTTGTAGTGGTTATTTTCTACAGAAATGTCTATTTTTTTCTTACAGCTGAATGTGGAGTCTGGAGGCAGACTGTGCGTCAAAGATGATAAGCAGGAGCACAAACATCCTTTCAAGATAGGCCAAAAGTTATCATACTCAGTAGTGCATTTCCATCGAAAAAAAATTCATACACGTACACTGTGTGTGTGTGTGTGTGTGTGTGTGTGTGTGTGTGTGTGTGTGTGTGTGTGTGTGTGTGTGTGTGTGTGTGTGTGTGAGGAATAACTGATCGTTGATGAACAGCAGATGAGATTCCTCAGGGTTTAAATTCCCAGCAGACCTTGCTTCCTGTGCGCTCCCACTCGCCGATGAGGACAGCATCGTGTGGGAAAACTGCTAACCATTTTACACATACACACACACACACACACACACACACACACACACACACACATACAGATTTCTATTTCTATCTTTATCAGGACTTTGATTGACATAACACTCTCCTCTGGCCTTTAGCCTCAGCCTAACCCTCAGAACTAAACCTCAACCCCAACTCTCAACCTCAACCAGTCTGAACCCTCAAACAGATCTTTAAACATGTGAGGACCAGCCAAAATGTCATCGTTTTCTAAAAATGTCCCTTCCTGATGAAATACGTCTTCTCGTTCTCACTAGAATGTAAACAACACACAGATGCTTCGGTATTGCTCTGTTCGCTGATTGTGCTGATTTGAAACATTGAGAAATCTGATAAAGCCTTTGCCTTTGATGTGTGACCATGGTGGGAAAAAAGGCCTTTTAAGGCCTTGCTCCTAAGGAAAAGTCAGTTTGGACACTGACTGTGATGTAAGAACAGCACATTTTATGGGAAGGATGGCAAAGTGAAGGGGTATAAACTCTGACAAATGTCATGCATGGAGTTTTTGTTAAACATTCTTGTTCAGAGCAGAGCAGAGCAAAGCTCTGGAGGTAAACACTGTCATCTCCAACATACACACTCTTATTTGGGGTGGGGGGACACTGAGCACCTTGATAGACCATTTCTGAGTGTGTGGGTGGATTCCCTACTGACAACGTGCACGCCGGACCACACAACAAGCCAGTTACTACAGTGTTATCATCACCATCAGTGATAGTAAAACACACACACACACAAAGGTGGGGCTCTAGGGTTTTGGCTGGAGAACTAGCTGGACCCCCAACCTGGAATTTTAGAAAAACAATCATTTGATATATTACAGCTATTTTATAATACAGATAAGATAATACAAACGTTCCAGTCATGAGCTATTCTCCCAAACGTGGGATTTAAAATGTCAGCGTTTTTCCAGAAAGCACTGAGATGCGAAAGCTTCGTTCCCTGGAGAGCTTTAATGAAAACATTTTATAGCAATTTTTGTAGTTAAAGTGCGCATGGTGGCTATTTTTGTAGCAGAGTGAAGGAGGAACACTGACTGCACACCAGTGCAGTAAAAAATACCCCAAAAATTCAACATTTGAGTGTAAAACAATGTTGGAAATCATTACAAATGCAATTTAAGAAACAGATACTCTGTGGCAATAAATATACTTATTATCTGAGTAAAAGTAAAATAAATGTACATGCTTTCACATGGTGTGTGTGTGTGTATATATATATATATATATATATATATATATATATATATATATGTATATAATACACTGAATGCCTGTCATTCTTTCCAGTTATCAGTTGTTTCATGTACATTATTTTTAGATTATATCAATGATTGATATCAATAATATCAATAATCACCAAGTGTTTGGTTTAATCCTCCCTCTTTATTCAAAAGGAGTTCTCTCATTTATTTTCTTTCTTTTTGCTGCTCTTGCTCAGTTATTTGTCGCGATCCTCCTGATCTTCATGGTGACGGACTTGATGAGGTGCGGGATGCCGCTCTGCCTCCACGTGTCCCACAGGATGCATGTCTTCAGCGCCTGCTTCTGCTCCGTGTCCTCGGGAGAGCCGTTAAGGTTGGCCAGGCCGCACTGGTTGAACCACCAGCCCGTCTGGTTGTGCAGGGCGCTGCAGCTTTCCACGGTGCGGTTGTGGATGGAGCAGGAAGGATTACAGCCGTCGCTGTCCACGTCCAGGGCGCTGAACGGCGCCGTGTCCTGGTTCTGCTCCTGCTCGTAGCCACGGAAAGCGTCACCTGTTTGAGCAAAGGCAAGTTTTCACCAGGCCAGAGTTATTTCAAGCGACAAAACAAGTCTGAGAGAAAGAATAAATGATTTTGTTTGTTGTGAGTCCAGTCCAGTCATGTTTGTGGTCCTAGGAAAGCGGAGAAGCTACTGAGTTGACTGAGACCCAACATTCTGTGGACTACAGAACTCAGCTGATGTAACGTGCATTATGATGTGTTTTTTTTTCTGAAGAATTCAGGGTTTAAAGGGTTAACTGTTACCAGCACTGCCTGCATATCTGCCCAGGTGGAGACTGAAGAATTCGGTTTCATTGTCCAGGTGGAAATCGTCATATGAGGCATAAGAGCTCACGTCATGGCTGGAGACCAGAGCCACGTGGAGCTGGAAACGGGCGTCTTTCTGATTCACAATGTGAAACACCTTCTTCAGCCCTAACCAGTGTTCTCCTGTAAACCATGAGAATTCCGGTTAGAAATAACTAAATAATTACAATACAAACATTTACAAGAAAATCAACAGTTGTGGGTGTCAGCCTTCATCTCAGGTGCATGTTTGAAAGACAAGGTCGACACTCCTGACCTTCCCACTCGGTCTCATACAACCTGCCAGGTTTCCGAAGCCATCGGCATAATCAGCCCAGGGCCGTTTGAAGTCCGTCAGTCCATCCGTCCTCCGCTGCATCACCGTCCAGCCCCCGCCCATGTAGTCCATCTCACAGAAAACCTCGCAGCACATTTGATCAGTTAGAAAGATCTGACTGACCATCAGATGACTGTGACGGCCTAGAGGATTACCTCAAATGAAGCATCCGTGTTCTCTGGATGGATGATATAAATGCCGCTGGGGATCTTGGGGACGACTGACATGAGATTATCCTTAATGTCGCTGCAGTCTCGCCCTTATCGAAACAAACACACTCGCTGTCATTCCAGACAGTTACAGCGTTTCACCAACGTAATACTTTTTGTGCTGTGTGCCCACTGACTCTGGGAGGGTTTCATTGATGATGCAGGCAGCAACTTTAAAGAAATGAATCCGAGTTAAGTTTATGGTCTGTGTGCGTTACCGTGGGACTGCACGGGCTTGATGGAGTACATCTCAGTGTTGCTCCTCTGAACCTCAGAGCTCAGCGTCTGCACTTTGGTCATCAGCTCTGTAACCTGAAAACAGGAAACTGCCGTGTGTTCCGCCAGCTAATTGGATGATTTCAAACTCTGTCACCAAGACGACGAGCAGACGAACCGCTCCTCACCTGACTGCTGAGGATGTCCAAGGCTCTCTGCTGCTCCTCCATCACATCCCTAATAAGCTTCCTGGTGCTGCGGCCAAACGCCAACAGAGATTGCTGTAGCTGGGCTGCACACACACACACACACACACACACACACACACACACACACACACACACACACACACACACACACACACACACACACAAAATGAACAAATACCCAGTGATAATAAGACCACGAAGAGAAACTAGTTTTACCACAGACGGAGTGTTTTTCATCTTGCAAGAGTTTGACGGTGACATCACATGGAATGGCACACATGTCCCAACCTTTG
Organism: Arothron firmamentum; assembly: GCA_016586285.1. Lineage (NCBI taxonomy): Eukaryota > Metazoa > Chordata > Actinopteri > Tetraodontiformes > Tetraodontidae > Arothron > Arothron firmamentum. The sequence goes on from BJFM01001570.1 coordinate 116,368, forward strand.
ACCCCTCCAGAACGTTTTGAATCTCTGGCAGGAGCATCAGAGAGTTCCTCGTTGATTTCTTCTGATTCGTTAAAAACTTTGCCATTTTCTGTGACCTGTTAACAAAGAAAATAATTTCTCAGCAAGATTTTGTTTTTTCATTAAAATCCCGTCTACCATGAGTCAAAATTCAAAGTTTAGATCAGAATATCTGGGTGCAACATCCTATTGGTCGACTCTACAAACAATCGTGTCCTCAGTTTGTACAAGCATCCGCCTGCACAGGCACACAGTATCTCCTCAGGTATGAAGTCCAGTTCTGAGGTACTGAAGACGTTATCTCTGCTACTCATTCCACAAACCGAACACATTTGATTTGGTTTAACCCGACCGGTTTATTGTTAAAAATACTTTTAAAGGTTTTGTTACAAAACAGAATCAAACTATCACAAAAAACTATGAAACTGCAAAAAAAAAAAAAAAAACCAAAAAAACCACCCAGTTCAGAATGCTGTCTAAACAGTCAGAGCAGGCTGATTGCATCAGCAGGTTGTGAAGCAGCTGATAAACATCTGGATTTTTTCAATCTGTCTTTGACGTGAAGCAGTTTCCCAAACATTGGTCCTTTTTAAAAAATCCTGGTGTTAAGGTACAAAGCTGACTGACAGAACTAAGCTGAATGAAGTTGAGATGTGTGAGGGCGGCTCATACGTACTGTGGAGTGAAGCAGCCGGGGCAGGAGCAGCAGGAGGAAGGCTGTTGTCCACATCATGTCAGGGTCGTCTTATTGTGAGTGTTCCTTGGAGGAGTTGGGGGGGCTGAGCTCCGTCACCGGCAGCCACTCCTTCAGTCCTGCTCCATTTTTTCCACAGAGTCTGCTCTTTTCCCTCATCCTGCCTACATCTTCTCCTCTTCCTCACCTCATTTCCCCTCAAACCCTCGCCTCCTCACCTTGCTCCCAGTCCCAGTCCCGGTCATCCGGGCATGTTCCTTGCTCTTGGCCTCAAAGACTGGCCGTGTTTCTGAGAAGCAGTTGTCTGATTTCGGATTTATATTCAAGTTATCGGGTTTTATCCTGCCACCTGCATGGAAAACAGATGACAGGATGGTTTAACTGTAGGAAACTGGTGACTTTGGCTGGAAGCTCTAGCTGAAGGTTGTCGTGACAGCGGGAAGCCTCTTGCTCTCATATTTTCCTCCATTATATCTCTGACAACTGACTCACACATCTAAAAGCAGCTCCCTGCAGGGTCAGACCAATTACTCCTTTTAACTGGCCTGTCAAGCAGTCAGAAAGTGAAAAGCGATAAAGCGCAATGGCACATTCCAGGTGGGGTCCAGCTGGATGGCTGTTACTTCCCTGGAAAAACTTTTTTTTTTTTTGCTGCTGCAAGAGCTATAGAAAAGATTTGGTGTTGTTCTGAACTTGTGTGCATTTACAGCCATGGTCAGTAAGAGGAATGTGTAAAGCCTGCGGGGCCCCTGCAGACGTCCTCTATACTCTTGTAAAGCTGACCCCGTATGTGCAGAACACCTTCATTCACCTCATGAAAATTAAAGGTCTGTTGTGCTAGATTACATTAAATCGAAGTCAGACGTTGAATATAATATGCCTTTGTAGTTTATAACATTAGCCCAATAATCTTTCATAATCATGCATTTACACGTTGCTCTGCCTTGTTTCTACGGTTGTTTAGTATTCATTAATATCACTTTTAATGTGCATTTTGTGGAAAAATGTATTTTGGGCTTTGACAGACCACATTTATGAAAGGGGGTTTTGTGGAGTGAGTATTCAGTTGTAGCTATCTCCACTCTCGCCACTTGATGGTAGTAAATGCTAAACAGCGGACGTTATTGACAACACAGTATGGATTTCTGTACACAGCGAACGGAATAAAGGAAAAGTTGAGCCGTCACACAACTACAGTAGAAAAATGCTACCTTCCCAGCATAAGCAACATAAATGTAGCAACGAGATAATTAAGTGTTTTGGAAGCAGAACTTGATCCGATTGATATTTAAGGCGAGCATGGAGACATTGTGACCTTTCTTAACATAAGTGTAAATGTGGCCGCAGTTCGCTTTTTTGAATGCCAAAGAGCGGACGTTATTGAGAACATGTCATTAATTTATTTACGCAGAAAGCGGAACATAGGAAACGCTGAGCCTTGATGCAGCTACAATAGGGAAATGCTACTCCACCCCGTCATACGTAACTTTAATGTTTAGAAGGCAGAATGTAATCTGATTGTTTTTAAGGTGAACAGGGAGACATTGTGGCCTCTCTTAACGCAAGTGGAATTGTGAATATGGCTGCAGGCCTCAAACGGGTGTTGTGAGGGAGCTTTCAGCTCTGTCGAGCTCTGTCTCAACACTTGACGGTACTAAATGCCAAAGAGCGGACGTCGTTGAGAACATCGTATGGATTTCTTCATGCAGCAAACGTAATATAGAAAAAGTTGAGCCGTGGCACAGCTGCAGTGGGGAAATGCTACTCCATCCCAGCATAAGCGACATAAACGTAGCAACGAGACAGTTTAGTGTTAAGGCAGAAGGTGATGTGACTGGTTTTTAAGGTGAGCAGGGAGACGTTGTGACCTCTCTCAACACAAGTGTAAATGTGAATATGGCTGCAGTCCTGCAGTCTATTTATAACTTAATATCCGAGGGATGAAATGCTCAAACGAGGTGGTGATAAAAGCTGGAGTTCCTTCAAAGCTTCACAATAGTTGGTATGGCTGAAATTCCAAAAAATTAAAAAATGTTTTTCCAAGGGAAAAGCAACATTCTGGCTAATTGAAACCGCTGGCAACTTTATGATGTTGGTTCTAGTTTG
>BJFM01001570.1:119206-138435 GCA_016586285.1 Arothron firmamentum
TTAACTGTAATATAAATGAATTAATATTTAAGTTTAAATCCACATCATCACAACCTGTTTATCATCTCGGTCTGTCTGTGTTGCTGGTGGTATTTGTCTTCTCATGACGAATAAAAATAACTTGTAGACATAACAGAATGTTGCAGCTGTAAAGGTGGGTGGTGCCATCTAGTGTTCACTAATCTTCATTACATCACAGTCGTGCAATAACAAACTCGGTGATGCCTGCAGATACATGATTGGTTTACTTTGTTATTCACACTAAATAAATGTAATGTATAGAAATCTGTTTCAAGGCAAAATCCATTATTTACTTGAAAATGTTCGATGGTGATGACAGAATGCTGTTGAAAGAAAACAAATGTATGAGGCATTAAAACGTGTTAGCAAAAAACTTTTACAGTCGTTTTGTTTGTTTGGAGGTTTTTCTTGTTTGTTTGGCATAGTTAAAATTTGAAGGCATAGTGTTTGTTTACACAAGTAACAGCATATTGGACTTGCCATGAAACCTTTCTTGTCTACTTTTTTTTTTTTTTTAAATCAACCCTTTCTCAACACAAGTGGACTTTTTTATTTAACAACTTAATTAGATTCTTTGGACTCTTCTAAGACTTTCATTTTCATTTCAGGCGAGTGCTCCATTCAGCTGTAGTGGGTGTTCCCCAGATAAAAACATTTGTTCTGAGTTCAGCAGGCAGGCCCGCTGAGCTCTGGGTGAATGTGCGCATGGCTTCCGCTAGAGGGCAGCGCACTGCGGCTGTGCACGGACAAACAGGCTCCAGCTGGGTTGGCCTCATCAGGGGCGGATGTTTTCTCAGTGCAACTTCCCAGTATCCCCTCCCCAACCCCCACCATAGGGGGAAAAAAAGTCTCAGACTAGACCAAGAGTCGGAAAAATGACCCGAATGCAGCAGTTGAGCCTCACGTCTCCTCTCAAGTAAATGATCTCTGGTTCCAACTTCGGACCAAACAAACCAAAAAGTGACAACAGCACATTCAGTGCAGATTTTATTAGAATCATCGATATTTTCACGACTGTTTTCAGGGCTGAGAGTGCTTTCTTTGGTAAACACGCAAATAAAACGCGACTTAATAACTTGTTTTGCTTGTGCTGGTGGTTTATGGCTGTCCTGGGAGTGAAATATTTCCCCCCGCAACTGCGGCGGCTTTAAACCCTGCAACCCCGCCCCTCCACACTATCACATGAATCTGGACTGAGCAGTGGACGTGAAAAAAGTTTGGAAGTCTCGCTGGAACCACTTTTGTCCAAGTGCTTTCACGTGTATTTGTTTTTTAGAAGATACTACATTCATTTTTACCCCTGGAGTTTGCATCGGAGCTCGGTGTCGGCCTGGCTGTGAGCTTTTTCCCAGGCTGTGATTTCTTCAGTTTCTTGTTTCCCCTGCAGGAATACAGACACAGGGAGAGAGAGAGAGAGAGAGAAGGGGGGAAACGGTCTGTCTGCTTGAAGGTATGTGGGAGGCATGTAACTTCTACGATTCTTGCACTCATTTCTGACAGCGAACCCGGTTTTAAATAGCTCTTCTTCGTCTTTCATGCCCGTGGACCGGTTTTCTTTCCGCAGTCGATTAAAATCCCCGAGATGTTACGGCACGAAACAGGCACGCAAGGACACAAAAGTTCAAAAGGGGGGCTGGTGTGGGGGGGCTGGTGGGGGCAGAAATTGTAAACAAATCCAATTAAAACCGCAGCGCTCCAGCGTCCGCTTCTAACGCGCCCCGACTTTGTGCTTTGTTCGTCCCGTTCTGTGTGTCGAATTTAGTTTTTTAGCGGTGACACCGAACTTTGGCGACATGGACGCGCACCACGGCGCGCCTCCGGCCGGGCAGCAGATTGTGCACGTCCGCGGGGACTCGCAGACGGAGCTGGAGGCCCTTTTCAGCGCGGTGATGAACCCCAGCAAGGCGAGCCGACAGCCGTCGTCTCTGCCCATGAGGATGAGGAAGCTGCCGGACTCCTTCTTCAGGCAGCCGGACTCCCGGGGCCACTCCAGACAAGTAGGCCCCCCCGACAAATACACCTCTGCCTGCAGCAACACACCGCAGAGTAATCCAGCTGTAGCAGTCAGATGTTCTCATTGGTTTTGTCCACGTTGCTCTTACAGGATAGACACAGTTTAAATAAGTTCAACACATTTTTCAGTGTGTACAGTCCTAAATGTTTTGTTTTACATGTAAACAAAGTAATTAAAGTTAAATAAAGACAGTAAAAAAGCGATAAATAAATTGTGCACCAGCGACATACAAATCTTCAATAAGAATGACTTATTATAGTGGTGCATGTTTTTACACACCTGGAATTATGAATCAAAATTCCAGCAGTGTGTCGGATGAGCAAAACAATGAGTAATACAGCAAAAAGACTACAAAAAAAAAACGTGAATGAATGAATTCTTCATGCACCAGCTGGACAGATTAGTTTTGCCACAATGTTGGGACTTATTACTTTACTTTTAGAAAACATGTTCCTTATCAAATATTGTCTATCTATTAGCTGATATTCCTGGCTCTTGAAATGAAAACTTTCATTTCAAATGATCTGACATCCGTGCACCAATCTTTTAATATAGTCTAGAGGATGTGTCAACTTTTTTTTACATTTATAAAAAAATGATTGTTCCTCTTGGCAATTAAAAAAAAAATTGCTAGGTTTTATCGCATGACTGGAACAATGTATCAGATGACATTATCAGGATGGATCAACTACTGAAACGATTGATTTTTGATCTGATCCAGTTGGTGTTCATGAAAATTACAGTTTTTCTTAATCATGGTTGCAAAATACTGAAGAATAAATAAATAATGAATATAAAAATTAAATGATTACATGCTGCTTCAATTCCTCACAACCCGAATCTGGTCCAAATTACTTATCTCAGATTACTGTAGTTCTATATGAAGCTGTTCTATGTTCTGGTTTCCCCTAAATGAGTCTGGAACACCATGGCTCCTTTCATCGTGTTTGGGGCAATAGTTTTTGTTTCTTATGACAGAATTTACTGTGTTATTGGTGAAAAAAAAGACAAGATTAAGGCTCCTAAACTATCAGTTAACTCGTGTTTACTAGATTAAGTTAGAGTGAAAATGTAGTCTTCAGTGGTAAAGTCCGAGTTTCACAATCTTTCCAACTTTAATCTGATGTTCGTGTGAGTCAAACTTGAAATAATTTCACTTCCTCGGCTTTGGCTTCATATTCTGATTCACTGCTCACGCTGCCGGTAGACTCATCTCTGCAGTCGCTGTTAACCCTGCTTGTTTCTCGTCAGGCCAGTTCCGATGGAGGTGTGTGCAGCTCTCTCACCCCTCATCACATCCGCGCCCATTCCTCCCCTGCCTCCCTGCCAGTCAACTCACTCTCCACCCAGGCCCCAGATGTAGCAGCGACACCGATTATCCCTGATGACGTGCCACTCCCCCACGGTTGGGAAATGGCCAAAACACCTACTGGCCAACGTTACTTTCTCAAGTAAGATTGTGCATGAGTCTGAACTGCCGCACTGCCGATTACTTGAAGCTCTGATTAGTGTAAAAATCAGAGTAAAATATTTTACATTATACTCCCCTTATTTACTTAAGCTCAGTCAAACCTCCGTAAATTTGCCAATTTTACTTAAAATGAAGAAAATTGCACAGCTCTGACAGGTTTTGTAAGCACTCCTTTTAGTTTTCTTCCCAGAGTCCTTTCACAATCCCCCTGTAAGGCTGCTAAATAAAATAAGAATTAAAAGTAAAAGTAAAACAAACAGTCCTCACAAGACTGGTGCTCTGACTAATCAGTTGCAGGCAAACAGAAAACGTTCCAACGGGTTTTGCAAGCGGTGTGGTTTCAGTCAGTTTCATTCATGAGCACACATGGCCTGTCAGCTCGCTCGCCTGTCAAAGGCCACGGTAGCGCGAGCCGTGACGTTCGGCTCTAGAGTGCAGATGCACGCGCACATCTGGTAGTACAGGTAGAGCAGGTCTGAGGCCAAGTGTGCCTCGTGTTTCCCTTCCGTCAGTTTGCCGTGATGTCACAGATGCAGATATGTTCAGACTTGTCGTGTGTCCGCAGCCACCTGGATAAGACAACCACTTGGCATGACCCCAGAATTGCACAGCTCCAGTCGGCCGCAGCCCAGCGACCAATCGCCAGCACCCCGGTCCACACACACTCCCTCAGCAACCCGGCACAGCCCACCACGCAACCCCAAAACAGCATCAGCCCAGAGCCAGGTATCGTTCTCACTCTTCCACCCCCTCGTTATAATCCAGTTTTCTTTTTTAAAGCTCAGACCTGCTTTTCAGAGTTCAGCTTCAGCAGCAGTAGGACGAGTCTGGGTGGGGTTTCTCAGGGATTCCCTTTTGGTCATGACTTTGGGAAGTATCATATTTTTAGATTATATCCTTTAAAATCTACCATTGGAATAGATACCACAGATGAAAGCAGTGAAAAGAAGTCATTGTTATTTATATTATCAAGAAAGAAGGTTATTTTAATTATCATTTATTGGTTTTTTATTTCTTTTGTCTAGATTCAAAATTCTTAAAGTGGTTCAATTAACTTACAGCAAAGGTGAGGTCAATGGGGCATAAGTCCACTTCATTAATATTTGATGATGTGGTTTGGTGGTGATGTATGTTTCTGTCATGGATCGTGTGGCATCATAAACGCCGATGTTTCTCTTCAGGAGTCAGTGAAGGAAACGGTTTCGTTTTGTGGTCTTTTCTGCCCTCCTGTGGCCAAACGCCTCTGCAACTTTACAGTTAATCAGCCAAAAATAATAAAAAACAGACATCTCTGGGACTTCATTGTTTTCCTTAAAAAAAAAATAGTTTCAGTAATGTGCTTGCATCATGTCAGTGTATCACGGTGGCATATTGCCATGTCCTCTTGGCTGATGTGTGTCTCCATACACACTTTCATCATTGTGCAATCCTTCAACTTTTGTTTTTGCTGTTAGTCATTTGAAATCAGTGTTATGCATCTTGGTCTCGCTATCATGACACAAATGGCACCAGAAGTGTGTGTAGAAGATACTCAGGCCTACTGAGCAAACACTATGACGTTTGAATCCAGACGAGAACATGAGCTAGCAGCCACACATACACGGGCCAGATTCTAATTTGTACTCTCCATGCACTCCATCCATCATCTGCCTTCTCACTGTGTACTTTCACTGCTATTCAGGTCCGCTACCTGAAGGCTGGGAGCAGGCTGTGACAGCAGATGGAGAGGTGTACTACATCGATCACATAAATAAGACCACCACATGGGTCGACCCGCGTCTAGGTAGCACACTGTCAAATTTGTGTCTCCTGACTTGACCAATTTTTTTATATATATTTTGGTTTTCTATTGTCCATTCCCACACGTTTGGCAATGAAAATAAGAAAGATCGCAAAGTTTTGATATTTTCTATGTCATACATGACGATACAGAAATGTTTGTCCCCAGCAGAAGTATTTTCTAAATCATGAAAAAGTCTTTGTGGTGTGATTTGTTTGTTGCAGCCCAGAAGATGAACCCGAACATTCTTGGCTTGGCGCTGCAGCAGAGGCAGGAAAAGGAAAGGATGAGGCAACAACAAGGCCTCCCCCCACAAATCCCACCACAGGTCGGTGCTCCAGTATCACCAGAGCCGTGGGAGCTTTCTGCAATTCAGGCTGATCATTAATACACCGGTGAGTCGTTTTGAGGCATGAGAAAAGCTGGTGTGTGTTTGTGCATTTTAGGAGGCAGCAGGAAGAAACCAGATGCCCGGAGGGTTGGACCATGACAGGAACACACAGATGCTCGTCCCACCCTTGGATGTCAGGATCAGAGCTCCGAACCATGAACCAGCACTAAATGGGTGAGTTTGTCTTTCTGTTCATTTGGGACGGAGTGGAAGGGTCCCTGTCGTTCGAGGCCCTGATTTTCCTTCTTTTCTACGCCTTGTTTACCACCTTCAGCAACAATGTGTCGTGTGATTCCTGCTGGCAGTTTCGGCTCCTCTAACGTTGGTGATCAGCTTGTGGTCGTTCTTTTGCAGTGCCCACTCACGCAACGAGAGCACAGACAGCGGTTTGAGCGTCAGCAGCCTGCCCCGCACGTCGGACCACATGTTGAGCTCTGTGGATCACATGGATACCGGTAAAGTGTGGTAAATTTGGCACGAGGCTTTAAGCAACAGCAAAAACAGCTTTGCATTTAATAAACATTTTTGTAAAGTCAATTTTATTTCCCTTGCTGGTGCCTTCAGGTGATTCCGGTGATGCCTCCTCGATGACCTTGCAAGAGTCGATGCCTGTGCTGCCCATGTCTGAGGGCGAGGAGCTAATCCCCTGCATCCCGGAGGGTCTGGGTTCAGACCTCCTGATGGACATGGAGACCGTTCTCTCTGGGTCACACATGGACAGAGACAGCCTGCTCACCTGGCTATAGGCGACTTGCCTCCTGAGATACGGTGAGACGTCAAGTCGCTGCCGCTGAAAGTTCTGGAGATTTTTTTCGGCTTCAGAAATGGTACAGAAGAGCATTACTGAGAGGAGGCGCTACTGTTGTGTGACGGATCCCTAACAAATACTCGCTCTTTGAGGAACAAATCCCCAAATCTTGCAACGCTGGTAAGCTGCTGGCGTTTTTCCCCTTCTCTTATGGAGCGACCATATTTTTAGAGACAATCCTTTCTCTGTTTTAGCCATCACTACACCTGGATAATCATATCTGCAGCATTGAAAACACACTACGTGGAGTCACTGAAGTTTGCGCGTAGCAATCGTGATCAAAAATGTGGTAGACTAACATTAAAATATGTTATAAATATATTTAATATTAACAGAAAATGTGATATTCTCTCTACTTCTATTGCTTGTGGGGTAATATGTACTGCTACTACCTCAGCGAGCCTTATATTTTCAATTTTTACATTCACTGATGTCAAAAACATAACAGGAGTCAAATAATTTATGTCACTTAACAGATGTTGGTTCCATGAAGCCAAAAAAAAAAAAAGCTCACACTACGAGGACAGATGAAAACACTAATAATCAACTCTAAATGCAGTAGGTTAGAATGCTCGTGGCAGTTTCCAAACCCATCTGAAGGTTGTGGACTTTTGTCTTTTTAATGAAAGAAGATAAGCTACATCTTTAGTGAAGAGAGAATTCTCAGCTACAGAACAGTCCGACCATGGAGAAGCCTGTAAATATACAGTAGCATTTGATTTTTTTGGAGCATATTAAGTGTGTTTTTACAACGAAGATGTTCACTCCATCATTGTGTCCACTCCAGCTTCGATGGTGAAGCTTGCGTTTATCAAAGGTTTTATCTCCTAAAACACTGCAAAGTTTGCAGGAGCTTGACAGTGCAGGTGAAGTGTTGAGTGGCTTTATATTTGATTATTGGGACTATTTTTCTGTTTTATAAACTTGCTTGGTTTATACTTCCTGAACAATTCACAGTACTTTAGTGGCATTGAATATTTTTTGTCCTTATAGAAAAACATACAAAGCCAATTTCAGCTGCAAACTGTCCCATATTGTTGTGCGTTTAATTTCTATGCAGTGCAGAGTTGAAGGAGCCTTTATTGTCAGTTAATGAATTTGGATTATTTTTGTTAAATTGTCTATCTCGGTCCGTCACCCACTGAGCAACATCCTGGCTTATACTTTTACAAATTATGCAGAGATTTTGTTCAAATAATGCAGGTATTTTGGAAAAAATTACTGCCCTTTTAAAATTTTAGGATAAAATATGCTGTGTTCAATTCAATTAAAGTAACACAGTTAATTCTTAATTCTTCCATTCCTTTGAAAACATTTGGCCTGTAAAGTCCATAGAACTAAGGATATTAAATATGTCCCGTTTTCCAATAAATTAACCAAAATGATAGCAAAGAAAGGTTCAATATCTGTGCTAAAGAGATTATTGCCACTGTGGAGCTCCTTTGGTGTTAAGCTGTGTGCTGCTGACATTCTAGCAGATGCTGTGGTGCATTGTGTTCTAGCTGCAAGTGCTGTCTGGTGCTCTGACACTGAAGGCAATCTTCAACATGGAGATGTCTTTAACTCTCCATGTTTAGTTAAACTGCATTATAATTATTTAATCTTTTTATATGCTGGGTCGTTTCTGCAGTGCTTATTGGAACTTAAAGCTATTAACGAAAGCATTTCTTCCAACCAGAATTCTTTTTATATGTACAATACATTATGGATAAAATGTTACAAATGGATTAAAATGTAAGATGCCACATCCTCAAATGAAGAGCTACATCACTTACTTTTCATACATGTAATGCAACACACTACCTAGCCTATTATTTATCTTAGCATGCATGACACTTGCTGAGTATTTTACATATTCAAATGTTCATTATCATATTTAGAGTTTGGAGGCAATCAGATTTGTTTTGTACCTTTTTTAAATGCATGTGCTTAACATAAATATATTTCTTCTTAATTTCAATGTAATCATTTTAAAAGACTTTCTTGTTAATAAACTTTTAAATATACATCAAGTGTAATGCCTTCTTGTGCCATCTGATTGCTCTATATGTTAATTTAATCATTGCTTTTTTTTCTTTTTTTAAATAAGTATTGTTGGTGTTTGTGGTCTTTTAGACACTGAAATGTATTTTCAAAAATCTTTGGGGGACTTTTCCTTCAATATGTAGATCTGGTGAAAGAAAAACCCCAAATAGGCTACAGCAAAATGCAGTCTCTCCGAGGCATTAAACCTAAACCACACAAACGTCGTGACTTCAGCATTTAATTCAACAAGAATCCAATGTAAGTACAGTATTGTATCTTATTACCATATTCCTCTGTAATATATAATGATGGGGTTTTTTTTGTTTTTTGTTTTTTTCTTCTTTTTTATTTTACCTTAACCCTTAAGGAGTCACCGGGAGAGATGTATTTTAATTTAAACCAAAACAACGTATGTATAGATTACATTTAATATTTGGTTCAAACAATCTACTGTGAGCTAGAGGACATCCATTACAGTATACACGTCATATTGCGATTGCAGTGAATTATGTTGTAAAGGGGAAAAGGCGAAAGAAAACACGTTGTAGAAAAATTGGATTGTTTGTTTTATCCAGGATTTAAAGATCTGGGCTGTTTTGTGTGTGTGTTTTGTTTTGTTTTGTTCCATTTTCGTTTCGGTGATAACCGGAAGCAGCAGCAAGCTCCGCACCGAGAAGCTTCAGGACAATATTGGGACTTTCCGCACCGGCCGACTCACATAGCAGGTGAGTAAGACACGACTGTCTTCGATTGTTGTGTTTTTGTAGTTTAACACGATAGTTTTTGTGCGAGCCGTGATAAAGTATTAACCAAAAGTATGGTCTGATATGTTAGCGCTAGCATACAGTAGCTCTGTTGAGCGAAGATGTCCCTTAACATTTTATGCTACACGGTGCCCTAAATTCTAAATACTAAATATGCGAACGTTTAAAACGGTGTATTTCCTTCTACCAAATTTTAAATGGCTGTTAAATACATGTTAGCTATTAATCGACTCAAATAAAGTTGGCTAAAGCAGAAGTATTTACGTAATTAGGCTAAAGCAGGAAGTGAACACGGCGTGACCTGCGGAAAGTACCTGGCGTGTTATGAGTACACCAGCTATCGAAATCTACATTTTCACATGAATTGTACACTGGAATATCAACGCAAAATTTCCAATTCATCATTCCAATAATGATGTCATTCTTTGCTCTGGAAATACTGAGAGAATGTCATTATGTCATTGGGCTGATCGAGCCTGCCTTTATCTGATTCACTCGGAACTGAGCACGAATGTGACTGTAACCCGACAGGTTGAGGTGGACACGTTTGGCCTTGTGCAGGAATAAAAGACAATGTGACCATCAAAGTATCTCCGTGCCTTTGAGCTTTAATTTTAAGGGATTCTGAATTTGTATTAAATGTGGAAACGATAGCTACACTGCGATAATTGATACATTTATTTTAAATGTGCTACGTGTAATGTGAACCTAATGTAGAACAATCAAACTTCTTTACTCTCTCTTCAGTGTCTCTATGTGTGAAAGCAAGACCCTGGCTTTTTGCTTCCAGCCCGCTTCATTCAAAGGACAGACCTTTTACCTTCATATTGCTCTGCTTTAATATAAAGATGGAAACACTTGTTCAACTCAAAAACAACCCCTTTTTGATGGGGCTGTGTCGCAACTGTCCTCCACCTGACCTGCAGTATGATAACTCCTCAGGTAAGTACTGTGCCCTTTTAATTAATTTTTTTTTTTTTTTTGTCTTTTTCCACATGATGTGCTCTTATTTGAAAGCATTTCTGGTCTTTCTTTTATTACCAGAGCTCTATCGCATCTCTACCTTTGCTCGATTCCCAAGCTCGGGGGTGACTGAGCGTAGCCTAGCCAGGGCCGGTTGGTTCTACACAGGTGTGGGCGACCGTGTGCAGTGTTTCAAGTGCAATGTGACGGCAGAGGGCTGGCAGGCTGGAGACTGTCCGACAGAGAAACACAGACAGCTGTCTCCGTCATGCTCCTTCATCCAGAGCCTCCCATCTACATCCAACCTCCTCTCCTCCTCACACTCTGCCTTCTCCCCACTTCGTATTGCCCCAGCTATTCCAGTAAGACCAACAAGAATCTTTAAATTTTTACTTAATATTTATTTTTACTTAATATTTGTTTTCCTGCTTTTACTTGTAGCTTTCTGGTGCAGGGCCAGCTGTTCCCAACCCATCAGCAAACCAAGGCGAAGAGCCAGTTGGTTATCTGAACATGGGTTTCTCTGCACCACCCCCCTCCAGCCCACTTAGTTCTCGTGGTGTAGAGGACATGTCCCACCAGAGACCAACATGTCACAATCCCAACATGCGCAGAGAGCAGGACCGCTTGGACTCCTTCCATTCCTGGACGCTCACCATCATAACTCCCGCTGAGCTCGCCAAGGCAGGCTTCTACTACCTCAGCCAGGGGGACAGAGTGGCCTGCTTCAGCTGTGGAGGGCAGGTGTGTATCATCACAGGATGGCAGATGGATTTCTACAGATGGCAACATTCCAGTTTTTGTTTGCAGTTAAGTAACTGGGAGCCGGGTGACAGAGCCATGTCTGAACATCAGAGGCACTATCCAAACTGTCGTTTTGTACGCGGGGACAGAGCCGACAACATATCGTTGGCCGGAGCAGTACCTGGAGGATTAACTTCTCAGTTGTCTGGGGGAGTCCCCACTCTAAGTAACGTGTCCAACCCTGCCATGCAGCAGAGCGAAGAGCGGCTGCTAACCTTTGTCAACTGGCCATCTCGTATCCCTGTACGGCCAGATCAGCTGGCTAAAGCTGGCTTCTACTATGTAGGTAAGGCAGCATTTATTAGGAAGTCAGAAGCAGATCAGAGATTATGTAGGGTCAGGACACCTCCTATATTTTTGATTAAATCAGTTTCATAGTTTTTCACTTTGACCTTTAAAGCTCTCCATGTAATGTCCACACTCAGTTGTTTGCTTCCCTGCCATCCAGGTCGTAATGATGACGTTAAGTGCTTTTGCTGTGATGGAGGCCTGCGGTGCTGGGAGTCTGGCGATGACCCTTGGGTGGAGCACGCTAAATGGTTTCCTCGGTAAATGACACACATACTTGCAGTTTAAACAGATGTCTAAACCATTTGCCCAGAACACTGTAGATCTTCTCATACTTCGGCACCACTGAATGGATTTTACACACCCAATAAGAATTCTGATTTTGTTTTATATCTTCCATGCTGGGGCAGGTGTGAGTATTTACTCCAGGAGAAAGGACAGGATTTTGTTCATCAAATACAGGCTCGTTTTCCTCGGCTGTTTGAGCAGGTCAGTTGAGATTGCAATAGTTCCATCCAATGCAACAAAAGTGAAACCAGTAAGGCTTGGAGAACAATAAATGCAATGGCGCCCTGATGCAGTCATTTTAAATTTGGCGCAGATGACCTCAGTATAACCGCCTACCAGAGGGTGATCGAGCTTCACTGGCTTCATTTTTGCATTTTCCAAACACCTGTAGTTGCAAAGAAGGCTGTTTCATATTCTTGTGTTTTCTCCATCAAAAGCTTTTAACAAATGGAGACACCAGCTCCAGAGAATTTGTCGATCCACCTGGTGAGTTTGAAAAAAGGCAAATAGATCTACTTTCAAAGGTTTGATAAGATTGTTTTTAATGGTCTTTTTTTTCTGAGATAATTAGGCTGTTTTTCCCTCCAAAATCCCTCTTACATAAAGGGGAGAACCGCCTTAGCTTGACCCTCCCATCCGCTTTTTCAGTGGTTCATCTCGGTCCAGGAGAGGAGCGGTCTGAAGATGCTGTCATGATGAACACTCCCGTCATAAAATCTGCCTTAGAGATGGGCTTCGAGCGGAGTCTAGTCAAGCAAACGGTACAAAGCAAGATCCTGACCAGTGGTGAGAACTACAGAACAGTCCAGGAACTAGTTTCAGATCTGTTGAGTGCTGAGGACCAGAAGCGGGAAGAGGAAAGGGAGATGCTGGCAGAGGCAATGGCATCAGGTACATTTCACCCAAGGACATCTGGTTTTTATATCTGCATGAGTGGTTGTCAGTGATCATTAGACAGTAAACCTTTGTTGCTTTAGATGGTTTCACCTTTGTGAAGAGACACCAGGCAGCTCTGATCCAGCGTCTGAAGAGTGTGGAGCCAGTATTAGAACACTTAAGAGAGCAAAATGTATTATGTAAGTTAATATATTTTGAATAACTGATGATTACATGTAGTTAAATTTCCAGTAGTCTAACTCCTGTCTTATTTAACCTGCAGCTCACGAGGAATACAGTGGCCTGAAAGCTCAAACATCAGCCCAACAGCAAACAGCCCGGCTCATCGAGCTCGTCCTCACCAAGGGAAACGCTGCAGCAGAGGTCTTTCGGAACTGGATCCAGAAAAACGATGTGCACTTGCTCAGAGATCTTATGGGTATTTTGCCAATGTGTACCAAAGCAGTTTGAGAATTTGAGTCAGGTTTCAAGCTGAAGGATGATCTAACACCGTGTTTAACATTTTTAGCCCAGTCAAGTGAAGCTTCGTCACCTAGCCAAGACCTCTCAGGTATTATGACACACCAGTGTCAGTGGGAACTGCAGTTTTCAGTTAGCCCCTAAAACATAAGCATTGTATATTTGTACAAAAAAAGTCTTTAAATTCCAAAATATTAATGTAGAAATAATTCTGAATTGTAATCCTTTTTCAGACCTCCCCATGGAGGAGCAATTGCGACGCCTGCAGGAGGAGCGTACCTGTAAGGTGTGTATGGATAAAGAAGTAAACATCGTCTTCATCCCATGCGGACATCTGGTGGTGTGCAAAGAATGTGCACCTTCATTGAGGAAGTGCCCCATCTGCAGAGGCCTGGTCAAAGGCACAGTACGGACCTTCCTCTCATAACTGACCCTAACCTGTGTCACAGGATCGACTGATTAAATGAGTGCATACATGAGGATGGTTGCTGTGAAACCTTAAACATAAGCTTGTTTCCAATCTCAAGATGTCAATCTCCACCTGTAACCAAACCACGCTTGGGAGGGTTTTAGTCAAATTCATTATCCTATTAACAACTATTAGAATGTACTAATGAATAAATATTTCAGAATTCTATTTTCAGTCAAACCGGCTAGTCTTTAACCAGTTTCGTTTACTGATCTTTTATAACCATTGCAAACACCTAGTGGCCTCCATGTGCTGCTTTTCAGTGAATGTAGAACATCTTGATATTAACATCTTAGTATTTGTCACTATAAACACTAGTTGTAATAAGACCACATTTAACAAAAAAAATTACCTGCTGTGATCTGTTGTGGCCTTAATAGCAGCTCAGAGAAGTTAAAGCAAACTTAAAATGTTAACTTTCTAAAACCAGCCTCTGTAAATAAATCCTTTCTAATCTGCCAAAAACCATTTAGGTACTTTTCAAATTGAGACACTGCCCAAGACTCACTCCCAACCAGTATTTAGTAATGCAAGAAAATGGGTATCTGTCACACTTGTTATCCCAACATTCCAGTGAAATATGAACAAAACTGAAGTTGGACAAAGTTCAATACAAAATTTTTTTAACCAGACAACACTAGTTTTAGTTAGTACAAATATTTATTCAAGTCTTTTCTGCCACAGTTTAGATGATGCCAATCTGTAAAGAAGGAAAACATGAATTAGATGGTATTCATAAAGGCCTAATAAACCAATACCTGAACTATCTGGCATCAGTGGTTCCTTTGATGAATGCATCACATACATTCAGCTATAGTAAAAGTTTGCATCACTTGCACAGGTCTGGCTTCTGAAAGCTACAATCTTGTGTTGACTTGGAATAGCTTTCACTAAGTCTCACCTTGTTTGCAACATCCAATGCATCATAATCTGGTGCCAGACGAACGTACGCCTTCTTCTCACCATCAGGCCTGAAGACACAATACAGAAGATCAAGCTACCCATTGCTGACCTGGAGGTCAACTATGGTTACACCTGGATGTGGTTACAAGGAGTTGACATACCACTGATGTACATATTAAAATCATTTAGTGAAACAGATAATCCAAAAGAACTAGATCACAGTTCCTACCTGATTAGAGTGTTGACTTTTGCAACATCAATATCATACAGCTTCTTGACAGCATGCTTGATCTGATGTTTGTTTGCCTTGACATCCACAATGAACACCAGTGTGTTGTTGTCTTCTATTTTCTTCATGGCAGACTCTGTAGTCAAGGGGAACTTGATGATGGCATAGTGATCCAACCTAAACAGGAAGAGATACAACATTTGATCTTAATCTTTATGGTTACAAATTCCTTTACTTTCTCCACTACAAATGTTGACATGTTGTAGTCTAAGGTGCATCAGTTGTTTAAATATGGAATCATTTGTTTCATACTTTGATCGCTATTTACCATCATTTGCACCAGGTCTCTGCTTTTCGCTGCTGTCAGTATAACTTACTTGTTCCTACGAGGAGCACTTTTCCGAGGGTACTTGGGCTGCCTGCGGAGACGCAGAGTTTTAGGGCGACGGAAGGTCGGAGAAGTCCTGATCTTCTTCCTCCTCTGGCTGTGTACACCTTTGAGCACAGCCTTTTTGGCCTTCAGAGCCTTTGACTTGGCCTCAGTCTTGGCAGGGACCACTAAAACAGAGAGACAGCTCTGTTAATGACCGGACCCAAATCTGAATTGCACAAGGTGACAAAGTAATGAGACTGATTTGTGGCAATCTCCATATGCGTGTTAAAGACTTGAAGGAAAGCGTGTAGCGAGCGGCATAACCTAGCATGCATGAAATTATTGGATAAAAGCAATATCCATATACACGCCAGATCACATCTATTATGAGGCAGATGAGATAACTAACCAATTAAGTGACGTTACGTACATATTTGAGAATTTAGGCAAAGGTCCCGTAAACCAGCTAACTTTCACGTGTCGTTACTGTGACGTTTACAATACAGCTTAGCCGTAGGAATGACGCATCAATCTTTACATATACATGTCCCATGCCGACACCATTTAAGACATTAAACACCTACATTAATTATAACAGACTAATTTAGTAGTCAACACGGTCACTGCTACTGCGCTATTAGCCTAGCATCACGTTACCTACAAGCAACATGCCGGCGATGGCGGTGGTCTGTTAGCTTTATATTGATCCGGTTTACAGTTAAATTTTTAGAATAATGCCATCTCAGTCATCTCGTCTTTTGCTACATTAACGTGGAAGCATCATAAAATATACATTTTTTGCCAAATGCACACTTTGTTCAGTCCAAAATACGAGATTAACAGACCTTCCTTCTTCGCCTTTGGTGCCATGTTGGGAAAGGAAGACAGAGCGGGGTTTCCTGGCGTATAATGCATGGGCGAGATCTCACCGGTATATCGCGATAGTTTAGCTGTCAGGGGAATTTAGTATTTAGTGATTTTTGTTTTTGCTTAATTAACCTCACAGGCTTGATATTAACATGATAGAAATGCCCACTTTCTTCCTTTGTGAGCATTTTCATTGTAGAACTGCTACAACACAAATTATGTGCCTTAAATTGTTTTAAAATTTAACCTTGGAATCAATCAGTTGAAGTTTTTACAATTTGTATTGTAGCCTGAATGTATCAAAGGTGTGTTGCTCTATTTAAGAGTTACCTATATGAGTTTTCTTAATATAGTTAGCACAGTACTCATTAATATGAATGGCTTTACATAGTTTAATTACTGTCAACACCAGGGTTGCTGTATAGAAAAGGCAAACATACAACATACAGTGTATAAAAGTTTTTATATATTTTTTCTGTTTTTATATGTTTTATATATTTTTTAATCTGATAATGTAAAGCACAAAACAGTAGAAAAATAACAGCAAAGAAAGGGAAACATATCCATGTTGACATTTAGGATCAGTCAGCTTGCTGCCTTCATTCCTCTTGTGGCTTATTTTTCTTGATTTTCCTGGTGGATAAGGAAAAAGAAATCTTAAATTACTATATAAATCCACAGAACTAATTGCAAAAATAATTATACTGCTCCATGTTTGCATTATTAAAAGAAATAATTACTTCTTTAATTTGTCTCCAGATGAATTTGATCCTTTCCTCTGCAATGCTTTGACTTTTTCTTCTGGCCTCTCTTTCTTTGTTTTATTTCTTTTAACCTTTTGTGGTATTACTGCTGTTTGAGATGTACTTCCTCCTTTCTGCTCTTCTCCCATTGTCATCTGTATTTCTCCTTTCTGTCTTTTATTCACAGCTTTTCCTTTCTTCTTCACTAAGAAACGAGGAGTGGTGCAAATGGTGCTGCGTTTGGGAGGTTTTTTCTCAAGTCTCCGCTTCACTTTGCTGAATTAAACACAAAACAAATGTTCAAAAAATCATGTCACCAAATACTAGTAAAGACCAAGATAATGAAATTAATTTTCAGATTTGTTATTAGTTATTTACCTGTGTGTCTTCTTGAAGCCAGTGATGTAGTCAGGTACAGGACAACCAGCTTGCTTGATGACATTAGCGATGCTGATTGAGAAAAAAGAAAAAAAAAAAAGTAAAAAAACTGATCTTATAAATGGTTTCACATCAATAAATCTAAAGTGACTAAAATTTCTGGAGTCCAAAACCAAGCATGGTCATTCTAATGTGCGTGTACCTGCGCAGCAATGGTTTGTCATTTTCTGTGAAGAAGGTGATGGCCTTTCCTTTATGTCCAGCTCTACCAGTTCGACCTTTGGAACAAAGAAAAAACAACAGAAAGTCAGGTGAGGAAGAGAGACAAATGTGTGCAAAAACCACATAAAGCTTTAATACTGAAAACCTTTTTAACAGTTTTTTTTTTCTCCTTTCTCTTGGTGCTTTTTCTAGGAACAAAAAAGCTCTCAGTAAAACCACTGCTGAGTAAAGACTCACCAATTCGGTGGATGTACTCAACAGCACTGGTGGGGAAGTCGTAGTTAAGTACAAGGTTAACTCCCTTGAAGTCGATTCCTCTGGCAAGCAGAGCTGTGCAGATCAAGACCCAAATCTTTCCTGAACGGAAACTGTTCACGACGTTGTCTCTCTGGTGGTTAAAAAAAAAGAAAAAAAAAAGGGACAATAAAGCCAAGGAGTGCTTTAAACATGTAACCTGATGTGTTGTTTGTGTTTGTACCTGCTGCTGCGTCCGTTCAGCATGGATCACATCCACATTGATGCCTTCGTAAACCAGCTCATGGAAAAGCTCTCGAGCTCGTTCTTTGGACTGTACAAATACCAGCATGGGTGGCAAAAACCCCTGAAAATACCAACAGGACAAGTCTCAAAGCCTGTGTGCTTCCAGTTGATTTCCAGTTCATTATGGTGTCAAACTAATAGAAAATACAGGCCCGTCCGGGTTTTCTCACTTTTTTGATAATGTCCCTAACGGCTAACAGTTTGCCGCTTTCCGTCCCAACAAACAGCAGCTCCTGTTCCACCGTCTCGACTGCTGTGTTTCTGAGAAGATCACGATTGCATTTTTTTTTTACATGCCCATTAAAACAAATCAGCCAAAGGAGGCAGTGAAGAAGATAGATTATTACCTGGGTCCAATGTTCACAGACACAAGGTTGTCAAGGTTTAATCGACACCACTGCTCCACATCGGATGTGCAGGTGGCGCTGAAGAAAGCCCGCCGCACCTTTGAGCCAGAACAGGCCAGAAAAATGGTAGCGAGCTGCTCCCTGAAGCCCGTCTTACCATCTTCAAAAAGCTTATCAGACTCATCAACGACCAGCCACTCCACACTGTAGAACAGAGCAAAACAGTCAAGCTGTGTTTTCACCAAGTATATACTGTATATTACGTAAACATATACCTAAAATTTTAAGTCTTTTTCACTACTGGAAATAATAAAAGATAAAAGATTATCATATTAAAATAACGATACATTTAAAAACAATACAATATTTTTTTAAGTTCAGCTCCAGAAACCTGTTGTTGAATTTGTTACAAATTTTCTGTTACCTGCTGAGGTCAAGAGCCGGAGGATCTTGCTTGAGGAGAAAGATGAGTCTGTTTGGGGTACTGATGAGTATATCTGCACGAAAAAGGCAGGAAGCACACAAAGGCTATTCACATTAAATTTTTTACTTGCTATTCTGCATTCTCTTTTTTCCTCTTTCCTACCATATTTTTTGTTTGAGTGTGGTCCATATTTCTTTGCGGCTAGAGAAGCTTTGTCTATGAGGTGAACTCTAAATCCTACTCCGTCTGTTAGGCGCAGCAGCTCTCTGTAGGTCTAAACCAAAAAAATATAAAATTGTATTAAAACATTGAATATCAGATGATTCAAGCACACACAAATTTACTAATACATAAAAGTAGACAAAAATAATGCAGTTTATGTTTAACATTAAGATGATGTTAGCAATAAGAATTCTTCACAGATGCTTGATTTAGGAATACATTCTTGTGTCATACATTGCAGGTATGAATTTGTATTGAAAATCGGCTTCTCCTAGTAACAAATAAAGATTGATATTGTGTACCTGGCTGGCTAGCTCTCTGGTCGGAGAAATGATCACAGCTCTGAAGCCCAGGTTAGCAGGCTGCTGCAGATGGGCAAGCAGCGGAATGCAGAAAGCCAAAGTCTTTCCTGATCCTGTGGGAGCACAAGCCAGTAGCTCCCGACCCTGATTGGAACACAAAATGCTCACAAAACAATGTCCATATAGCACATATATATACAGTATATATATATATATATATATATATATATATATATA
>BJFM01001570.1:138492-164864 GCA_016586285.1 Arothron firmamentum
TATATATATATATATACACACACACACATATGTACACAGACACACTGCTGAACCTGCATTTCTCTGCACTCACATGCATCATCAGTGGCATTGCCTGCATTTGAATTGGTGTTGGGGAGCACAGCCCAGCATCTTTAAGGTTTTGGAGGATACAGGCATTGAGATGATATTCAGATTGCAGCTCATCAAATGTACACACTGGGTCTGGAATGTCAGAGCCGTGCACATTTATACGGTGTTGAGACCGGATTCGATTGACCTAAAAATAAAATAAATGATTGATATTGTTAAGGACCGTAATGGAGGGAAGTTTAGGTAAATACAGCTATTAATTGTGTTTCTGAGGACCTTTTCCTGATGAAGTTGTTTCAGTCTCTTCAGCGAGTGAGTCTGTTTTTCATCAGCTGCCAGGCTGTGGATCTTCTTATCCAATATGGACGTCCATGTGATGTCTGCATTACTGTCTTTTGAATTGCAACCACCTGCAGTTAGACACAAAATAGCATAGAGCAATGAGACCGTGAAGAGTTGTTTCACACCAAATTTATCAATTGTTATTACAAAGTAGACAACAAAAGTTCCTTTATCAAACAATGTCTACATTTATGTGGTTTCAAAGGATTAATTTAGATATAATAATGCAGTACAATGTAATCGTTGTTGGTTTCTTAAGTCAATAGATAGATTAGAAATTGCATGTAAATTATTTTACATGTTTATATAATCAACCAATGTTATATCCAATGTTCATTTTCTTATTAACCAATATTTCCTGGCACCAAATAATTCTCTGTAAATTGTTTTAGTACGCAAAAATACAGCTGCACCATTACCGTCCACGTCCATCTGGTCTCTTTTGGATTTCTTCTTTTCCATCTTCACGTCTCGCTTCACATGTTTTTGCTTCCTTTTCCCCCTTACAACGGGGTCCGCATTTTCCATCTCACAGCCCTCCTGATCATCATTTTCAGGGTTACAAGCTTGTGCATTAGAGCTGATCTGAGCTCCATTAGTTTGTCCTGTGCTAAAGTAATCGATGCCAGAGAAACGATCTGTGGATGGGTTTACGCCATGAGACCTGATGACCTGTAAAATTAACCAAAAAAGTATTATTGTCGTTGATCGATATGGACACATTGTAGTTAAACGCCTTTAATAAACAATGATATGATCAAACGCCCCCATAATTACACAGTAATGCCACAAGAATACCAATAATTTTCTTGCTGGGGCACAGGAGCTTATAACAATCATTTATGTTCCAGTCACCATCAAATTGAAGTTTTAACGTACCTTAAACCGGGCTGCATCTTGAGCAAACCTCTTCAAGTCAAATTTAGCTCCAGCTCCGAGCTTTCGAAACAATTCGAAAGAATCCATAGTTGCTAGAGCAGGAGTAGCAGCGTGGTCCGAATAGATCCAGACATTAAAAATCAACATCCGGATCATTCACCGTCTGCGTCCTCCCTACGTTGTAAATGATGACGCCCCCTAACGGTTACGCTAATAACAAGCTGTCACAAGGTGTTTCTCTGATCGACCCAACAATTCAACTGAAAGCATGTGATTGAAATGTTTATTAAGCTATTAATTTTCATATGTACATTTTTAAAACAGACAGTTGAGAATTATAGTATAAAAACAATATTAACAGTGTAAAAGAATTAATTATCATACCGTCGCTTCAGAAAGATTTACTCTTTCCACACTTGTTCATGTTTTTTGCACATTTAATTTGAAAGTTATAATTCTTATAACATGATTTCATGTGTGCCTTAAAAGTGCAATATTTGCTGAATACTTAAAACTGTTGCCTGAAATAAAACATAATGTAGTATATAATTGCCTTTTACACCAAGACATGATTGTAAAGTAGTAACAACACAATGTAAATAATTGTTGTTTTTTTAATGAAGAAAAAACATTGTCAGGAGACAAAAGCAAAATGTGAAAGCAGCTGCTGGACTTATTCAAATGTTAATACTGCCAAGTCTTTGTGTTTCGTTTTTGAAGAATACTGTGATGTATCAATGAGAGAGGAGACGACTTATTTTTGACAACCAACATTTTTTCCACCTAGTAGCAGTGCAAACCATAAGTGATTTAAAGGAACAAAACCTATGTATGGAAAAGTACTGGTGGGCTGTGTTTCCTAACGCCATACCTTCACATCTTTTCTTCAGTTCATGCTTTGATGTTTCTTCTTTGCTCTGTCCATCCTCAGACCAGACATCAGTCTTCATCATCTCACTAACTCTCTAATTTCTTCACAGGCCTTTAGCAAGTCCTCCAAGAATTGGACAACCACCACCTTTCCTCTCTCCTGCTCAGTCTGTCCCTCTCCTTCAGTCTTTAAATCTTTCAGTCTCACTAGTGTTTGCTGCAGACCTCCTACTCTCTGCTGAGGAGTGAAACTCTCCCCCCCTGCGTCCTCCTCTCCCTGTTCCACAATGCCTCCTCCTTCCCCCTCTCTTATATATTTGATCACATGTTCTTTGATGCTTTCCGCTTCCTCTCCAGCCAGTGATACCCCGAGGGCAGGTAAGTCCTGTGCCTGGCTAAGGCTGAGCAAGTGTAGCAAAGCTTGAGAGAGTGTGTGGCGCAGATTGGCACTGAAGCGGTATTCTAAGAAATCATTGGTGTCATCACTGTTCTGAAGGGCTGTAGCCAGGGAACGCCACACGGCAATGAACCTCTCTGTGTCCCCGTAACAGATGCGGTCAGCAGGCACCGCCAGGGCAGCAGCAGATTTTATCCGTACTTTAAAGTTCTTACAAGAAGTGACGACAAGGCAGAGGGAAGAAAAAGCATGGCTAGACCACGGGGCAGAACCTGAGAGGCAAAAAGAAATAAAATTGAATGTAAACAACATGTAATGTACATTACTGTAAAGTGTAAACTAGATCATTGGCAAAATGGAAGTAGTGAAATCAAAATGGCTCTGCCTTCAGCATGTATCAAATCAACAACACTCACCTAGAGACAGGGCAGGGTTTCTGAAGGCATTTCCAAGTGCATAGCAGGCATTCCATCTGACCTTCATAACGGAATCTGACTGGATGGTTTTGACTAAAGCCCGAACTGCGTCCTCCACTGGGCGCTGGAAGGTAGGGTGGGACAGCTGACTCTGACGCAGAAAGTGAAGCAGATTACCAAGCACCCGCACTGCATTAGACCTCACCTGGACGCATACAAAGGGAAAGAAGGACAATAAGTAAGCTGCATTCATTTTTCTCATAGAAGAAAAAATATATATATTTTTTAATTATAAAGAGTGAAGCTCTCACTCTGTCTTTATCAGCTGATGCTCGGGTTGCAGCCTGCAACATTTTAAGCAACAGCGTGTCTGATAACTCCTCCTGGAACTCCACACCTACGCTTGTCCTGTTGAAGATACACAGTTTATGCTGTATTTGGGTGCAATGTATTTGTAGTGCTATTAAAGCTAAAGGATCACTATTATAACTGAAAGATCTTCTTAAAAGTTTACTTGCTGGCTATTAGAAGTTTTGCACCTCCTTAGAGTTACATGAATGTACAGTGGATGTTTTTTCTATAATCATACTCACTCAACCCAAAAAGCTGATTTTGAAAAGATTACTTTCTTATTCACAACAGTGGACATGTCTCTTGGGTGAACTGCACTTTTCTTACATATTGACGCGGAGTGTGTCTGTGAGGTTTCCAAGGGACCAGGCTGCCTTTAGACGAACATTTGCGCATCGATCATCCAGGGCAGCCAGAAGGGCGTTTGCAGTGTCTGTTACAAACATCACATCCTGATCAGACAGACAAAGAAAGGAAAATAAAAATCACAACCTGTATAAACAGGTTTATAAATGTGTTGCTAGGGGGTCCAGTCCCCACCTCTCTCAAACAAGGGAACATAATGTAGATTCCCAGGGCCCTGACGGCAGCCGTCTTCAGATAGTTTTCACTATAGGTCACTCCCAGCAGCACAGTGATGCACATCATCTGGGTCTTGTACTTAAAACGAAGGCAGCATGTCAAAGGTACATATTCACAAGGCCAAGTATTACCTGAGTACAGATATAAACGGTTGGTCAAAGAGAAACTCACGGGAAGCTGTGCGAAGGCCTGTGGTAAAATGGAGGACAGCGCATCACAGGCGCTCATCTGCACTCTGCTTTGTTGTTCGTTTTGCAACGCTCCATTCAGAGGACCACTCAAGATGTCTGACCAAAACTGTACCACCTACATCAAGTCATCACACATGCATTTAGTTGTATCTGTCAACTTTTGTAAGCTGAAGTTGCCATGTTGAAAAATAAATAAACACATCTATATATAAAATCTATACTTACTTGACTCAGAGGTACTCTGATGCTCTCTGGAATGTTATTTTCTGCTTTGTACTGCTTAATTATTCCCGTTCCAAGTTCTTGTATTAACTAAAAAATAGATTACATACATACAAAATAACAATACACAAAGTTTTGTTCTTTTTAGGTGTGTGTAAGACGCCCTGACATTGGTCAAAGGAGTCACAGAAGCATTAGGAAAAGTGTTACCTTTGCTCCATGCAGCTGTATGGAAGGTTCTGTCTCCTTGAGGCAGAATATGCTCACTTGCCCAATCTCACACAAACTACCTTGAACAAGAGAGAAATATCCACGGACCAGGTGGCACATGACCTAAGACATGTAACATGAAAAATTAAAAATGTATTCATAAAATTCTTTTGTGCAACTTCTCTATCATCTCACCTGCAGAGCCTCTAATCGGACAGGGAGGGGCTCTAAAACTGCGCTTCCCATTGGTACAGCTCCCTCGCTGTCAGAGTGGTCCTCCTTAGGCTGAGTTACCAGTGATGCGCACAACTGCATCAGCCAAGGTAAGGACCCGTCTTCTGTAGGTGTGTGTGGAACACCAGGGGATTGTGTGCAGGAACCTTTCTGGGATGATGTGACTGGTTTGTGAGCAGGTGAGGAGAAGTTGCCTTTCTGCCTCCAGTCTGAGTCACCTGGTGTGGATGAGCTGGCGCTACCACTGCCTTCTGGATGCTGGAGAAGAAGCTGCACTTCAGGGAGGGGAGCCTGAGTTGTCACCACAGCTCCATACAGTGTCAGCACCGTGACACGTACATTTACATCTAAAGAGGGAGTGAGTGGTTTCAGAATTATTACAGTATGTACTTAAGGCGTAAATGGAAAATTCAGAGCAATTTAAAGCTAATGCTACTTCCCGTCAACTATTATCATCAAAGTTAGAAATTTGCAGACCTCGGTGGCGCACGTAAGGACGCATCTGCTTCCAAAGAGGGCTAAGTAGACCAGGTCTAAGACGATGATAGGGAGCATTTGCCACCAGGTAGGCCAGACACTGTCAAAAAGAAGGAGATTAATAGAATAGTTATTTATTGTGAGTGCAACATGTACAACAAAATTAAAGTGTCAGTCAGTGCATCATCATTACACTAAAAATGTTAAACTACAATAATAAATACTAAAAACTACCGTAAATAAAACACTGCAATAAGTTATTAGGACAGTAAGCATGTAGACCGACAGGAATCTAGGAATTTATGCTTATTATAGAAAAGTTGTTGTACTTTAGTTGACTATTTAGAGAAGTGAGGACATCCAAAATGTTTACACCTGACAGCATTTCTACCTTTATCACTTGTGTTAGTGTCTGATTGGAGGTCTCAGCCAGCAAAGCCAGGCTTAGAGCACGGTGCAGTTCTCTGACTGCAGTCGCCAATAAAAATGAGAAAGAGGTGAATGATGTTCGAGGAGATGCTGTGTCTTCCGCTACAGCAAGAAACTGATGGGAACCATCCAGCATGGCTGACAACACCTGCAGTGCACAAGCACGGACCTGCAGAGAGGTTTACAGACAAATGCTACAGCCACTAGAATTGAGGTTAAAAAAACAAAACAAAACACACATACACCAAAAAAAAAAATACAAGGAGAAAAGAAGTATGTTGTACCCTTGGTGAGGAGTCCTTTAGTATAACTGTGATTAGAGAGAGTGGTGGCAGACCGCCAGCAGCAGAGTCTGGGATGAAGGAGGACCAGTACCCATACAGAACCCTCTTCTCTGTACTTTTCACTACAGCTAGCAGAGACTGCAGTGCTGCTTGACGCACACGACCCTGGTAAAGCCTGCACAAGCAAATGTTGGAGTCCTCAATATGTGAGTGAAACGCAGCTTATCCATTAGCATCTGGTAGGAAAGCATAACATGACACAAAGGATCATGTATATTTATACCTTAATTTGCTCTGTGCATTGCCTTCAGGGTCAGAAATCTCTGAGTCAGAGCTGGTATTTTTCCAGGAGGGGTAGAGAGATGGGGCAGAGAATTTAGGCCCTCCTTTCTGTGATGCAGACCCTGCTTCTCTCTCATCTTCCTCTCCATCTTCTCTGCTAGTGTCAGCATTTGGCTTCTTCACTTTCCCTCTGGATTTCTTCTTTTTATTCTAAAGAGTGACATTAAAAAGACACTAAACCAAATGTTATGTTCATTTGTTTCAACACCCATTTTAAAACCAGTTTATACCCCTGTGGTTTTGCCCTGCACTGCAGCGGAGTCCTTTGATGAATCAGATGGATTTGGTGGTTCAGCAGGTTTTGGTGCAGTCTGACCTTCGTACTGAGGAAGAGGTGATGGGTAAAGCACAGCTGGCCACTCAACACTCACACCTGGTGTTCCATGGAACATGAACCTCTGTAGTAAATATACAGTAAACCAAATATTGTGATAGACAGACAGACAGACAGACGGACAAAAATGGTTAATAACCTACAGTATTACCTTAAGTGAGGCTAATATGGAGCCAAGCTCCTCTGCCCCTCCAAATTTCCATTTACCACCTGAGAAACAATTTTGAAGGCCCTTCAACGCTGCCTGGATGACCTGCGCAATTACAAAAAGAAGTACATGGGTCCACTATGATTACACGTATTTTTACATCTGGAAGAGAACAGTAACTCATACCATACAACAGAAAAGCTCATCTGTGTTCGGAGGTTTTGGTGACTTTAGCGTTCTCAGAAAAAGCCCGAAAGCAGCGTATCTGTGATGATCATCCAAAGGTGGTTGACCTGGCATCCTGTCAGAGAACAAGACATATTGAGCCTTTTGATGATTTTTGAAAAAGGGAAAAAAGGGAGGGGGTGCTACTTCTGCTGTTATTCTTCATTACAGGGGAAAAAAAAAACAAAAAACAAAACCTACCTCAGACAGATATTAGCCAAACAGGTAAGAGCAACATGGCGTAATTCATCATTTGGCTGGATTGGGGAGCCATAGAGAAGAAGGATTCCGTCCTCTTTCAACAAGTCACTGAGAAGCTATGAATCAAAAGCAAACATATATTGACATGCAATAGTTATCACAGACTGGAGTAAATGTGAACAAATATGCGCCAATATCTACCTGTTGGCACTGAGGTCCTTTGTAATAAACTATTGCAGAGAGTGCCCGGAGGATATCTGAATGAGTCCATGTACTGCACACTTTCAGTGCACTGGTGGTATAAGTCACCAATACATCCAAGGTCTGCTCATCTATTATTACCTTAATTAGATCACAAGTTAGAAAAATAAGACACTGTCATGTGAATAAAAATTATTCTACCTTTACCTTTAGCTGGTTGAGCAGATGATGTATTAGCTGGCATAGTTTGATGACCATGTGTTCCTGAGAATGTGGCACAAGGCGACTGGCGTTTTTTAATAGGCTGCATACGTTCTAAAATGAAAATAAGAGACTTGATGAGCTCCAACTTTCTTTCACAGTGACGAAAGAATACGGGGAGCATTCACTGTACACTCCCTGTATACATTCAGGGAGTGTACAAATAAAAATGGCTAATTTTAATGCAGAACGTATAGCTGTTTTGCAGCTAGATGAAACAAAACTCGACATTCTGTGATTCTTAAAAAATGATTTTGGACTGCTAACCTTTAAGGTGTTATAATACTTGGCTTGAAAAAAAAAACAACAAATAATGGTAATTACTTTTTTCCACCAGTGACAAAAATGATCCCAATTATGATCTTGCAGTATGGTTTAGCAATGTACACAAATGTTCGAACCATGCAAGGAATTCAAGGCCACTTGGCCGGCTGCTGTGTGAGCATAAGATGTTGCCAAGTGACAGCTCCGCCCTGGCTCTAAGAACTAGTATCACACCAATTCTTACATATCCGGAGGTCGTAATTAAATGGCTACAACAGGATGTACAAGACCCAAGCTAGCGTGCGTCACCTCTGGTTGGATGTTTGTACTTGGTTCATTGCTCAAGTTGTAGCTTTCGGACAGAAGCTGGTCAAACAGCAGGTTCAGCTCCTCCCTGAGACGGTCGGAGTCTGGTCTCAACCATCTTAGCCTCTCGGTGCAGCGGAAAAACTGTTTCTCGGCGTCCGAGGCTGGACGTGCACGCCAACCATTGTAACTGGCCGGAAAGAAGGGAGCAGTATCCGCGGACAAAGCCACCGGCGAGAACATGGTGGCATCTCCACAGTCCACAGATGCCGGTGCACACAGATCCCCGCGAGACGCCATGTTCGATGCCGCGGAAGTTGTTTTTTTTTCCCAACCGGAAGTTCAGATTGTCTTCGCAGGCATGACGCAACTGCGCATGCGTCTTTCACGTGACTCTCATCATGGCCGCTGCCTCCTGCTGCTTCTTTTTACTGGGTATTTAATTCATACATTTTCAACGCATGATGAGAGCATTGAGACAATCTCACAACAATAAATAAGACTTTAAATATGCTACAAGTTTATGTCAGCTGATGTGAGGTCAGACTTGCTCTTTCTACACATGGACAGTTTAATACATATCAAAAACATTTGTATACAGTATGTCAGACATGTTTCAAGAAATACAATTGAAAAGTGAAATTCTCAGTATAATACTTAAAAAACTAATGATGCGTGAATATTTCCTCTTTTAAAAAAATGCTTTTAGTCAACAATATGTACACACAAATACTTATATGCCAGACTCGTGTTTTCAAACATTAGATTATAATGACATATTTATTTTTAAATACCCTCAAGAGGATGCTAACAGTGGGTTGTTTAAACAGAAACCCCCAGTAAATTAATAAAATGTGGTGTAAAATTTAAAGCAGAAAAACAATTCACCAAGTAAAGCAACTGAATTCAAAACAGCCACGGAAATCAACTACTGGAAATGTTTCATTAGGAGCATGGATTGAAAGGCTCATACATACATACTGTATGTTCTGTGCAAAGTACAGCGTAACTTTCTGATGTCATTAAAGAGGCACTTCTGCAGAGATCTCAGAGGAGGAAGGATCAGAATCTGAAAGGTCAAAGGTCATAATTCCAGTTGCACCAGACTGCATTCTTTTCGGGGTTTTTCCAACACAGTTGAACTTCAGAATGACTTACATTATGCAGCAGGGTGGTTTCCTAGGTTTAATATATTAGAACATATTAAGTTTTTCACATCTTTTCACGTTTTAGTCCGACTCAAATAATTTCTAATAATTTGAGTCATTTCCAATAGTTCAAACTAATATTTCATAAGAATAAGTCACATTTATGACACTAAAAATGTAACAAAAAGCTACATAGAAAGCACACATTATGTAAAGACAATAACATTTAAAAACTTTGAATTACCTTAGACGGTGATGCTCTTTATTAAATTTTGAACAGTCTTAGCTTTTTTTTTTTTTTCATTAATAGTCCATTAATAGTCGCTAGATGGCAATGTGGTTCCACGGTAGGAATGACCACTCAACCTGCAATTCACTCAAGGTCGTACAGAGTGAAAATGGATCATACTTCTAAACGCCTGTAGAATCAGTTAGGCAAGGTTATAGAGAGATTAGTTGATTGCATCATCAAAACTCAGATTTGTTTAAAACTTGACATACAGTACATTATCACCCAACTCAGTGCTGGCAGATCAACGCTTGTGGTCTGGTCTGGTCTGTCTAAAAGATATAAAAATGTCAAGAGATAAGTAAGAAGGGAGGTTGTTTGTGTCCTTAGTACGTGTGTGTGTGTGTGTGTGTGTGTGTGTGTGTGTGTGTGTGTGTGTGTGTGTGTGTGTGTGTGTGTGTGTGTGTGTGTGTGTGTGTGTGTGTGTTTACATGTCGTGATGTAAAGATAGAAATGAAAGAGAGGGTCTCAAACACTCAACTCACTTTAGTCTGACATGTTTATTTACTGAAAAAAAGTTGCATTGGCATCTGTGGTTCTACTTTATGCTGTGTGACGTACAATATATAGATGGTTTAGTTGTTTTTTTATGTCCTTTATTCAACTTTCTTGTCTCTGACTGAGATTTGCTCCAGAGAGGGGTCCCAGGCACTAAAGTACCAAAGATGACACTTCTAGTGTAGCAAAGGGTTCCACTTTAAATCCTTAAGTCAATTAGAGCATTCCTTTTTATTGACCTCTCCCCAATGAGATATAAAACCTTCCTCATCAGTGCCACCAGAGCTGCTTGAGTTTTATGTGACGGTCATAGTAGGCTAAAATATTTTGCCTTCTGAAATCTTCTGAAATCTGCTCCAACTTCTTCATAATGACCCCTGGCCCTGGACACTTGACACTATTATTAACTGTCCTCTTTCAAGGTCATGAGCACCACTACAGGGAGAAGTGCCCTCTTGTTTACATTCCTCTTGTCATCATTATATTCTTATTTCTTCTCAATACACAAAAAATATATACTCAAAATGACATCTTTCAAATTATTCTTACCCTATTAAAAAGTGACATATTTACTCAAATGTGTATTAACATAGTCTATAATATGGTTACAAAGAGTACATGCCTGGTTACAAGAAACACATGTTACATATGGGTAATAATGTGTAATTATTTACAGTATCATCCTTATTAATCAACCAGATCACATTTTATTCTTGGTCTGGACTGGTGCCTTCTGGAATTGTCTTCTGAGATGAAGAGTCAGAAGCTGCGTGAGGAAATTGCAGTTGAAAGCATTTAAAGTGTCTCTACAATAACATTGCACAGACTTGAAATAATACTTACAGTTTGCACGCATGAAACCTGAAACACATTAGAAAAACAAATTACAGATAAACTACAATAACCGCATAAAATTATTTGAATTAATTGAATTCTGTCTTTATTTTCCCAGATTCTGCCAAACATAATATTTGTTATAAATGCTGTTTTTCATCTTGCCATTGTTATTTCGTTTCCAGATGAAGAAACCCACGATGGAGACAAAGAGGAGGATGAGGAGGACTGTGACAACTCCAATGACCACCCCAACAGGAAACTGTGGTGGAGGAACTGAAAACACATTTATATCAGTGACATTTATATCAGTGACATGTAAAGAAAATTAGAATTTCAAACAAAGTTTTGAATCAGTACTAAAAGTTATCATGTTTTAAACTGTAACACATTTTAATAAGCTCATCTCTGACTTGCAAATTACACAGCATGTTGAGTCAGGAGCCTGTCTTACCCCAGTTGGTCCTGAGGACATCTTTGTCCAGTGTGAGCTTAATGTCCTCCTGGACACCAGGAAGATGAAAGACGCACTCGTACCTACTCCACTCTTCAGGTGAGACAGAGGAAAGCCTGAGCTCAACGCTGGTCTGAAAGGTCCCGTCATGGTTGGGAAGGATCTCCATGTACTCTACTTCCTCGTGAAGCTTCTGTCCATCTTTCCTCCAGAACATCACTGCATTTTCTGGATAGAAACCTGTAGCGTGACAGCTCACTGGAGAGGAGGGAGTCTTCTGGAGAAGAAACACGGACGGTTGTACTGGAGAGAAAAGAAAGAAATTAGTAAGACTAAAGGTATAATAACATGTCAACGTCATCAAGTCCTGTAATCCTACCTGTTTTCTGCTGAAATCTTTTTAAATATTGCAGATATTTTTTCAGCCTTTCTGGGCAAATGTGGGTGTTGAACATCTTTTTTATCTGAAGATAAATTGTATCACTGTCCCACTTGTGTTTAGTGATAAGCGCTTGTGGTTTTGCAGCCACCCAAGTCATTGTTCCTGGATCCAGAGCTATGAAGTCTTCTCCATCATATCCAAACTGATTAAAAGCAGTCACTTCTCCAGTCTCATCATCCCACTCACAGCCATGTATCCTCTGGAAAATGTGAATACCTGAGAGAGACAAATGTTAGCCAACTGATAAATTATAAAGGTTTTAAATTATAAGGCATACAATGTATTCGTGTTTATTCTGCCAACAGCCATATAAAATGGAAATATAATCTTAAACTTACCTCCACTTTGGTTAAATTGTTGCTTCAATTCTTCAACATAAGCTCTGTAGGTGTATTTCAAATATGCACAAGAATCCATGTAATGTTTCACTTCTTTGGGATCTTCTTCAGCAATTTTTTTTGCCCACTCATTTCTAGGCTGTGCTTGATTGCTGTCACACCAGCCTCCTTGCACGTTATCAACCTTCATCTGAGCCACAAGCTCTGGGAAGATTGTGACTCCTGAGGATGACGTTATGAAATACCTTAGGCTGTGCTTCTCTGCAGGTTTAAAGGAAGAAAAAAAAACCTTGGATAACAATAACCAGGATGAATGAGACACTACAGAGATTTCTTATCTTATCTTTTCTTCAGAAGGAAGTAACAAAGATCAGTTCTTATTACCGACCTTGCTGTGGGTCTGCTGTATTACTGAAGATTAACATCAGTAAAGTTAAAGCTGCACCCTGTCTCTTGTCTAGTGTGTTTTGATCAACATCCCAGGACAAGTTCAATCCTCTTAAACCAGAGGTGTCGAAAACCAGCCTTCAAGGGCCGAATCAAGCGGTGTTGGTCTATTGTCCCAGGCAGAAAACTGCTTTCACTGAGGCACCTGGGAAGCCAGTGTTGTGTCTGAAATCACACACTCATTCCCTATCCACTGCTCACCACAGAGGGAATTGGCTTGTGTGAACTATCTGGTTCTATTTGCCCCTGAGGCCCGAGTTTCGACGCCGTTGTCCTAAACCTTTAAAACCAGAGCTCCCAACATAATAGTGTAACAAATCTGACCGTAGCATACCCAGAGTAACAGCAGTGGCCATAAAGCTCACTTTGTTATTGTGACAACAGCAACATCTAAAAAGTAACATTTTGAGCAAAATAATAAGTGACAGTAATGTTATAAAGTTCTTAGTGCAAGTTTTCCAGTTCAGCGTGTTTTTGATATTAATAAATTAATATTATAAGAGCAAGAAAACAAAATCTGTAGCAGAAAACGATCTGAGCAAAACAAGCCAAAACTATGACAAACTAATCAATATTAGTTATTTATCTTAGTGTATTACAAAACATAAAGCTGTTATTTTAAACAAATTAGCACAATAAGGCCACACAGCAATCCATAATACATATACCACCAAATCTAATAAATGACGATAAAAACATTCCTAAGTACTTAATTGTGAACTTACCAGCAGATACAGAGTAAAAGGAAAGCAGCAATAAAATTTGCCAATACATCTTGTTGAATAGGTCTCATATATGTACAGAAAATTCTATTTGATCACCGAGGTTCACAATATAACCAGTTCAGCTGGGGTGACGAAAATGTCAAAATGAAAGTAAAAGGCTTACGCCATATCAGGAAGTGCGAGATAAAAACAAATGGTTGTCCTGAATGTGGCGTCCATCAAAAACTCTGGCAAAGCTTTGATTATTTTATTTAAAAAAAGGCTTCATCATCAGCTTTTTAAAAAAAATATAATATGGTTTTCAGTGCGTGATTTAACATGTCTATTGCCCATTTTAGCAAGTTAATTATAGCCTACAAAAAATAAAATCAGTCAACAGGAAATGTAATAAAAATACAAAGAGGTAGACATCATTCTAGATCAATGTGTCTTGAATAACATTTACTGGGACAGAAACTTCAGAGGCACCAATGCATCACTAGATGCAGGACAGACAACACATGAGCAGTCTCAACATTTGTCTCAGCTACTTTCGCCTGGCACTGAAAACATCTATATCAACACTAAAACGCTGCTCCCAAGCTGCACATGGCCTGTCATGACACGACCCATGCCTTTTTTTCAGAGTTCTGGAACACAAAACCAAAACCCGAACCAAGAAATAGTTGAACTACTCGCTGCAGCACAAAAAATAAATGTAATTTAACTACCAGCAAATTGTAGCTACACTATTTAGTTCAACTACATGTAGTTTTTGTCTCCCCCCCACTGAATGTGTCATTCATCAGGTGCACACTTTTATTACATCATTCAGGGTAAATTCAATAGAAATACCAAATGATAGGCAATATTGTGACTGATCGACTTGCGTGCACATTTTTTGTGCTTTTTGTGAAACGTCTGCAGTATTTCAGTTCTTTGAAAGAAAAACTCAAGTATTGACACGTTCAATGAAGGTTTTATTAAAAAGAGAGTAAAGCTTACATAATGAATAATATTGAGGACAAAAATGTATCCTTTGGAAAAACAAAACAGACCTAAAAAAAAAAAAAAGACAAACCCAAAGATTATAACCCCTTGTTGCCTCCCAGTCCTCCCTCTTCCTCCACTCCACGGTTAATGGTTTCCCACTATTTTCCCTTTCTGCTTGCGTACAGTACGCAGTCCTGCAATTCACATTACGCCTACAATTTGAGCCAAAGTTTTGCTTCTTTTTTTTAAAAAATCACTAAAACAAAAAAAATGTAGCAGCGCTACAACAAATTATGTCTCGTACGTTCCACTTAATATACATATAGAAAATAAGGATTATGTGAAAACTAAATTAGTTTAAAAGTTTACTACAGCGTTTCCAGTTTGATGGAGTTATGTCGACCCGGATCGTGGAGATCCTTTACCATGTATCCATGCTTCCATCCTGAAGCCTAATCCTAATCTGATCCTGAATCCTGTTGCAGTTCCAGAATGCAGAGACATTGAGCCCCGTCCAAAGAATACTAGTAGGACCAAAGAGAGGGAGGCAAGTTAGAATCATAACAAAGAAGAGAAAATCAACAGTCTAATTATTTTCAACAATTACTTTAGAGGCTATAGGTGGTACAACTGGAACATGGAGGAGGTTAAAGAAACACAAGGGGCTCTTCTGATAATCAATTCCCCCAAAAACAACAAAAAAAACCAACCCCTGGGTTTTCAAGTCACACTTGTTCCTACTGAGGACGGTCATTTGTGTCACCACTGTCAAATTTGGAAACTCAACATCCTTGTATGAAGCACATTTAACAGTTGTTGAGGCACGGCCATCATACCATTGATGCCATATTTGACTCCTCCTCCTCCTGTTTATCTTATTATGAATTGTTTCCTCTCTTCCCATCCTATTTTGCTCCTCTGAACTCTACAGAGAGACACACAAGAAAGTCAGGAAAGAAGACTATCTAAAAAAAGTATTAAACAAAAACTCAAACGGGGCATCAGAAGTATATCGGAACAAAGCCGTAAAAAGGTGATGAGAAAAGGAATAATGACAGACTGAAAGAAACCCAAACCTTATGTAAAAAAGCAACCAAAACGGTGGAAGAACAATCTTGGAGAGTACATCACATCATCCATGAGATTACATTGAATTGTATACAAATTGTGTCGGTTTCTTCTCCAGCCCCAAGGAGCACAGCTGCCATTGTAAAGACGAACCTAGGAGCGGGAACGGGAGCGGGAACGGGAGCGAGAGCGTGAACGGCGTGGAGAGTAACGCGGTGAGCCCTTGCTGCGGCGCGGTGAGTAGCTGCGTGACCTGCTCTTGCTACGGCTCCGGGATCGGGAGCGACTGTAGCTGGGGCTGCGGGGGCCATCCATCTTCACACGAATGTAGGCCGTCTCTCCCTAAATACACACAAAGGAGATGAAAAATAAACATCTATACTGTGGTTTACAGCATAAAAACTTCTGATCATTTCGAATGCAAACACATAAGATCTGCAAAGTCAGAAATGGTTAGTTTGTACCTGCCAGACAAAGCAACATCATACAGCTATAGACACACAAAAAAAACCTTCATTAAAGTGATTTTGAGAATAAATTCACTCCAAAACAGTTCCACAGTCACTCATTACTAAGTCAGGCTGATGATGTTACCCTACCTCGTGAGAACGAAACTTGGTGTTATCCAATTTGCGGACAGCGTAAGTCATGTCTTCTTTGCGAACAAACTCCACCACTCCAGTGCCATCACGGTATACATCAGTATAACATACATCACCTGCCTCTCGCATATGATCCTTCAGATCCTGCCAGCTTCCACTTTGAGGAAGACCTAATAACAAAGAAACATATTGGAAATGATGCATTCATCAACACGTTGTTAAAGTAATGAGGCATAAAGTGGAGGAAACACCGCCCACCTGACACAACAACTCTGTAGTCTGAACGCCTGGAGGGGGGACCATATCTTGTTCTTGGTGGTCCCATTCCCCGACCTCCTCCTCCCCTTCCACCTCGAGGAAACTCAACACGCAGGCGGTAGCCATCATAGTCGTAACCATCACGCTCATAAACAGCATCCCCAGAATCCCTGCAAAGCACAAATGATGTTAGTTATAACCTTATGGACTTCCGGCTTCCGTGTATCAAAATGGTGAACAAGTGCGTGTAATTATACTGCTAATCAGTATTGGCTAAATGATATAGGGACTAGCACAAGGGAATGGACGTTCAGAACTGGGGGAGGAGCACTGCAGCTCACCTCGGGTCTTCAAACTCGACGAAGGCAAACGGAGGTCCTCCTCTTCGGTTTTTCAAGTCAATATCACGGATAGCTCCAAATTTGTAAAAGAGGTCTTCAATGTCTTTTGAACGAATATCAGGCGGCAGGTTTCCCACGTATATACGACAATCATTACTCCCTGCTGGTCCTCGAACTATGCCGCTAGACATGACGGAAGATAACAGGCTAGCTTTAAAGTTCGCTACAGATAACCAAAATACCACAATACTCGAGTACGTAGAACGATATACCACTAGCCGAGGACTATCCTCTGTGGCTTTTAAATACGTCTAAAATAGATAATTTACTATAAATCTCCACAACAAAACTAACAGGAGACAGTGGCCACGTGACGGTTGAAATGCGCTTTTCTTTGGTCCCAGTGACCCGTATCTTTAAAATTAACCGACAGCGCCACCGACTGGCGTGGAGGAAGATCGGCGACGAGATGTTTTATTTAGTTGCCGTCTGTGGTTTAGATTTCGGGATATCTGAAGATGAAAAATGTGTAGCCTCTCTCACCCACTACCCTCTCCTTCTAAAGGGCATATACCCTGCCAATAGATGTAAAAAAAAAAAAAAAAAAAGAAAAAAATAAAGACATAAGTTTGCAGGCTATTAGTGTAGTTATTTCACATTTAACACAATGTAATAATTCTTGAAGATTGCAATATAACCAAATAAAATTTGTATGGGAGAAGTTATGTTTAATGTATTTACATTTTATTAAGTTTAAAAGTATAAATTTAGGCATATTATTTTTTTCTCCAAACCAACAAGCGTAATTAATAAGATGTAACATTAGCCCTTATTTATAAATAACTTAGAAAGGGTAGTTCAAATATAAAACAGTTGCAGAGATCTAGGCATTCCAGTCCAGTGTCAGACAGTGACAGCAGCCAGCTATTACAATCACACAATTAAAAGAACACAATTAACAAACACACAGGACACACTTGTTCATGCTCGACTTTGAACCCAAATCTAAAAGTCACGTTTCATATTTCTTCTGCTTTCAGTCCTTCTTGGCTTGTTTCTCTCTGCGCCTCTGCCTGAGCTCAGACAAGATTTTGAGCAGTGACAGCAGAATAGGCACGCACATGGGCAGGAAGAGCGGTATGTAGATGGCAAACTTCTGATCGTCAGGGAAGTAGAGAAGGTGGAGCAGTGAGGGGTCAAAGAAGGCTCGCTCTGACGCTGAAAAGGCTTCTTTGCTGTACTGCAGGGCAAAGCCAAGGTTCCCAGCCTCCAGCTCAGCAACAGCCAGCTGAAGTGACGTGACAGCGCTGGACACCTGAGTGATATTAAAAATTACACAAAAAAAGATTACAAATTATGTCTGTTACACTACAGTTTGTACAGTATGATGTGTACTTTAGGTAACCTTCTGATTATTGCATGCATTTACCATCATACCTGTTGAGCAATGTTGTCATTTATAACAATGTTTCCAATCTGGTCAAGCAGCTGTGCAAGTGAGGTGATGGTGGTGGTCGCTGTGGCAATATTTTCCACACTTCTGCTCCACATTAGACGGTCGAGCTCCCAGTCAGCTAGTCCTGCACTGCTGCACGGAGCTATCATGAAGCCAGGTGGAGGAGTAGATGACTGTACACCCAGCAACAGTCTGTCAGAACACGGGACAGGACAGGTAACCTTCATGCTTACTGTATAATTAATACATGCCACACTACAGGAATCTGCCTACCGAAGCTGGGCGAGAAAGACTCCCATGACCTTGGCCATGTTGATGTCGACGTCCACAGGGAACGCGACCTCTGGTCCATATAAATCATTGACATTGTAGATCTACAAAGGCACAGGTTGATATTTCAAATGCATTTAGTCCAAATGAAGGGGAGAAAAATAGTTTATTTATAAAACTATAAAGATTGAAAGCCTATTATCAAGTGTTAACCACAGGATATCTCACCATAATCCCACCCCATCGTGGAGAGTGAAATGCATTTGTAGGCACTTCCTGTTTGTTGTAATTGTGAATGTGAAGGGGTGAATGTTGGGCATCTGGGACGTACAGGAGGAAGTTCAAAACTGGGTTGGAGGATGCTGCATTTGAGCCTGTTAAAAAAATAAATGATGAAAATATAACAGCTATACATTTTACAGATTAAATTAAGTCATGTGGGGTTTGTTTTTTTTGTTTTTTTTACCTAATCTTGCTTCCACGGGGTTGATGACATGTGCGAGACTGTCAGCGTTGAGCGTGTAAGCACTGCTGCTGCTGTCAAAGCGTGGGTTCACACCAAGCATGGCATAGTATAAAATCTGTGGAAAAACATTATATCCATTAGCTTTGCATGCTGTAATCGTGGTCTTAATGCTGCATGGTTGCAGATACAGTACCTGCGAGTCAATGCTAAAGTTAGCCAAAGGAGCTAGTTTTGTAAGTAATGGCTGGATGTAGGTCTTCACACCGTCTTCAATATCCCAATGCAGCTGGTGTGATTTTGGGTCGGGGTTCAACAGACTGAATGTTATCTCGTAACCTAAGGAGAAGATGAAAATCAAACAACAGAGACAGAAATATTTGTGGTTTAGCTGGACTGAAGTGATGACCGACCTGGGCTGGATTTAAAGGCTCTCATGCTGTCAGCGATGCTCTCTTTGTTGCCGGGGCTGAGACGCACTCGGTCACTCA
Organism: Arothron firmamentum; assembly: GCA_016586285.1. Lineage (NCBI taxonomy): Eukaryota > Metazoa > Chordata > Actinopteri > Tetraodontiformes > Tetraodontidae > Arothron > Arothron firmamentum. Next base: position 157,827 of record BJFM01001570.1, read on the forward strand.
GAGCAGCGGTGACGTCAGCACGGCTAAAAGACATCACCTGCAGCACCTGGTTGAGCCGAGGCTTCAGCTGGGTCAGCAGCTGCTCCAGTGTCCTGCCTGCTTTCACCTGGGTGCCAACACGCACCAGAGCCGTGCGCCGTTGTCCAATATACACATCCACATCCTGAGTAAGAGTGGGGTAAAGGTAAACAATGGCTATTGCATTATTTTTGTTTTAAAGACTGTACCGCATCGTGAGACATGAATGAAGACAGTTTTCACCTCAGGGAGCAGGGAGGATGACTCTGGGATCACATATACAACCAAAGAACCACACAAACTTTCACTGAGTGTGTGCAATGACAGATCCGCAGCTAAAGGTGAAGTACAGAAGATTTTAAGTATAATTAATGTTTTTTTTAAATTGAAATTGGTAGATGTTAGCATATGAAGCGATGATATCTCACCTGCAGCAGTTGGCTGATTTAGGGCATCTTCCTCCATGATCGTAGCTGTGCGATACTTAATTTCATACCTGTAGTTTAGAGAGGTATCCTCTGGAGACAAGTGATTTTAAACCAATAATTACTTTCCACTCTTTGCTTTTCCAAAATCACACACAGTATTAGTTATTTACCATTGACAGGGTGTTTTTCATCATGGATCTGGGTCACTGGGACTTTCTTCTGCTGCTCTGGGGTCACAGTTCCTCGTGCAAATACAACCTCCACATCAGCACTCAGCTGGATCTACAACAGAAGCATAACAATGACATGTATGTACAAACAGATAAAATCAACCACAAAAGTAAATGCAAGGATACAGAACAAACCTGAAGATTAGACAGGGCTTTTATCTGACTGACTGGCAACCATGCGCGGTATGTTTCAGTAGTTCGCCACCACAGAGGGACTCCCACGACGATGACCACAGCGGCTATAGACAGAGCAGCAATCTGGCCACGTCTGCGCTCTGCCAGACACACACAGATCAAAGCTGAGGCATTCCTTTACCAAAAGTCAAAGACAGGGTTTAGCATTTATTCATTTTATTGTTTATTTTTCACTACATTAAACCAGTTGAAAAACAGATATATATAAAGCTGAATAGTACATGTTCCATGACAAAGCAATGCATAACATAATACTCTTTTCCCCAATTTTTTTTTTTATGACACACAACTGTAATAATAATTGAAAAAATAAAAGTAGTTTCACGGCGTGGTAAACTAGATGCCTGACAACAGGTAAATCTAAGCAGAGTATTAAATCAGCATCTTCAGACCTTTTTTTTTAATTCATTATTTCCAAAACCACTAACGACGTGCTGACAGTAAGGTGGAATGCTAAGGTGCAAATGTAGCTAGCTACACCTCAGCTGTTAGCTGCACTTAATGTTTAAATGCAGAAACCAACTGCACCAATAGCGATGCTACTTTATTTGTTGAAATTTCTTGCAATGAATTAGCAGACGGATGGAAATGGTTCAAAAGATAACATTATAACACAAAAATGGTCTGGAATTGATGGTACTCACCCACTTCCGTGGTAGCCATTTCTATCAATGAACACTGAAAGGTTCGTTTGTTGCCGTTGTCAAGTGACCAGACACAGATCACGTGTCAGACGCGAAAGCCCAGCGTGCTGAATCACGTACTGTAAAAACACCGGGGCAACTTATTGTACATCCATACAATGTCGTTGTTGTGGCCATATGTATACCTAGCATTTTGTAATGTAACTGCCTTACCCCAGTTCACTAACACCGACTATATTATTGTGACCAGTGAGAGACAAACGAGATCGGTCCACGTCGTGATTAGAATCAAACACAGTCCTGCAAAACTAGTGTAACGACTTTTTTTTTTCGCAGGATGGCGCAGTTACTGACGCCTACAGGTCACCTCTGATTGGCCGGTATTGTTAAGTATTTTACTAGGATGATTTCCGACAGGAACTCAGGGGAACCAATGAGAAAGAGAGAATCATGTCTTTAAGAAATTAATAGCAATGATATAGTCTGGTATAGGTACTTCTGAAACAAAGCTATGGTAATCTTTTTTAAAATTTCTATCAATTCTATTTTAATACGTATGGGTTTTTCCCACTTTACATGATTAATAATGTATACAAACAAAGGGAAAATCATATTAGTATAAATCCCAACCATACAAAGTATACTAGGTCCACATTATTGTTTTTCCACAAATTTCTGCTAAACAGAAAATAAGGTAAAATCCAGGCCAAGAAATTTAGCATAGTATCCAAAGACAAATGAAACCAAACAGTAACATTAATGCAACACACTGATTTCTGCTGCGTTAAAGCTTTATTTCAACCACTATTTGAGACATGAAATGCTTCATGAGCGATTTTAAAATAAACACCACAGTATTCTAACACAGCGACTGTTTATTTTAAATCAAAGAAGGGTAATTATGCTTGCAGATGGTAGGTACCAATGGGACTTCTTGATCCTGCAAGCACATACATTAAGCTTTCTCTTTCTCTCTCTCTCTCTCTCTCTTATGCACACACACACACACACACACACACACACACACACACACACACACACACACACACACACACACACACACACACACACAGACTTGTCATAGCAGCTCAGAAGCTGTGCTCCCAGTACATAGAGGAGCCCACTGAAAACACTGGAACACTGGTCCCCCGCTCATCCACTATGTTTTCCTCCAGCACCTTATCTGTCTTTGTCTCCGTCTCTCAAATCTTGTCTCAAGTCCTTACTTCAGTAAATGTCTTTACAGTAAACTAACTTCATCCTTTCAAAATAAACTGTAATAGTTTCAACTTACTACAGTTTGAAAATTATTTGCATACTCTATAATTTTCAAGCCCGTTTATGGAAATATATCTGATTTTAAATCTTTGTAAAGCTTAGGAGTGGAAAGATTAACTTTGTATTGTCTGATCTATATAAATGGGTTAAATGTTATTTTTTCCAGCAGAAATTTAGCCATTGCTTTTAATTACCCTTGTCTTACAGAGAAATGAGAATAAAAGTAAGTAAAGAATTAGATACTAGTTTATTAGAATCCACATGCACTTACAGACATCTAGATCTGTATGTTTCTGAGATTACTGAAGTTGTAACAGAGCTACAACGGGCTAAATATACAATACAATCAGGGAGCACTTGGGGTTAGTAGTGATAATGAAACATAAGTAACTGCTCTACATTTTCTGTTTGGGTGTTCCATCTTCACAGGAAATTGGAATAGTGCGCTCCGTGCCGAGAGATGACCGTGGCACAGTGATTGTAAGCACTCCATCCACTGACAGACTGGAGGTGACATCGGCACTTGTCACACCAGCAGGAAGTTTATACTTCCTCAGAAACTCCCTCGACACAAAGCCGTGGTCGTCCTGTGGACACAGTCACAACATCAGAAAAGTGCTGCAGGTGCGATCGTGGTAAACGTGCTTCTCCTGGCAGACGCTCTGACCTGTCTGTCCTGGTGTCTGGCGTGAATTGTGACGAACTCATCGCTCACGCTGACAGAGAGCTCGTCAGGCGAGAAGTGCTTCACATCCAGATAAATGACATAGCGGTCCTTTTCGATCCGCATCTGAACAAACAAGAAAGATGTTTGGACCAATACTGATGAGCATGCATGTCAGCGTTGACATCATCAAAATTAGCATTAAATAACAAAATAATTAAATATCATGGTAATCATGATGTACGGCTCAGAGTTTATACTCGCTGACAGTCATTGGAAACACATACAAATAATATTTGCAAAGTATGTTGAATCAATTTTAAGCAAACATTTCACATTGTTTTACCTCACTGTGGCCATTGTCAGACCAGCGAAACCAGCGCATGGTGGAAGGGCGCATCCAGGGGAAGGACCAGGACAAGGGCCAGAAAAAAGGCCAGTCAGAGATGGGCTCTGCCATGGAGAGGTCGGAGAGGCGAGGTGGGAAGACCCGACGATGCCAGGGAAACTGGATAGGGATATCCATGATGAAGAATAAAGAAGATGTGACAACGATGGGTAAGCACAAGGGCTGGCTTGGTCTTGAACTGGTACCAGTGTGGTCTCCTGCAGCTCATTTATAGGCCCTTTGCTCCCGTCCCACCCGACTGTTATTGTTCACTGCATGGCCACTCTGCCAACAGTTCTTTCTGGAACAATGGTGTCAACTATTCATCCCTCCACTGCCCACTTTGTTTCTTCTGTGTGTTAGATCCCTCCGTCTCTCTCTTTTATGCCCTTTCTCTCTAAAAACTGTCTATCCCTTCTCCCTGGCCCAGAGTACTGCTGATATCACCACCCTCATTCCACAGGAAATGCCACATGTCTGGATCTCTGTGTGTCTGTGTGCGACTGCGTGTGTGTTTGTTTGAAGGAATATCTGCCAGAGCATTAGCTCGGTGTGCCCTGACTGCCAGAAGCTTTGGATTTGTGTGTGTGTGTGTGTGTGTGTGTGTGTGTGTGTGTGTGTGTGTGTGTGTGTGTGTGTGTGTGTGTGTGTGTGTGTGTGTGTGTGTGTGTGTAATGGACGTGAGCTTGAATGAGAACTGATGAGATGGTTTTGACAGCATTAGGAGACTCTCAAAGCGTGTAATTATCATGAGCTCAGATGTGAAATATGACATCCTTCCCGAGTGTGTCACAGAACTGATGATCTGCTTTGCACAGTGTACTGAATTAGCGTTGACTTTTTCTTTTTCCTTAATGCTGTCCGCCGGTTTGGGCCAGTCAAACAGTTCAATACAAACTATCTTAGTCTTATTTGTCGAGTTGTTGGTTTAAAGAACTGTTAAAGGCCTGTCAAAAGACACAACTGAACAACTTTAAAATGCAGTCACATGAAAAATACATTCAAATCAATTTTAATTTTATTACAAAATCATGTATCCATGATTTATAATTCTGTTCAACAATTCTTCCTTGAACCTGTGAAATCAACTTTTAAAATCAGTCACCAAACCTACATTACATAGATGAATGCTTCCCCCAACACATTCTATTTATATGATTATGATGTGTAATCGATTTGAAACAAATCCGTGTGTATATAAAACGTTCGCTTCCGGCATGGTCAGCGTCGTCACCATGGTAACGGCTGATGTTTGGCAAGGGAACAGCAGTGTTGTCAACTTTTACCGACATTCCAGCTAAAGCCCAAGACATAAGACTTTCAATGATCAAAGGTCGAAGGAGCTTTGATTCAAAGCAGCAGACTATATTATAACTATGTTACATCGTATCACAGCCGTCCACGATGTCACCTGCGCGGTTTAAGTCCGACCACAGTCAGCAACTATAAACACAGCAAAGGTAAGATAATGACAATAAGAGACGCCTTTTCTCTGCGCCTCTGCAGGAAGTGCATCTAGCACAGAATAGACGCAGTTCCACCCCAATTAGCTGGCTTTTAATTTAATAGCTATGATTTATGCAGATTTATATAAAGTATATCAAAAGCAAAGAAGACGCAAAATGAATAAACAGATAAAATGTGTATTTGCAGCTCAAAAACATAAATCAGATGTTTTTTGCTCACTTTCTCTCTCTCTCCCACGTCATTATTCTTCTCGCCATTACAACTGCGTGCAACGCGAATTGTGCAAATTGGACGATGACGTCACCTAGCGACCTACTGCGACTTTTTGGACAGCCAAGAGCGACCTTGCTTATGGAGGCCTTGGCAACGCTGATGTGCACAATCTCGGAATTATCCAAGCGCACTTGAGTCGGAGAACAGAGATGGATTTACCGGCCACATATTACGGGAAAGTGGATAAAAGAAACCCGGTTGTTTCAGTTTTTGAGCGAGACGTGAAGACGTTTCTAACACTGATGAGACGGGCAACTTCTGCCAGCAGCCAGGACAACAGCTCCTACGCTAAAGGGTGAGATATCAGTGGCCACTGCAGCTCAAGTGCCACAACAGTCACTGTAAACACAAAACAAACTCCAATCTTAGTGTAAGAAAAGCAGCTTGATCTGTCAAAGTGATATTGTAGAAGGTTCTTGTCTTCTGTCACCTGCACTCTATTAAGGTGTCTTTTTAATTGAAAGGATTAAAACCCTTGTGGAGATCTGGAGGAATTACAAACATCGACTCCCTTCCCAGATGTATGAGGAGCGCATGCTGCAGGTGGCAGACTCTCTCTTTGAGATGGAGGTAGCCCACAGGAGCACTTCTCACTGATCATCATGTAACTGCTCCAGACGGCTGATTGCCGATAATCTGCTGCATCTGCAGATGATCGAGGTGGCTCTGTGGCAGTTCTACAGTCTTCACCTCCTTCAGTTCAGCCCACTGAAAATCACCGACATCGCAGATGTCGATCACTTCATGGCCTGCTTTTTCCCAGATGGTTTGGATACAGACCAGGATACGTTTACCTTGAAGGTAACTTGTATACACAAAGATTTTTGTTCTCTATCTGCTTTGTTGTTCTTTCGTGTGTGTGTGTGTGTGTGTGTTTGGACGTACAGATCCGTGCGATGCAGGGATGCGCTCTCTGCATTTTCGAGCAGGAGAAAAGGCAGCGCAGCTTCAGTCAGAAGGGGCTGTGTAACCTGCTCCAGGTGTTGAACTTTTTGAGGATAATGATGCAGGTTTTACAGCGGTACGAGCACCTCTGCTGGCATGTTTATAATGGTACGGATTATTTATTTTCAGCTTTAAGTGTAATTATGAAATACACATTCTATTTATTGCGCAACTAACTTCTGACTCTCTGTCTTTTTCTCCTCCTCATCTGTTAAGTTTCTATACACATCTACAAGATCTGCCATTACCTGATGACGGTCAACTGTAGTGCACAGGTACTCACCGTAGAAATTGAAAACATTGTTTTCTGTTTCCTGTCAGCCACAACATTAAAACCTGGCAGTTCCGGCTGATGAAGTGTCATGTAGCTGCAACAATAACTGGATTATTTGGGTTTATTGGGTGGCTGTGGGTCCACAAATGGCTCTGTCACATTCCATAAGTGCTCAGATGTGAGTTGGAAGGGTGGTGGTGGTGGTGGCGGTGGTGGTGGGGGGGGGGGGGGGGG
>BJFM01001570.1:164876-196712 GCA_016586285.1 Arothron firmamentum
AGTTGTTTCTGTAACATCTTCAATGATGTCATCCAGGCGCTGGAGTTCCTCCTGTGGGCGAGTGTCAGTTTAGAGTTGTCTGTTCCCATCATGACACCTGAGTACCTCCCGTGGATCGTCACCCTCTACTGTGCTGTTTGCCGTTGTTACTATGACAACCGGGTTGCTGTGAAAGCTGAGGTAAATCATATGTTGTTTGAATGAGGATTTGCGGAGTATCGATGCGTCAGAAGGATCAACAGTTGCTGCTAATGAGATTGACTTGTGTGCGTAGCTGTACGGACTCTCACTATTGCCAGTGATGTCTTGTCTGTGTTACACACTGTATGGTGTGTATGTCAGTTTTCCGTTTTATAAGGAGTTTTTTGAAAGTTTTATTCCTCTGTTGTACATTTGTTAATGGGTCTTTTTGATATTTAAGGAATTTGCCAGAAGAGCCCTGGGAAAAATTGATAATCTGGCGAGATGGGAAAGAGAGAATGACGTTCCTGCCAGCAGACGGACTCAGAGCGCTTTCAGAGAAGCCTCCATTAAGGCAGGGCACAGCTTTAACGTGTTTGCCTTGACCTTGCTCTGTCCTCTTTAACAGTCGTTTTTCTCTTTACTTTCTCCTTTTATGTGTTTTTTGGGTTTAATTTAGTAAACCTTTTCTTTTCCATCTACCAGCTGGCTGCCATACTATTCAAACGGTTGGTGTTTGAGAACGGAAAGAGACCCAAACCTATCTTCAAACACAAAAGCAAAAGCGCCGTGAAGGAACCACCCAACGTAATACTGAGGGGATAGCCCTAGCAGATTTTCTACATTGATGTTGAGGAATAAGGTAAAATTTGTGTGCATCCACTAGGTGCAATGCCCTCGCCTGACGGCAGAGCAAGTGCTCATGAGCCTCTTTGACAGCGGTGCGGCCTACTTCCTGGGCATCCTGGAAGCCCTCTGGGACACGGGTTGGCGTCCGCTGCAGAACAAGATGCCAGAGGACCCAGATCAGCAGCAGGTGACCATGGAGCTTCTATCAGCTGGCATGAGGGTTTTATCTGGTACGTCAACAGTAATTTAATCACTGTGAGGATAAAACATATACAAGGGAATCGTTTAAAAAGGCATTTCAGGATTGAATATATTTAGTGTGTGCTTCTGTTGTGAAAGGAGGTGGAAGTGAGCCTCTTGGTGCTTTGACGACTACGTCCACTCTCATCGACTTAGCCGTTGCTGGTCGGTCATTATTTTATAATTGTCACGTTACTGTTACAGAGATTTTTTTGGGCAAAGTCTCAAATGTTTTGTGCCTCCAGGAGAGAACAAGGTCAGCGTCTCTTCAGCATTGAGCTTCATCAAGCTTTTATTTCAGTATAAGCAGTCAGAAGCTTTCAGCAGACTCACCAAAGAGATGCTGCAGCTTTTATCTGTGAGTCATCGGTGATCGTCTGTCCCGTTTCAAATGTGCACCGATGATAAGTTTCTCTGACTGGTTTTGTGTCACCGCATCAGGCTCTGCATGGTCCGTCATTCAGGAAGGCCGAGTCAGAGCTGGCTTTGCTGGACAGCCTCAACAGCCTGCTGTTTTCTCAGAGGAGCCGTGCCAGAGAGGATACCATGGGTGATGGTAGCGATTGTGAAATTGTGTAGAATGATACATCCCATCATAGGCACCAGTGCTCGACATTTCCACGTTGCAATGAATGATTGTGCTCTTCTCTGACAGGGAGACGCAAGCCTGTTTTCCGTGACGAGTTGATGGGATTGGTGAAAACTTTACACAGTTGTGTTTGTCTGCTCAGTCCTGTAAGTATGATACATGCGTGGAAGATAAAGGCGCAGTTAAAATCCGTGTGTTTGTGTGTGTGTGTGCTATGTGTTTGTTCTTCTGTGTAGGAGATCCGACCAGATACAGGCATGGTTTTGGATGTTGTGTTATTTCTGTGGAACACAGTAAAAGTGGTTGTACATGGAGATGAGATACAAAACCCCACATTTACATACTGCATAGAGAAAATTGACAATTTTGAAAAGGTATGTATTCCAAATGCAGTAGCTAAAACTGACAGTTGTGATCAGTTTATTGTCACTGCTCACTTACACTCTGCAGTTAGATCATTTGAGTTTTTGTACATACACAAATATGATATAGTTATCAATAATTTTGATATTGTGCTTCAGATTTTCCACTCATTTTGCTCAGTTATGTGGCGTTACATTATTGCAGTGGCTTTGGTGTCTCTATGAACTGTGCGAGGTTGCTTTTGTCTGCGGCCTGGCAAATATGGACTGCATGGTCGCAGCTGAGATGACCTACACATTGGCCGCACTACTGGAACGTGCTGCTGAGAGCAGGCATCAAATTCCAAGTTAGTGATTTTAGTAACGCTGTGATTTCAGTACATCTGCCTTTTGTTCTGGTTTTCTGAAAACCCTTCTACATCTGCGGCAGTATTTATTCTATATGTCCTGTCTCTAATAGCTCTACGAGCGGACAGTGACGCCAATCCAAATCCTTTCTCTCTCACTGAGGTATGTGAATGCACTGACTGCGTCTGTGTGAGATGGTAACTGTGTTGTATAGAATGTGCTAGTAATGTGTTACCTGCTTTTCTATGAGTCACTTTTTTTTTTTTGTATGATGTATGGATTTCCTTGTGCACAGAAATCAAGAACAGAATTGTTTCAGAAGGTGTGTGAGGTTGTAGAATGGGGTCTTAAAGCTCTGGAGAAGGATGTAGCTGCACCACTTCCTCTGGATGGTTCAGCGATTACTGACTCTGTTTTCATGCAGGTATGAAGTGGAAGGTCTCTGACAACAGTGGGACAGGCATTGCATTTAAAAAACGATTTCCAAATCTGCATATATCCAGAATATGCACAAGTTGTGCTGCTAAAAGTGTATATCCGTTCATTTTATTAGAAAGGCAGCCCCGTCCTTCCATTAAATTCCAGCCCGTGTGCTCAGCGACCAACAGATGAACAACTTGATGTGAGCAATAAGCAGAGAGAGGCAGAAGTGGAGTCAACAGCAGCATCAGATATGAAAGACTCCACACGTACTCGATCAACCTGCGTGTCTCTGCTGACTAAAGAGCTGTATCTTGAGCTCCTCATCATCCAGCACAGGGCCTCTCTGAGGTTATTGCTGCTAAATGCAGGTTAGGCTCACCACGCCACAGATTTACCCACACGTTTATATCTAATTGCACATTAATAAACACATGACACCAGCTCACTTTTGATATCATCTGGTGATCGAAATGTTACTTTGTTCTGACCTCTTATTTGCTTTGTGTTTAGTCACAGAGTCTGAACTATTGGGTCGAATCAAGAAGAACAAGGTGTCCAAAGCTCTCTTCCTGATCCAGAAAGCTCTGCTGGTGTACAAGACGACAACTGACAGCAGAAATCAGAGCAAAAGTCTGCTGGAGGTGCCCAAACATCCCCCTGGTTTATAACAAAAAAAATGACACAAATTGTCACAACTGTATAACTGCTGTATATAAACTACACCGTCTGTGTCATCCTTTCAGGAGGCTTCATCCTTGATAGACAAGGCAACTGTGGAGGAAAGAAAACTGTACCTTTCCAACACCTTTCGTGACGTAGCTGAAAATGAAGACAGTAAGATGAAGGAGACCAAAGACAACCCACCACCTGCCCCCATCCTACTGTCACGCACTGACACCGCTCTAACTTTTGCCCCTGCACCTTATAACCTGGAGGAACAGGTAAGCTTTACCTTGTAGTTATTTGTTATATTTGTAATCAAAAATAAAGGTAGTTCTTAGTGATTTTGATTTTACAGCTGTGCTGGTATCAACTTTATGGTCGTGTGGCCGAGGGCGTCGACCAAAAAGTGCGCGTTGGTGACTGCAGCCTGAAAGGAACTGGAAATTTGGTACATTTTTAACAGAAAAGTCCGAGCTTTGACACATTGTAATGACATGAATTTGGCCATTTTAGGTTTGATTATGTATATTTTAGGTTCCTGTTTTACATGGTGAGTGTTTCCTAAAAGTTGAAGGGCTGGAGCCGAACCAGAAGTATGTGTTTGCAGTAGCTGCATACAACAGCCAAGGGAACATAGTGGGCAACACATTAGGAGCAACAACATTGCCATTGCTAGCATCTATGCCACTATCACTGCTCTCAACATGGGCTCACTTGGCACAGGTACACCACACACTCCTCAAAAGAGAAATGTTCCAATTGGAGTAGATTTTCATTTCACCCAACCTTCCTCTCTGCTGTGAATGGCTAACCGAAATATGTTGATGCTGATATTGTAACCCTGTCAGTGTGATTGCCCTTTTTTCTGCCACAGGTAGCGTATCAAACTGAGCAGTTTGCTTTGGCAAAGAGAGCCTGCAGGACTCTATGGAGCCATTTTACCTACCCTGACAATGGATCCCAAAGTAATGGAGACAGACTTGCCACTACTACAGGGTGAGGAAGGAAGTGCATTATAATAATAGAATTATTGTAATTTAGTAGTTACTATCCCATTCGTGTCTTCGTCCTTATACCGAAGGCTACACACCCAGACCCTGCAGTGCTCCTCTCTGCACCTCAGTCGGTTGTTCCTTACTTCCATCTTCATTGAGACAGAAATCAACATTCAGCAAGGATCACTCTTCTGTCAATCATTTAGTGACAATGGACCTTTCACATGGGAACAGGTATAAAAAAAGTCATACTATTGAAAAATATAAGGAGTTTAAGGTAATTTAAATGTAAGCTGATGGTAAATATGCTTGTTTGTGTGCAGGAAGCTAGACTGGAGGAGTGTGAGAGAATGCTGGTGGCCATGGATCTAGCATTGTGGTTAAATGATGGCATCTCTGCGTTGCAAGCTGTAGTTATATGTTATGGCCTCCTGACACCATTAATATTCCACCAGGTCAAATACAGCCCCATTGTAGAGGTATGGAAAAAGAGTGATATACAATATGTACAATATGTATTTCTTTTCAAGATACATAATTATGTCCTATCAGAATACAAAGATTAATTAACCCATTGACTGATTGATTGATTGATTGACTGATTGATTGATTGATTGATTGATTGTGACTCTTCAGGTGCTCAAGAAATGTTTGATAGTTTTGGAAGTGGTTTCAGGTCTTCCAAAGCAAAAATGGACTGCAAGAACCTCGGAATCATTTGTGCATATGGTAGCTTGTATCACCTACTACCTTGCAAAGGTGTGTGTTTACAGGATCTACTGTGAGAGGATTTTATAGTCAGTATGACACAAACCACCTTGTGAAAACTAATTCGCCATCATTTGCTCAAGCAGACATTACGCGCATTCAAAGAGACACACTTAGCTTCCGTGATGCTGGATTCTGGGCGGAATCTGCTGAAGAAGGTCCATGAAGCCTGGTTACAGATGAGGAGACTTTCCAAACAGGAAGTAAGTACAACAAACAGGAAAAACACCACACTAAATTAAAAAAATATGACAATGCTGTAATGAAATCCGTCCTGTATTTTTTTTGTGTTGTAAAACATTAAAAATGCTAGCTAAATTATATTTTGCTATGCGTTAATCTGCAAATCATAGGACAGTATCACTGCCGTCAAGAGTGAAAAGGTGTTACCTCTGCTGAGGGCCCTTCGCTGTAAAAATGGGAAGAGGATTACATGTGTAACAGCAAACAACGGTAACACAAACACACCACGCAAAAGTCATGTTTACGTTGTGATGGTTACTATTAATACCAAATACCAAGTATTTGTGTATTTTTGCTGTAGAGATTGCGCTCCCTGTGGCCGGCAATCTCACCTCACTGTATGATCAGATCTTCAACTCCACATTAACGGCTGCCTACCAACATGGTGAGAGGCTTACACTTAGATGCTTTTTTAATAGAAACCTAGGCTTGTACATTTTAACCTTGGTTCTCCTTTGTCTTGTTGCTAGTGATGAAGCTGAGATCCAATCCACATTTTCTTGAACTTGCTGCACAGCTTCTCCAGAGAGCTGTAGAAGAAGGCCCCCCAGACCTTGCCTTAAAGTGGGGGGAAAGCATATTTCTCCTTTCCAGGTTTGCTTTCATTACTTGCATCCCCGTATGTCAGAAAATTCATTTGAAATCTGAAAGACATTTAGCAATCAAACTGCATCATCCAGAGTCATTTCCAGTGTCTTCCTGTCTATATCCATTGTTTTGAGTTGAAAGGATGCTCATATTACTTTTCTAGGCATGAATATGCGCTTGGCCTCTCCCCAAAATCTGTGAGGCGAGAGAATCAGGGTGAAAAACAAGTTCACCAGCCCAGTGATGAGCCACCTCAGGTAGGAAAATACACACATGCATTTAAATACACAAGAATCCACACAATATCCATGTATTCATAGGGCACATTATCAAGATATACGAAAATCTGTAAATTGTATTATTATTATTATTATTATTTTTTAATAAGACCCCAGCATGTAAAGATGATAAAAGAAGGACACACAAGCAGAAAATGCCCCGTAGCATGCTTCAAAAAGTGAAGACCTCAAGGTACCCTTTAGGCTCACATTGATGTTAAATGATTAACATCTCTGCATTAATGTGTTTGTTGTGGAGGTAAATGTATTATATAACTTAATTTTTTTGGTGAAGGGAGAGGCAGAATGTGGAGAATCTGTTAGCCAAGATGACCTCTGTGGTTAAACGCCACAAGAAGCAGATTCAGCACAGGAACATGTGCTGTGAGGAGAGAGTGTGGAAGTCTCACCTCAACTACACTTTTGCCAAAGCCTGTTTAGATCTGCTTTACCAGAGTCTGGACCAGAGTCATGGAGGATCCCCAGAGCACAGGTTCACTCCCACGATACTAGCTGAACGTCTTTTTTCTCTCTCTGCAAATAAAGCATTGATTGGTCAAATCAGTTACAATTAAATTGACTTTTTCTTTCACAAAATGTACATCTTTTTTCCTACAGGTACAGCCAGTTAGACCCTTTGTGTTTTTCCCTGCCCCTCTCTGGCATTCTTCTCTGGAAGGACCCAAAACAAGAGCTTTTCTCTAAATATGAGCTCATCTCAGAGAGAACCTCCTTGTCTCTTAGGAATTATCTGGCTGCATGCAAAGAGAAGACCAACGGTGAGGGGGAGGTTAGAAGGATGCCTTAAACAACAACAACATCCAAGTAAAAGTAAAACAGCAAGTCTGTGTTTTTTTTCTAGTGGACCAAGTTGATGACTCTTTATCAGAGCAGAGCAGCGAGGAGGAAGAAAGAGTCCAGCAGCAGCAGCTTGACACACGGCAACACTGTGCTGAGTTATTTGATAGAGCTGCTGTACATCTCAGGAGGGCCATGGTACTCTACACACCGACCGACGAGGAACCATACACTCATATCAGTGCAAATATACAATGTTCCAAACACATGATTCCCCTCTTTTACTAAGAGATTAGAAATTAAAGTGAGAGTGAATCTTTGTGAATGTGTGTGCACTGTACTGAATTCTGCTGAGGATCCTGTTTGTGTGTATTTCCAGGTGTTGGCCCATCGCGGGAACCACTGGACGCTTCTGCGGTGTGTGTGTCAGACTGTTTGGGATCACAGCTGTAGGATCAATGTCTTCAGTGCTCAGTTTGCTCCTCCAGTCGCGCCTGACCAGCTGCGCGACACATTCACCTCCCTGCTGGTGCTGTCGGCAGACCTTACCATGGACATGATGCACAGATTAGGGGTGATGAGCACAGACTCTAGACATACACATTCACGTTTTCTAAAAATGTATGGTTTTGTAACCATAAATTCATTTAACTAATTATTACTATGGTCAGCACCATTTAACGACAAAGCCCATTTATCTTGTTTTTTTTTTTTGATATTACATTAAAAAATTTCTAGTCAAAAAAGACAAAGCAATTAGAAACCATGGCTTATGGTTTGGGGAATTATGATAAGCGTAAAGCATTAATCTTTTGATTAATTGATAATAAAAACTTTCCTGTTTGTCCTGTTTTATCTTCATAAATTATTACTTGTTGTTAGCTGTGGAGTGGGTATGACGGTGACTTTGATGAAGAGGAGCAAGAGTCTGGCCTCCACTTCTCAGCCATGCTAGATGACAGCACACAGGTGGATCTGCGCTGGGTCTGCACTTTGGTGCTACATACCTTGGAGCGCCTTCATGACAGTGCAAAATGGGAAAGCCTGGCACACTTTGGGTTAGTTTTTAACTCGTACACACGGTGAGTACATCTCATTGCTGCTTTTTCATGTCTAACTAGCATATAAATCTCACTGAAGTGTTAGGTAGAGCCCTGGCTTGGAATAAACTGCCTGGCTTATTTGTCCATCTATCTTAGGGATCATTATGCCTTGATTGTTACTCCTCTAATCATAAATGCTCAGAGGAAGTTACTTGAAAGGATTAATTCTTTTGGAGGACCCGCTGTCCCACAGCCACACCATGTGATGACCCAAAAGACCTCTGGAAAAGAGGTAATAAATATCTACTTCAACCCATTCTTCCAAGACACTTTAAGCTACACTTACACCATGAGTATGCTTTTCAGGTAACTTATAACAACTATGTGGGCTGCCAACTTGTGAGTGGGTGGACTCCTCTTCCTGTGTCGCAGACGGTTGGAAGTAACGCCACAGAAACCAAAACCACCGCTCCCCCTGACACAGCTGCTCTGAAAGGTCAGAACTGACAATCATATCACATTGGTATATTGAGCAAGGCATTAAATTCTCGATCATGCTATACTGTTTTGTACTTTGTGTAAACCAAAGGAGTAAAGCCTGAAAATACAGACAACGTCACACTCCAAATGAAGGTTTTAATGTCATTTCTTCTTGCACACTGTCTGATCTGTCTAGGTGCAGAGATACAGAGGTCCATGTGCCTCGTGCGTGTTCCGCTTAATGTAGAACATACGCTGAGCAGTTACCGACAAGCTTTTGAGAGAGGACGTCGGTGTCTCCTGGTCTTCCGGCGGAGCCGCTCATTACTGTTGCGGCTTTTGGCGAACACGCAGCCCTGTGAGTTGAGCGCTGATGGGGTGGATGCAGACAACTGTGAACTCAGACTTTGTGTCTCTCTCCAGGCTTTGCAGCACAGCTGCACCACTTTGAAGGCAGGCGCCAGGTTAAATTCAATCTGGCACTCAACGACAGTCCAAATATGCAATCATGTGACTTAGATGAAGACTTCAGTAAACCCAGTGCTGTCTACACACTCCCTGTCAGCCCAGAACACATGAGCACTGTCACTGATGCATACTCTGCATCCATAAGTAAGCACTCCAATATAAATATACAAATATATATATATAAAATAGCAATATTTAACTAATATTGTGTGTACTATCTGAAACAAAAAGTGTGACATTTTTGTCCAACTTCTTCAGAATATCTTGAGGACAACGGTGGAAACTACCTCAGAGTTGTGGCCCTGCATGAAATGGGAAATCTCCAGTTCTATAATGAAAACACAAGGTCAGTGTGGGTTTGTGTGAGCACTAAAGATCTGCAGCCTTTTGCATATTTGTACAATAAGAGTTGTAGGAAATTTACAACATTCTCAATTTAAATTGTGTATTTTTTCAGGGCAGCACATTCGTACTGGATTAAAGCTGTAGATTGTGCCCTTCAGTCATCTGGGGCCGTTGAGAAGTGGGACGGTGTGTCTGTTGGTGGTTGTTCCATGGAGAAAACGCTCAAGCAAGCTGGAATTTGGGGATGTTTACATGCTGCTGGGCTTACTGCTAAAACTGCACAGTAGGTTATTGTGAGCTTTGATTTCTTACTGTCTTTTGTGCATTATACAAGACTTTTAAATTTCCGTTATGTGTTTTCATTTTAAGGTATACATTAACTTCTGATATCAACCAGCGGACAAAGTACTGCCTCCTCTCAGCTCACCTTTTTAAGGTAAGAGGTTCATGACAGGCTTATGTTTCTCATCACAGACACAGCTTTGGGCACAGTTGTGCTATTGCTAGGTAGTATAGATACATTAATTAAACAAATAAAGGACAGTGAATAAAAGATTTTGTTTCAGAATGCTCCTTTTTTGCTGTTGTACTGCATGCGTGTTCTGCTTCTCTAGTGTGTGCTGTGTTGCTCCATGGCTCAGCCTCAGGCCGATCTGCAGTATGCTCACCACAGCATCGGACAAGAGCTGCTCCCTGGGACGGATCTTTTCTCTGAACCACACAGGGTTCACCTCAGCACCACGGTAACCAGCCTGAAATTCCTCTGCCACTGGTTATTCACCAAGGGCTTCTATGTAAAGGTATTAACACACACACAAACACACCTTGTAGTTGGTCGAGTTGGTCCACAACATTTAAGAAAAATAATTTTAAATGGCACTTGTAACTTCAGCTTCTACCAATGCTAGCCCTTTATCTGCATCTTGTTGGGACTGTGTGCAGAGATGTGGAACGCACTGTAGAGGGCAAAATACTCAAGGTCAGTAGTTTGGTGTATTCTATTTTATTAGAATTAGTATCAATTTTTTTTCTCATTGTCCAGTAGTTTTCTTAGTTGAAGTGTATGTTTTGTGCAGATGCGTGCCCTCACAGAACTGTGTCTGTTTGCTGAAGCTGTGAAAGAATCTGTTGAGCTCACACAAGGAACAGGAATCCTTCTGCCTTATGGACAATATGTTGCCATAAGCAGTCCACAAGTATGCTATTACTTACTGTCCTTGCATTTTTTTTATTATATGCAATTCCCATGTTCTATTTTCCTGTCAGTATTGTATAGCTGATGGTTTTTTTTTAAATTTATTTATTCTTATTGTGCAGCCAATGAAGATATTCTATAACTGCAAGTGTCTCCAGGACAATGCTGAGGTACTGAAAGTTTTATTTCAATTCCAGAAGCAGTTGTATAAATCAAACCAAGTTAATTGTTTAGACTCTGTGAGTGTGTGGCTTGTGTCCAGGCTTTGGAGGAACTCGTGAACAGTGACTTTGCTCCAGATATCCACATGCTGTATGGATCCACATTGTGCCTTCGCTACAACCTTGCACGTATTCAGCTGATTTTGGCGCTCTGTAACACCATCCACGGTACCGTGCCTCCTGTGGCAGGTTCGTAACCAAGAACCCATATTTTACTTTTTCTCCATCTTCTTTTCACTCCAAAGCCCACTTGCAGATTGTCCATTAGTTGTTGAGATGTTACTCCTTAAAAGGTGCTTTAGGTCAGGGTGATTCTGTTGAAGGTGAAGCTTGTGCTGCCATGACAAGTTGTTCAGAGATGTTAAACCAGGACACTGAGGTCTCTGGTCCGAAAACAGAAGAGCCAAAACTTCTAAATCTTGCAGGGAGAGAGACGCTCACTCCGGCACAGCTTAAGGTTGGGTTTTTTCTTTGTCAGTAGGTCTTTGACATAATTAAACAAACGTCATATTTTTTAGTTTGTTACTGGAAACTGACTTCTTCATGTGAAATGTCCCATATCTGTGCTCTTCTCTGCGTCAGTGTGTTTTGTTAGAGGGAGCATCCTCTTTGTTGTGTGCTGCTTCTGCGAAACTCACGTCTCAGGCTTGTAGTGAAGCAGAGAATCTGGAACTCACAGTAGAGTCCAATCTACTCAGGGCCAACTTGTACCTGCAGCAAGGACAGTTTGCACAGAGGTAGGACAGCCCTAAGCTTACTGAAACTATTTTTAGATTCCCCTAACTATCTCAGCATGTTTCCTCAGTTCAGAGATGGCAATATCTTCCTTGGTGCTGCTGCAGACATCTCCAGTAATCACGAGCCGATCCAGTAACGATACCAGGATTAACACTGAGCAGGTAACAGCACAGTTACATTAATTAGTTACATAAGACTCTAGTATGTGACAGTGCTGCTTGTGTAAAATAAAGACTTACGACCAAAGTGAATCCAGCTCTTTGATGATAACCTTGCACTTTAAGTTGTTGCACATCTCCATATTGCACATTATCTTGCTGTAAGTGTTATTGTCATTATTATTGTGATTATGTCGGCAGTGCTGCTGGAACACGTGAATTTCCCATGTCTGGGATGAATAAAGTATTTCTATTCTATTCTGTTTAAATGAATGAATCTTAAATGTATGATTTGCTGTTTGTTGTCTATTCTGTCAAAGCGAGAAGACAGTTCCAGAGCAGTTGAGGCCAGTGAGAGAATCGGACTTCATTTGTGGCTTCGTTGTCGCCTGGCTCTGTTTCAAAGCTTGGCTGCAAAGATCTCTGAAGGTGTTCCCCATTTACAAGGTTTGTTTGTGTGTTGTTTTGCCTTTTTTGTCTAATTTATGTATTTTATAACAAAACAGTAATTTAATATTAGAAAAGAACAATTATATATAAATCTATGCATGTAATGTGTTGTGGGTTGTGTTTTAAAGGCAAGACAGAAGAGGCACTACAGGTGTTGCAGGATGGTCTCGATGAATGCGTGAGATGGGGCGAGCTTGATATTCAAGGTCTTTTGATGCTTGAAGGTGCAAAATTGGAAGCACAGAGAGGCAAAACGGAAAACAGCATGGCAATGCTAAAGGTACTCAAAAGTAACCACACACAACAACACAACAAGCTCATTCAAAACTCGTTTTGTCTCTAACTGAATCACTGCAGATGGATTACATCTCAATGATAATCATCTGTTTTTCTAGTCTTGTACATTACTAGTGCAGGCATTAAAGCATGCAAATGATTAAATAAAGCTTTCAGAGGTCATTAAGTGATATTGTTAGATCCAGAACAGGTGGATAGAACACTGCCCTTCGCATTGCTCTTATCTGTGCTAGTTGTGTGTATATCTGTGCAGGAAACCATTAACCTGCTGTCAGGAGGGACATCCGTACCTCCAGGATCCACTTTGACTCTAGCTCGAGCTCTTTTGCTGCTCAGTGATTTGAGAGAAGGCCAGAACACTACGCTTCTAAACTTGTTGTATGCATTGCTTAAAAATGAGGTAAATGCGTTTACAAGCAAGGAAATATTAAACCTTAATTGTTTTATAATAATGTGTTTTTTCCCCCATTTTTTTCCAGCTTCGTGCTTTTGGTCTGAGTGTGGTGATGGAAAATGGACAAATGAGCTTATTTCCTCCTAAACCCAGCAACATCTACCTCCCGTATCTAAAGCTACTGACCCAGGACACTCTGCAAATGAGTGACTAAAGGACATTTTGTGGAAACATAAATGGAATACTGACCCTTTAAAGCTGGATTGACAATATTATGAACAGACATATTTGGAATAACTAATTTACAATTAGGTGTCAATTAAGCCTATTGTATCCAACATTTCCACACAATTTCAAATAAAACTGACTATACCAATGTTTCTTGTCACCTAATTCTAAACCCCAAAAAACACCTTACATTACAGGTCTGTATTTACTCCTTAACATCAAAACGCTGGTGAATGAGCCTATGGTTTACACACACTCACCCTGAGAGCTATTAGAAATATATTTTCACACCGTAGATGGAGAATTTCAGTGTTTTGCTGAATGATACTGTCCCCAGTTTCCAGATCCCTCACACCAAGCTCAGTGCTCATTATGATTGGCTGTTGTTTGTAAGTGTGCATTTGCTGTATATGTAAAATATGGGCTGTATTATGCGATTATTTTAATTGCTGAAATTGTGCACCGGAAGTCTTCTCACAATTGTAGTTTTATTCTGAAATCTAGCAGCGGAAGTCAGATCCATCATTCGGTGGAAGCAGCAGCGGGGTGCAGCAATGGTAGCGCTCCGGTCTCTCATTTGTCAGGGTTTGTTGACGTCTCTGAGCTGGTTAGTAACGGTGCTCTCGTTTCGGCTGTTTCGGCTGCAGTGTGTCAAATTCAGCTAGCCATTTACGCTAGCTAAGGTAAATGGGTTGTCAAGTTAAAAGATGATCGCCTCACTTTCCAGAGGAAGTTTGCTGGATGATGTTCTTCATGGGGGCTTAAATGAGGTGAGGTTCGAGCCGGTTACAGTCATGTTTTCAACCAGTTTCATTGGCTATTTAACTCGCTAGCTATATAAACTAGGAAACAAGTGATCCTTGTAAATTCCGATTAAATTTTGGGAAGAAGCCAATTTTTGTACTTGGTCGAAGTAATTTAGGGTTGATGTTATCTTGTATTACTGTATATTTTAGACCAAAATTGTTAAAACTGTAACGTTAGTTTGACATGAATTTATTTTAGCTCTAACACAAGCAAAAATTATAACACCAAAATAGGAGTGCTATCAATTTTAAAATATATAATGGACTTAACCAATATTATTGTTCTACATTGTTGGAAATGGGATGGGCGATTCGTAGTGTTACCGGGACGACGGAGTGTCACGTGGTTAAATGGGACCGGTAAAGCTGGATAAATATGAAGTGTATGAATGCATGTGGGCTGCATACCCATGAGTTTCTTACTGAACACATAATAATGATGATGATGATAACAATAATTGGCCTGTACTGTAGAAGAACAGTGTATTAGTAAGTGGGGCAATAAAGAGGCCCCGCCCCTCTCCCCGTGGTCCAACATTTCAAACAAAGGATTCATGGTTGCAGCCTCATTTGTTCCCCTCCCTAAACTCTGTGATGTGTGCTGTGCATGTGTTGCTTTGCGGATTGTTGGGGTTGTGTGTGTGATTGATTGGTTGCAGCAGCAGCTGGCAGCCTATGTCTCCTGGGTGAACTCTCAGCTGAAGAGGAAACCAGGCCTGAAACCTGTCAGAGACCTCAGACATGATCTCCAGGATGGGGTGGTGCTCGTGCAACTCATAGAGATAGTTGGTAAATACTCATATTATGCACATTAACAGTTTAGCTTAGGGTGGATAGAAAAACAGGTTTGAGTAAGTTCATTTTGACTAATTTTGGTGCTGGGCAGAGGTCAGGGCAACTTTTGTTAAAGGACTAAATGTAAACAGATAACCATCAGAAAAAAGAGTTATTAACAGACATGGTGCCAGAGGTGTGGAAAATAGCTCAGTGTATTTTTCCTTCTTTGAGATTATAACAGTTTTGTACATCTTGTGCTCTATTTGTATTAACATGTAACAAATTCTTAACATCTAGTATGCTAAATTCCTCTTCTTTTTTCACTTTCTTCAATGTCATTCAAATTTTCAGCAGGGGAAGTGTTACATGGGGTTTATACTGCGCCACAAAACAAAGAAGAAAGCAGGAAGAATGTTGAGCAAGTCTTGCAGTTCATTTCCTCTCGACACATTCGGATGCCACACATATCCGCACGAGGTAAATTACATGAAAAGTACATTTTCACAGAGCCATTTAATCAGATCTCTATTATTTCAAAAGCATTGGTGGAGTTTTTTATTTTCCTGTTTGTCTTGGGTGTAGTTAATTCGTGTTTGTTGGATCATGTTTGTCCACCTGTTCTTGTACCGTGCGCTGTGAACTGTTCCCTCTCTTCCTGCAGACATTGTGGATGGTAATCTGAAATCTGTCATGAGGATAATTCTGGCACTGGCAGCTCATTTTAAACCCTCGGCCAATCACAGGGCTGCTGCTGGAAACAGTAGGAGTTTGACAAGAGGCACCAGCAACCACAACCCTCTGTCACCTATTGCGCTGGCCCAAGGTGCTGCCGCTGCCCTGGCGTCAGCGCGACATGACGTCTCACAGCCCGCACGCGCCACATGTCTCCCCAGGTATGCCAGGCTCCGTACACAGATGCACATGCACATGTGGTCTCTGCTGTCCTCTGCTGGACAAATTCTGAAAACCTTATCAAAGATTTGTGACAGTTATATTTGTCAGTCAACAATCTCTTCTCTCGGCAGCTGGGGGTTGGACATGGAAAAGAGCGTGTGCGTTCGTGCACTGGTTCAGCAGTATGAAAAGCGATCTCCAGATGAGCAGGTTCATGATCACTCCAGCAGGTAATTTTCTGTACATATCATAAAATCTCTTACATTTGTGGTACAGTTTAGTGCTGTAACTGTATCGGTTCCGTTTTAACTTGTTTTATTTATCAATTACCATGTTGCTCTTTTGGTTCACTTCTGCCACCTTTAATTTTGGTCCACTTTTGCCACTTTGTCCAAGTTTGCACATGAGGGTTGGTTTCACTGTCTGTTACAGCACATAACCTGTCCTGCTGTCACTCTGGCATCTAAGCATAGGTAGATGATCGCAAAAATAATGAGTCTTTATCACGTGTCTGGGTTTTGTGGTGGGTTTTTTTTCACCGTTTTATTTTTGCCTTTGAAGATCTGAGACTGCATCACGCAGGCAGTCAGTGAAGCAAGAGATGCTAAACAGTAGCATCTCTAAACCGTCTGCGCCAGTCGCCGTGGTAACTTGCTGTAGGGTAGGGGCGGAGTGTATCAAACTGAGGCTGATCACACACAATCATGAGTTTGTTAAGATGCTAAAGCCTGAAGACCACATGCAGGACTTAGCCTCTTTGGAAGTATTATTAGCAGTTCAACCTACCTGTAGCCCACTATGGGGGCGACGCAAATGAAATGGTAAGAAATGAACTGTGTGTGTGTGTGTGTGTGTGTGTGTGTGTGTGTGTGTGTGTGTGTGTGTGTGTGTGTGTGTGTGTTTCTCTCGTTCTATAAAAGTTTTAGAGTGTTACAGTGGAATATAAAAGAGGAGCATAAGGAATCATGTTTGGAACAAACGTGGTTTTGTTTGTATAAGGCCAGACTTGTGGCAGTCTTTGTGAATCTGCATTTTGTCTCTCTTGAGTCTCAGCCCTGTCAGTCCTTCAAGAACTCTGATCAACACACAGGAGGACCTCCAGCCTCAGGAGGCCAGAGGTGTGTTTCAGACCATGGCCAGCCTGTTTGTGTGGCTTGTTTTTTTTGACTGGTGAAATCAGGATTTACTGTATTCTTGGATGCTCTTGCTGTATGTTTGTGACAGAATCATCCTGTACTGCAGGAGAGACGGCATGGGAAGATGCTGTCTGCGAAACTTTAGAGAAGGAAGTTGAGGACACCAGAAAAATGGTGTCTACATTACAGGTACATTCAGATTGACATTCAGTTAAATCAGACTAATTTTGACATCGAACCAAAGTAAAAACCGGTGTAACTGTGTTTTAAGGCTCTGCTTCTGCATGGTTCGCTGCCTGAAGATGAGCAGGATGTAGCTTTGTGTCTAGACCAAGGAGAGGCTGATCAACAAGTGGTAATGCTAAATTCTCTTTTTTCTGCATCTAAGTTCTGTCTCCTGTGTCAAAGTTGTCTTTACTCTGTCTCACCGGCTCCCCGTCTTCAGTACAGATCAGGTGTCCAGTTTTTGACTAGATTTTGTGAGAGTGTGTGTATGTGCTCAGAGAGGCTGACACAGGTATCAGTTTCCCTCCCTATACACTCCATTGTTATTCTCACACACCTCCTCCTTCCAGATAGTCCTTCGCAGTCGTTTGGATCAGAGTATGGAGGAAGCTCGCAAGCTGAAGGTAAACCTTTAGCTTTATTTTAAAGGATTCCAATGATCTTTGCCATCCTAATGCAGGAAGAATAAACAGGGATAATGTAAGGTCGTTAACACAGACTCCTGTTTTCTGGTTACTTTAGAGAGAACTGCTGCGCTGTAAGCAGGAAATGAGAAACCTACAGGGCATCAAGGTAAAAGCCCACAGCCTGCATTGCCAAATTGTTGTTTTTAAGTTCTCCTTGTTTGAGTTGAAGCAAAATTTGTTCTGTTCTGGTGGCGTGTCAACACCTAGGATGCCCAGCAGCAGCGGTTGTGCACTCAGGAGGCATCTATCCTACAAATGAAGCAGGAACTTCTCCGAGCCAGCATGACCAAGGACGACCTCGTCAACAAGAACGTACGACAGCAGAGCACTCGCTGTTAAACCAAAGTGTTTTTATGATTGCTGCTTGTCCCAAATGTTTTATAAAACGTGTCCTTCTTTACCTAAACGCTTCACAGGCAGAGCTGCAGTGGAAGATGGAGGAATATAATAGACTTTGGGGGGACTGCAAGGTGAGGTGTGACTGTCAATATGGTCACCTGGAATCGTGTTTTCTGTATATCTATCACCTATTGTCAGTGTCAGTCGTGTAATAAATGATGCTTTTTTTTTTACAGAAAGAGATAGAACAAAAGGAGAGATTACTGCAGCAACTCAAATACAAGCTTGAAGAAAACCAGAAGGCACAGGTATACCGGCCAGGTCCGGCTCAGGGGTTCTTTATGAAAGTGGACGACCAAAACATTTACTGTTGCTGTAGATTTGGCTGAACCCCAGGTATCATATTTCTCCTCCTTACTGGACGTTTGTTCAAAGTTTAAGTATCCATCTGATAAATAATAGTGTGTTTTAGTGTGGGGGTGGGTTTTCTGTCAGGTCGAATAACAAAGCCAGTTGTTCTTTATTTCTTCTATCATAAGTAGTTGGGGTTTCAGTTTCATACCGGTGACAGCACGACTGCCCACCTGACGTTCTGGTTTTGTTCCTGCTTTTTTCAGATTCCCCCGGGCACAGAAAACAATGGATATTCCCACTCTGGGAACCCATCTCCCTCCTTGTCAGATGTAGGTATTGTTTCTAGTGATTAGTTTAATTTTACTGTGGGCCTTTTCACTGTATATTCTGTGAGTGTCACACGGCTACTGTGTTACACCCACCTGTACTGTACATGTACTGTATATATATATATTTATAAACCTTTTTTTTTTTTTTTTTTAACTTTATATGGACTTTAAAAGTTT
Source organism: Arothron firmamentum (assembly GCA_016586285.1). Classification (NCBI taxonomy): domain Eukaryota; kingdom Metazoa; phylum Chordata; class Actinopteri; order Tetraodontiformes; family Tetraodontidae; genus Arothron; species Arothron firmamentum. The sequence continues at coordinate 183,503 of BJFM01001570.1, forward strand.
TTTCTCATGATATCTTATAAACACCAGTACAGAATTGTTCCACCACTGGCTTGTGAGCTAAAATGGAAATTGGTGTTGCTACACCATGTGACAACTATCGGTCCTTTGTGCTGCTCTGTAAAAATAGCCTCTAAGCAAAGACACTAATATTCTTACTGGGGTGTTTGAGAACACACGTGTCAGTTAGGGGAAGTTATGTTTACTCTACAAGAATTAACTTTTATCACATTACTACAAAAGCTAGAGAGATATCAATATTAAAACCTATTTAATTGCTTCGTAAAGTAATCCTATTTTTGTTCCTGTGTGTGTGTGTGTGTGTGTGTGTGTGTGTGTGTGTGTGTGTGTGTGTGTGTGTGTGTGTGTGTGTGTGTGTGTGTGTGCGTAGGCAGAGGAGGTCCAGCTGCTCCGAGATGGACTCAGGAGCTTGAGGAACAACTTCAGAGACCATGACCCACAACAGCATACACTGGACACACTGGAGCAGGGAATAGTGTCACTCATCGACAGATTGCATGTTCTGCATGCACGCAGGGTACGCAACATCCTGTAGAACTCATCTGAACCTAAAAGAAAAAAACAAATACTCTCTAAATCAAGTGCGGTCTCGGTGGTTTTGCAGCCAAACACAGTTGTTGCTAGCGTGAAATTAAGGTGGTCTTCAAACCTGAATTGCAACCCGTAATGAAATGTCTGACCAAATGGATTAAATGCTGGAGTTGGGAATCAGTTTTCCGGTTGTTGCAGGGAAGAGGCAGATCTCCGAGGCGCAAAACTCAGCACACAGATTCGGACGACTGGCCCAGCACAAGTAAGCTGATCTACAATATCCTCTAGAGAACACACACAACCCACCCAGGATATATGTCAAATTGTGTTTGTGTTACAGGTGTTTGCCAGCCTCACAGTGGTTCCCCAGCCTCCACTAAAATCCTTTATTTCACTGGGAAATCTCCAACTCCTTCCATGATCAGTATACCCAAGAGGTTAGTGCATGAGTTCATTTCATCCCGCTGTGGTGATGATAATCCCAGTAAACCGTTGAGAACGTAAGCGGTTCTCTCTGACCACATTGTCCAGGCTGGGCGAGGTGACTCTGAAGGATGTTAAGGCAGCTGTAGATCGAGAGGGAAACTACAGGTACCACTTCAAGGCCCTGGACCCTGAGTTTGGCACTGTGAAAGAGGAGGTAAGAGATTAGATACAGCTGATGATAATGTTTGATGCAGGCCAGATTTCAGTTTGTCCTGTGTGCAGGTCTTCCTGGATGGAGCAATTATTCCGGGCTGGGAAGGAAAAATCGTGGCCTGGTTGGAAGAGGACCGTGGTGAGGACAGGTAACAACCTCCATTCTAGCTTTTCTCTCCTTTTGTCTCTTTTTAGATGTAAAAAAGTGGTTCTATCTGCAATCTCAGGCCAGTTTAGGATCAAGCTGATTCAGCTTTTTGCTGCTGGTCGCTCTGGTCCCAGAGGCGCTACGAGACAGCAGCTGAGAGGAACAAGTTGAGATTCATTTGGCGAAATGCTGCAGACTTTTCAGAGTTTGGGTTGCTCGGCTGGGACACCACTGCCTGTGTAAATCTGCAACTTCATGCACTCCAGCTCTGTGCCTTACGGAGGAAAATAGTTTGCACCCGGTGCTTGTTGTTTACGGTAGTATTGAAACTGGATTGAGTAGCTGTGGCACATCATTGTAAAGACACTGTTACTGTGGCATGTAGCTATTTGTGTATGAGAACTGGGAAAATACACTTTTTGATTTAAAACTAGTTTCTTCGTTGTACAGCATTTAGATATTTGGAAAACCTGTCCGATTCCAGTCAGGGTGTCATCGTTTCAGCCCACATTCAGCCTTGTAGGAGAATGTCAACTCAACACAGTATTATTATACATTCAAACAAGAAAAAAAAAACTCTCAATGCCACTAATTATTGTATTTAAATCATTTTCTATAGTGACTGTTAAGAAATGAGTAGATCTCTGTAAAGTTGTTGTTGGGACGAGTTTATTGCGCTGCATCAATCGCAATCGATCATCAGTTTATCTTTACAAAGCTGTGATGTGCCAGAGAGGTATTCTTTTATTTTTCTTAAAATCCTATATTCTGACACATACTGTTTCTATAATCACACCTAGGATCAGCATGTTTGCCTTCATTATTAGCCAACAGAAATATGCACCACCTAAATGCTGTAAATGCCTGTACTGTAACATGTACCAGTCACTAGAGAGATTAACCAACACGGTCTGTGTACTCAAGTTACTGTCTGGTTAAGAGAATAAAAGTGGCCTTTTTTCAATGTTAGGCAGATATTTTAAAATAAATTGTTTTTAAAAGTTAATATTACTTTAGTTTTTGCATTCTTCAGAAATAACCCATCATGCATGATCCACTCACAGCTACAGAACATCAGTTAAGCGAGTTTATATTTTTGGGATCTTGTGAGCTGGAAAACTACTACAAAGCATTTCTAACAACCTGGGGACCTAAACCTTTTGGGACTTTTAAAGTTGTCATGATACAGATGTGATTCTTAATGTAAAGTTAAGCAAGACTGGTGACTAACTGGCAGAACACATGGTGTACATCAAATACTGTGTCCTGACAAGCAACTGTTAGATTTTTTAGATAGCATGAGCAACATGAATACAGCAGGTTGAAACATTTCTTAGAACTATGACCTCAAAGGGTGAAGGGGGATAAAGTGCCTGAGGTGCCAGAATTGGAGAGAGTTTGGATTGGCTTCAGGTTTCCTTCATAGCACAAACGCACTGTGACAGTGCAGCACTTAAAACATCAGTTTTACGTGCACACGTCTTCCTGTATCAACACTTTGGTGGTGGTTTGCTGACCAAGCCCCAGCCAGAAAGATATGACTGGATATGGTGTCCAGCTGTACTTGAATTAGTTCAGAGTTCTGCAGAAGTCCCTGTCTTCTGCAGAACTCTGGCCTGTTCACAGACGCTGTCCGAATGAGGAGAGAGCCGCTGCCAGCTCGTCGTCTGTTTGGATGCTTTCGTAAGACTCCACAAATGTAGTCATAGAATGCACAAACTCAGGGTTGTCCAACTTCTTCGTGAGGTCCAGAAACACGTTTTCCAATCTTTCTTTAAGTTCACCTGGAAACACAATTAATGGACAGTAAAACAGGAAGAACTCATAGATGTCACATTATTTTACACATAGCTTCTGTTTCTTTGGCCACTGTTTGTTTCCTCTGACGCACCTGGTTCAGGTTCTATCAGTGATGCCTCTGTTTGCTCACACCAGGTATCAACAATGCTGTCTACTAGGAGAGGATGAGACAATTAAGATGTCACCAAAACTTGTTTGAGCACACATGCGCTTAAATTCCAATCAGTTGGATTTACCTGTGTCAGCTACAAAGATGATTTCATTAGCACAAACTGCTGCAGTTCTCCCGGGCTGAGCGGCTGTTTTCGCCACCACCGTTGGAAACCTTCCAGAACCACTGGCTTCGATGTCCATTCCTACAGGCAGGAAAATTGACAGTGCTGAAAACCTACTCAGACAGCTGCTTGATAGTTGTGAACACAAACACACCTGTAGCGATTTGATAATACAGCTTCCGTGTTTCTGGTGGCAAGCCCAGCAACAATCCACCTTCACTATGTCCAAATATCCTGGCAACGGCACTTTGGTGCTTGCAGAGTCCGCCCATAACCCCTGCTGGGCACGTACAGCAGCTGATGGACATGTCAACCTGGTAGGACACAGCGGTGCTGGAAGCACTTGTCACGGTGTAGTTGTCCTTATCCTCCTGTAACAGTGACATTAGACAAGTCAGTTTAAAAATGCAGGATGTCAGAATCTTAACCTGAAACATTCAGATATGCCTCACACACGAGTTATCTGCTGCTGTTTGTAAAGACGTTAAACAATACGCTCCACTATACCTGCAAAACAGTTTGTTTGTCGATGTCCTTCATCTTTAAAATCTTATGTGCGGTTTGGAGCCGGTTGTTGGCAGCATCTGTGAGGCGGTGGATGTAATGGGCCTCCATTTTTGTAACAACAAATTTTACCAACTGTGACAGATTATAGGACTTAAGTCGATAGAAGAGTTTGTCTTTTGTCCTCGTCATGGCACTTTCTTCATAGTTGTTGACTACGTTCTTAATACTGGATAGCTGATCCTGCAGACAGATGGCCCACTCCGCCCGCTTTTCAAATACCTCCTTCAAGTGTGGCACAAAGTTTGGACACTGAGTGGATATGGGATCCTCCATCAGTCTGCTGTAGGCCTCCATGAGAGCTACTGGTGTGGAAGCACACACCAGGCCCCTGAATGAGTTCAGAAGATGGGACCTGTGCTCTTTTGGTACTTCATTAGAACTGTTCCAGAGCCATCTCCACATGGCCCGAAGAAGGTGGAATACAGAAAAGAGCAGTGTGGCTTTGGGGAATGACTCACGTAAAGCCTGCCTGAGTAGAGTGGAGTCATCAGTCATGATAACGAGAGGTCCGTCAGGATGGCCGAAGAATCTATCAGGCGGAAAGACTGTCTGTAGCAACTGCGTGGCAGCAGAAAAAGTTGCCTGGGAAGCAGAGGTAGTGATAAATGCACCCAAAGGTAAACTACCTGCTGAGGAATGAGTGAGGAGCAGGAACAGGTGGTGATTTAGGTGGGCACAATTCCCCGGAGAGTCCACAAACATCACCTCACCACTCTCTCTTAACAGAGCATGGACCCTCTTCATGAGCGGAGTGCACAGAGCGATCACCAGCTGATTGTCAGAGGTTTTGCACATGCCAGCACAAACATCTCCTTGCTCCTTGTTGTAATCGTTGAGCATTTGCTCAAGATCGCGGGAGATCTCTTCTCCTGCAGCTGCATTGTATGCTTTTTTGAAAAGTTTGTAATACAGTCTGCAATAAAGAACAAGCTAGAGATAAGTGACCTTACAATTATCAATGCATTGAACAAATGAAATCTATTTAACCAGTGAGTCACTAACCTGTAACAAAACGACAAATCGGGGCAGATTGAACGATCTGCGGCTACATTCACATAATTGTCTTTTTCCTGCACCTGCAAGTTGTGCTTTAGTTCTTTGAGTGCTGATGAAGGAGTGTGGCCACAGTCAAACAGCTGTTTAAGTTTTTCAATTGTTTCCCCAGAGACATCCCTTCTGACAAGTCCAGCACAAGGAAGATGGTGGTTGTGCTCATTGCGCAAATTAATATGAAGGAAGAGTCCTTCCTTCATGTGAGGATCTCCAGATCTGAAACAAATGAGTGAAAATTCAAGTTAAAAACACTGGGTACACATGTGTCAGTAAATTCACTCACGTTCTTAAGCCTTTTCCTCTCCAGACCTTGATTTCCTTTCTCCAAATTCTGGATGCCGTTTCAGTACCAGGAACAGAGTAGCTGGGCAAGATGTGTTCCTCCTTATCGTCTTGCACTTGTAGTCGACCTTTGAAATGTAAAATTAAAGTGTCAGATATGAAAACGAGACACAGATTTAAAACAGCATATTCCAATGAATTTAATTCTATAATACTAAGGATTAGTTCAAAAATCTAGTAATCCTTACTCTAAATTTGTTGTAGCGCCCTCCATTAGGGTAGGTTTTGGAGGTCCGCCATATGAAGCCTGAAGACCTCTTGAATTCATCAAGCCATCGCTTTGCCTCCTCTTCACTGGACAATTTCAGTTTTATTGCTGCCTTGAAGTTCTTTTCTCCCACTGTTTCATAGCTACACACAGTGTGGCTATATTGAGTTGGCATGAGATTCTGTAAAAAACAGGGAAAATGCACTATATTATTGTTATAGTGTTTCTGATAAACAGCTCATTAAATATACAGATAAACTATAAATTAAAACAACAATCCCTGAGATGTTTATGCAGACCACTTCCCAAACTAACAGAGAACGTATTAACCATTCCAGACCTCCAAAAGCATCAGCGACTGCCCCTGATCTGTCGCTTTACTGCAGTTTGTGCACCAGGTGACTCGCATAATAATAAAACTATGAACATCTACCGAACATTAAAACACTACTTCTTCCGCCACCTCTTCTTCTTTCTTTTAGCGGTTTTTCAAACAACAGAGCGGAGCGTTACCGCCACCTAATGGTAAGAAAATATTGCTTGAATAAATGCCAGGCTGGCATTATAATCGAAACCCCGACATTGCCTGGGTTCCATGACAACAGGTTATAAGTGTTTGGATTGTGGTCTCGGTTTAATTAGTTAATGTAATCGAATCGTAGATCTATTTATCCTGTCGAAATTGAATGATCATTTTACGACATCTGTTTCTGCACGACGGCTAGACTTGAATGAGTACCGTAAAGCGGTGTGTTTTGGACTGTGGGAGGTCATTAGAAAGTGAGCAGCAAAGCAGCTACTGGGCTGGTACTCAGGACACTGAGAGAAAACAGAAACAACTTATATCAGATGCCGGTCTAAGGTCGCTATATTATTTGACAGCAATTTGTAACCTTTCAACCGCCGAGAAATGCTCCGTTTGATTCTGCGGCTGAAGCCGTCCGCCGGGCGTGCCCGTCCCCGTGCCCTCCCAGCCGGGCCTGCTGCACTTGGCTGTCGCTCAGTGCCCGGTACCAGTTGCTTGAGGCGATTTCACAACGGAGCTGGGTCCCGAACGGTGTCTTTTTGCTCCACTCTAAGTCACAGACGGGCTCTCCTGCGGTACCCACAGCTGACAGCAGCATGCCGTTTCTACAGCCTGCCACCACACCAGAAGGTAACCTATAGATCCGGGTTTTAGGTCGATTTTGCATCAACGCAGCTAGCATGTCCTTACGAGGTGTCATCACAAAGAAATGTCCTCAAAAATGGTCGTTCCTCACCAGGATTAAAGTCAGCTTTTGCATTGATGGACAAATTGTTAAACACAGTTTGGCTATAGTCCAAATATAGCTTTCAAATGTCAGTTCAGGTCACCAGTCTGCACACACCAAACCAGTAATCAGAGACAATGCTGCAAGTCTTCACAAGTGGCAAGTGTTGTGGCGTTTGTTTAAAGTATTTCTTAAGCTTTCGCTAAATCATTGCGCTTAATTGATCATGAGCATTTTGAAGATGGTTTTGCGACGGCTAAGTAAGAATTTAAATACTCCGTGTAACTCATAATTGTCTATTGTAGTAGCAATGTGTCTTCTACCAGATATTCCATGGTCAGCTGGTTATGGTGAGGTGCAGCTGAATGTGGGTCATTTAATGAGCAAGCCAATGGGCTGATGATGACGTAGAGAGGCTGCAGTCAATCACCTGATCTCTGTCAGATTTTTAGTCCTTTCAAAAATGACAAGGAACCTGTTGAGTAACAATGGTGATCCCCCCCCCCCCCCCCCATACGCTTGAATTAAAGTTTGTTTGATAAGTGACTCTCCTGAAATTTCCATTATTTAATTCCTGGATTTTCCTTTCTGGCTGTCAGGTGGAGCTTCCAGCACTGTCGCCCACTATGCAGACAGGAACCATTGCGCGTTGGGAGAAGAAGGAGGGAGATAAAATCAACGAGGGTGATCTTATAGCAGAGGTTAAGAGCCAGCTGTCTTGCCATTTTAGTGTACAACATTATCGCTGCTGCACCTGAAATGATATAAACCATTGTAGGTGGAGACTGACAAGGCCACTGTTGGATTTGAGATGCTGGAGGAGTGCTATCTTGCCAAGATTCTGGTACCTGAAGGCACCAGAGATGTTAATATTGGGGCCGTAATCTGCATCACGGTAGAGAAGTAAGCATCCGTGTTTGGTCATGAAAAGACAGCCAAGTAAAATGAGTGAACATTCAAATGGTTTTTTTTTAACTTGTTTGTATGTTTACTCCTGCAGCCCAGAGCTCATTCCAGCCTTTAAGGATGTAACATTGGACTCCATTAAAGCAGCTGGTGTCAGCTCCTCACCAACAGCCTCTGCTCCTCCTCCCCCTCCTCCACCGCCTGCTTCTGCTCCTCCTGCCGCTCCAGGCAGCTCATACCCCTCACACATGAAGGTAGTAGGCAGTAGATAAAGTAAAGATGGTGTCTCCTCGACTTGTTCCCTGATACTCATGTCCGTGCGTGTTGCAGATCACCCTCCCCGCCCTGTCTCCCACCATGACCATGGGAACAGTGCAGCGCTGGGAGAAGAAGGTGGGAGAGAAGTTGGGTGAAGGAGATCTGCTGGCTGAGATTGAGACCGACAAGGCGACCATCGGTAAAGCCAAACGCTGAGATTGCCCTGTGGTGTTTTCATCGTTGCTTGCATTTTTGAATATTTTATTGGAAATTCTCCAGAGCCTGATGGTCTCTACACGACAACAGAATGAGTTCGTCACACTCGCCCTGTGTCTCTGTCACGTATTTGTGTGTAGGTTTTGAGGTGCAGGAGGAGGGATACTTGGCCAAAATTATGGTGCCAGAAGGAACTCGGGATGTTCCCCTCGGAACGCCGCTCTGCATCATCGTGGAAAAAGAAAGTGACATCGCCGCCTTCAAAGATTATGTAGAGACTGGAGTGGTAGATGTTTCCACTCCAGCTCCAGCTCCAGCACCAGTGAGACAAACATTTACTTTCAAATATAGCCAATTATGTTGGTTTTATAGTTTTTGTCATTTCTTAGTTTTTCACTTTTATAACTGCATATTTGTTTTTAAGGCTCCTGCCCCGGCTCCTGCCCCGGCCGCTCCAACACCCAGTCCAGCTGCAGCAGCTGCAGCCCCTTCAGGACCCAGGAAAGGTCGCGTGTTCGTCAGTCCACTGGCTAAGAAACTTGCTGCTGAGAAAGGAATAGACCTGGCACAGGTCAGCGGTAAGTAAGTGAGCCACAGGCAGACAGTGGACCTTTCACTCATTATTCATTCACGTTTCGTTCCATTTTATTGTATTTTATGAAAATATGAATGGAGAAATCTACAGTGTACTCATAGAACATTTATCTAGTAAAACACAGAGTTGGTCCAGGGAGCAGTGAAAAACCGTTTTAGTTAATATTGAGCCATTTTTTTCCCAGGTTCTGGTTCAGATGGACGTATCACCAAGAAAGATATTGATGGCTTTGTTCCACCAAAGGCTGCACCTGTAAGTGAAGTTGAGGTTTTCAATTGAACCTCATTACTGCGAAAGCCAGTCAACAACACAGTGTATTTACAATATTACATGACACCTCTTCCAGTGTTGTGTTTCTTTGAATGCAAATGAAATAAAATGCTTGTTTTCACTGACAGGCTGTAGCTGCAGCTCCCACTACTGCTGCTGCAGCTGCTCCTGCACCCACCACAGCAGCTGGTGCACCAGCTGGAATCTTCACTGACATCCCCATCAGCAACATCCGCAAGGTGAGACCAGATATTTGTCTGTATTTCTGCTGGTCTCTTTCATCTTTTTCCTGGTAAAGGCTGCAGTTTCCAGCTATTAAGTGTGATGGGCTCCAACCACGCAGAAGCAAGCCGAAGTTCAGCTTTATTTCTCTTTCCTGCAGGTGATTGCTCAGAGGTTGATGCAGTCCAAACAAACCATCCCTCACTATTACCTTTCTGTAGATGTCAACATGGACCAAGTGCTGGAGCTTCGGATGGAACTCAATGATGTAAAATCTTTCTTAAAATTGATATGTAAATTGAAAAATGTTGTTTCCTGTCACTTTTTGTTCAAAACTATGTCCTCTTCTGCAGGAAGTGAAAGCTCAGAATATCAAGCTCAGTGTTAATGATTTCATTATCAAAGCCAGTGCTCTAGCTTGCCTCAAGGTTCCTGAGTGTAACTCCTCCTGGATGGACACGGTGATCCGCCAGTGAGTATTTGTAGCTGTGTATTTGTAAAGTGTAGTTGCTATGTTTTGCCGTTAGAAGGCAGTATTTCCTATGTTCCTGTGCTGACATCATTCTTGACTATATTTTCTCCACTTCCCAGGAACCATGTGGTTGATGTGAGCGTAGCAGTTAGTACAGCCAATGGCCTGATTACGCCTATCGTGTTTAATGCCCACACCAAAGGACTCTCAGCCATCAGCTCTGATGTTTCAGCTCTGGCCACCAAAGCAAGAGAAGGCAAACTGCAGCCGCATGAGTTCCAGGTACAGCGCATCACCTGATCCTCGGGTACATAGTAGTTTCATATTTAATCGAATTAACTGCAATAACGTGATATTTTTTCCTCCAGGGAGGCACTTTCACAATCTCTAATTTGGGGATGTTTGGCATCAAGAACTTCTCTGCAATAATCAACCCCCCTCAGTCCTGTATCCTCGCCATCGGAGGCTCAGAGAAACGGCTGATTCCTTCAGATAACGAGAAAGGGTCCGTGAGTTACCACAAGTCAGACACACTTTGTTTCCGATGATTCTGACTGTGAAACTGTGATCTTGCAGGTTTGATGTCGCTAGCATGATGTCAGTGACACTGAGTTGCGACCACCGTGTGGTTGACGGGGCGGTGGGAGCACAGTGGCTTGCAGAGTTCCGCAAGTTTTTGGAGAAACCTGTAACCATGCTGTTGTAATGAGACTGTACAGCTGTGAACCTACAGCACCAGGCCCATGCCTCTCACTGCAGTGATCTGACTGGTTTAAACCTGTCTGGATTCTCCTGTGATTGGCCAGCCTGCAGGTCACTCCCAGATTCCCCCAAAGGAGAAGAGGCAGAAACTACTCCGCTCACCTGTCTGTCTCTGTGTCTCCTCTCTTTCTTCCTCTTTCTAGCTCTTCTTCTATTTATTAAAGGGCCCGTCTCCTGTGAGACAGAAATCCAGTGTAATTTATGGTTGAAGCGATCGGCCACTGTCAGGAAAACACGGCAAGTGTTTTGCAAAGGTAAATGTTACATGACCAGCCATCGGTTTGGAGTGTGTTTTGGCTTTTGTGTGGAAATCTGTAAGGAAACAGGAAGTGTCAATATCAAAAGGGTTTTCGTGAAGAGCTGTGACTTTTGTCACACAGACATACACCTGCTCTAGCCCATTGGCCACACACACACACACAAACACACACACACACACACACACAATTAGAGCAGTTGGTGTGTGTTCTGATATGTACTGTCTTCACCGTGTACGAACACGGTGCTGTGTTTATAAACTGGTTCAGTGAGCTCTGGTCAGGGCCCGTATATTTCAACATCTGTACAGTCTAACGGTTTTCCCACTTCAGTTTTAGCTACTTGTGTCAGAGTAAAACCTTCATGGCTGGAACGCACAAAGATAGCATTGATGTTATTTTCTGTATCAAATAAATTGGGGAGAGACACATCGTGCCATAGGGTTTGTGGTTTGAGTTCTTTAAATCTCACTGTAAAAAGCGATTAGTAATACAGAGTAAATAAAACAAAAAGCTTAAAACTGTAATTCCAAATATTCAAGGAGCTCCAGAAACTGCAACCCTGTTCACCCTATATTTTAGCTCTCCATGCTAAAGTCCTCAAAATAAATATCTCAGCTTCCAGATGCACTGCTGCGTTTTTGTTCTTATCTGTATCAAAAAACTTAATGTAGATGACAATATTCATATACATATAAAAGTAATAGAAATCAATGGAACAACTCTGAGGTCTTATTTTTATATCTGCTTTATTTTACAATCTTTAAAAAGCAAGTATTAAACCATGTTTTCAACAGTCGAAAAATAAAAATTCACTATTAAAATGTCCGAGTGCTAGAATTCTTCCAAAGAATCAGCTTTGATGCCACCTGGCGGTAAAACAGTGCAAGAACTGACGACCCTCTTCAAAACAAAATCGACTACTCCACAACTGGATTAACAAATACTTTCGCCCCAGATGTTAGCTTTTGTTGATATGTTTACAAAATTACTGGTAATGTTGATATTATCGTGCAAAGCTTATTTCAACAGACGATGAATTAGAAGGCAATGCTTAAATAATCAGTAAAAATATTTCTACCAACCGTAAACTGTGGTCACGCCATCTGCCACTCTGGAGATTTCAAGGTTATTCCCTACCATTTTCTCACAATCACATCACAAAGTCACCGACAATACAAAACCAATGGCCCAGTACGCCAAATTAAAAAATTTAAAAAAATAAAATAAAATAAATACAATTTAAATCAAAATGTTATCGACAAATTCCACCAAAAGGTTCTTCTACACATCCTCCTTTACGCATGACATTCATCTATGAGGTTTTTTCTTTAGATTGACATACAGGACATACGAAAGCCCTACGTGGACATGTTTATTTATTTATTTATTTATTACCCCGTTTTCTTGAGATCACGAGTTAATTTTGCGCCGGATTAGAAACATTGGGCTGATTACTGTAGGTGCTGTGTGGGTGTCCGCGGTGTCTGACCTCTGACGAGGTGCACGGAGATGCACATTATCTCACTTACAGTCCAGTGCAGTTTATGTTTCCTTATGACACATGTTTTGACCGATTCGATTCGGGAGGACACGAACTAGCTGACCTTCATTAAAACTACAAAATATCAACTGTACTGTTCAAAAATTACAATTTACAAAAAAAAAAAAAAAAAAAACAGATGAGAGGACGACACAACTTCAAATGGTTTCACCATCAGGGTCGCAACTACGAAGTCTTTGCTGAAAACTTGTTGGATTTGTGTTGTGGAGGTGGTGGCGTGCAGATTTGTGCAAACGAAGTCAGCGTGGAGTGGGGTAATGGTGCGGACAGTGGCTGAGTCAGTCCCCTGTGTCCACTGACCTCGCAAAGCCATTTTTCCACCTCCTGTTGCTTCTCGTCGCTGTGCTCTGCCGCAGCCGCAGTGCTCCAGCTCAACTCCAAGGTCTGCTCTGATTGGCTGTAGCTCTTCTACGTCACTGCGGGCAGACCGGATATCCAGCAGCTTTCAGATCCAGCTTTGCGCCTGCGGCTCCGTGCGGAGCGTCGCCAGGCTCGTTATTCTTCGAGGTACTGAAGCTCAGTGCCAAGCGGATTAGTGACTCACCCCGATTTGGGTGAGGGCGAGTGGTGGCGCCGAAAACCGTGCCGTGTGTACGAGGCTTAACGAGTGTATGACCATGGTTAAAAGCAGTTAAATGCATTCTATAACTTATCCGTGTATATCTGTGCATTACATTCATATTAAAAATGGCATCTGTTATAAAATCAACTAAACTACGATAAAACAAGTCATTGAAATTGTACTTTGAAGGAGGTGGATCGTTGATGAGCTCTCAGCCAATCGGGAGGCAGCAGGTGTGGTCACCTGCTTAAGAGCGGAGTTCACGAGCTGCTGGAAGGAGAGCTGGCTGGCA
>BJFM01001571.1:411-11747 GCA_016586285.1 Arothron firmamentum
ATTTAATGCATGGGTGAATGCATTAATTGGGAGAAATGACATTGTCCAAGTTTGAGAGTAAATACAAATGACTGACTCCATTATTATTATCTGATTGTATATTTGTCCCAAGTACATTTCACTGACAGAGATAATTAGCAGACTGCGTCTTCACTGAAGCAGCCAGCAAAGCAAGGTCACCATCACTCTTTGGACATGTGCAAGCATCCCCAAACAAATAAGTTCATGCCTGCCCTGCCTCCATCGACATTGAGATAAACTGGCTGACACAAACAAGGGTGCAGATATCCACACCACTGCTTTTGTAATGAGTTATTTTTTTCCTTGCCAGCAATTCTGTATCCCATCAACTATTGTGACCTTGTTTGGTCAAGCAATCTATTATTGAACGTGATTAAAGTATAGCGACCGTATAAACTAATTGAAAATTTGACCCATTGGAGCTGAATTTTCATTTCTGGTGGGAATTTGAAGTTTGTCTTTACCTTGTCTTTACTATTTTATTTAAATGAACAGAAATCTAAATGGAAAAGATTCTAAATATATCAAATTTCATCACCGGAACCCAATACACACATTTAAACTGGGAATATTTCCTCAGCATCTTTTATTTTTGTATGAATATCAAGTATGTATCGGGTTATTTTATTGTCTGTTGTTGTGGCCAGAAAGGTTTAAACATTGTGGTTTCAGCATTTTTATTTCCCAGCTACACATACTCAGCTGGCATTTGAATTTAAATTTAACATGAAATATGTTCCCTTCCGTCAGTCCATCTCTTTAGAGGATTTTACAGCCACTTATCCGGAGCTAGAATCTTGTTTATGTGACAGTAAAGAATTACAATAGGCGGTCTCCCGTGGAACCTGTCTTGATGGTGGAGGCATAAAAAAGTGAAAAAAGATGACTCAGTGTCCAGATAATATGTAGTAACTATGTTAGTTTGAATAAAAAAAGCCAGATCCAGATTCAAATTTGATATTCATTTTTGCAATATGAACAGCTAGGGAGTTAAAAAAGTAAAAATAAATAAAATAACAGCTGGATCCGTAACACAGCGATAGTGTTTCTGCACCCCTGAGGCCAAAGCCTGGCTAAAATCTCAATGCAGCAGTTATTTGCTGTAATGACGGCAGTCCAAATAAGCCCGGAGATTTGATTAAACCAAATGAGGGATTCGTCTTTGTATTATCACCCCGTGACTGACAGTGACATGTGTTGGGAAGACTCAGCTGTCAGCATGATGATGAAGCTTCCAGAAAGGACCTCGCTAATGTTACCCCTGATAAAGTTGGCTAAAAATCCTCGAAACAAATAGAGACTAAAGCTGCCTGCATATTAATTCCAGTTGTCGGATCCTTCAAGTGGAGAAGGAGGAGGAGGAAGAAAAAGAAGAAGCGGAGGAGGTGGGCTAATCTAGCAGCAAGCCCTGGCTGCCCCTCTGAGTGGCATTTTATCCAACTAATGAAAAAGAAATCCATTGCTCTGATCATATGCATGGATTTTACTCTATAATAACGGGGGAATAGAAATATTCATAATAAAGTAAAGGTCAGTTGCTTTTGCAGGTAAGCTTCCTAAGCTGCGATCTTTGCAGGAGCAAAGTCAGCGTTACGGTGATCGAAAAGTGCGAGGCTTCGGGTTTTAACCTTGCAGAAGGCCAGGAGATGAGGTCCTTTATCGTACCTTTGTCCCATCCACTACCGTACCAGTGTATGGACACTTCGTGCGTCTCTGTGGGGTCAGCTGCGCCGCAGTGAGCTACATACTACTGCCCCTCTCTGTGGCATGCACTATCAAAGCAGGCATCTGTATTAGTCAGGGATTTATTTAGTCCAGTTAATAAAACACGTGGAACTACGAAAAGCTCCTATACGTATGATGGCCGGGCTTCTCCAAGCACACGTGGGCTCAGAGAGACATGCTCTCACCACTGAAGGACATCCACAGCAATATCATTGCCCGTCTTGACTCCTGCGTTGAGCCCCATCTTCATATGCGTCATACGTTGGCATTTATTAGTGGCATACACTAAGTACAGGCCATGTTATTGAATTTGAATATCAGCCACATTCACAGGCCCTGGAAATATATTCTAATAAGATGGAGCAATCTCATTTAATAACACCCAAACTAATAAAAGGAGAGCAGATTGGAAATTAAATTTATGAATATTGCTCAGCAGAGATCCAAAAACGCTCAGTCTGGCCTGTCAAATGCAGATAGTCATCCTGGTAGGTAAGCTCAGGTGTTGGAGGCTTTTTTTTTTTTTCTATTCCCTGAATGTCAATGTTGAGAGCGCTGTAGGTATCTTTTAGTATTTTAGAGCGTTGTGATAAAATGCAATATACGAATTGATTAAAAAATAGTTTGATCTTCATTTAACGGACAGAGTAGGGATAAAGTACAAAGATTAGATTATGCTTAGCAATGCTATCATGGGTTTTAATGGCTTGGCAGTCATGGCAAATGCCTGCTTGGATGCATGCATGCATGCACGTTTGTGTACAGATCGATATGACTGTTTTAAGGGTGCAGGAAGGCTGTTTTGACCAGGCTAAACCGATGTAGTATCTATCAATGATCGTCACAACATGGAGAGTGTTGCAAAAATGGCACCAGACCCTAAACATGCACCCACAGCCTCATCTAAAAGGCCAATTTCTCTTTATTTGAATAAAATGTTGAAGGATTGGCTTTCTGACGTGGCACCTATCCAGCCGTGGCCATATCAGTCTGTGCCAGAGCGTCGCAGCTCAAATTATGAAAGCACTCCTTCGCTTTACTGAAACGGAGTCACAAGAGCCTGTAATTTCTGCTCTTCTGTCGCTGATGGACAACATTCTCTTGGTCAGTGTTTAACGGTGTGTGTGTGTGTGTGTGTGTGTGTGGGTGTGTTTGTGTGTGTGTAGCAGCTGCCAAGACATCCACTGCAACCTCTCCATCTGTGTGTAAATGTTGACTCCCGGCGGAGCTATGACTGTTAGTCACTGCCCGGCCCATGCAGTGCCAACCATTGATCACGACATATATCTTGCTCCATACTTCGCAGAGCTTCATCAACAGATGCGGCTGCAGAATTGATTAGGAGCGAGTCAATGACTAAATCTCTTTGGAAACATTTTTATTTATGTGTGTGTTTATGTGGAGAGCTTAGAGGGCCATTAGCAGGATTACCTTTGAGGCTCAGCTGAGCAACAGATGTTCAAGGACGACTCAATCAATTTGACTTACAAGAGGCTGCATTTGCTGGAAACAAACGATAAGTCCATGCAGTGGGGGGGGGGGGGGCAGAGTTAAATGTAAGAGGTTCACTGTAGTAATAAAGAGAAAATGCAGAGAAAATGCAGAATTGTACTTCCACTGGATGACATATTGTCAGATCACAAAAACAAAAAACAGTCTGCTGCACAATAACCCTGTTAGTTTTAACAGTAACTTACATGCTTAAAAAAAAATCTATTAGTATAAGAAATAATGAATGGTGAATAGGTTTCAACCAGACAAACTTTCATTTCTAAAAGTAAAACATCTTCTGTATTGGCACTGCAGACTTCCACACAGGCCTGTTTTCATCTGTGCAATTCAATTACAAAAGTATTTGTGTGGAACTCAAACTAATATTCAATATGGGTATTTTTATTATGTTGTAAATTGTGCCAATTCATCACAAAATGTATTATTTCTGGGAGAAAATCATGTTCTTTTATTCTTTTCAATTTCCCCCTTCCCTCTCATGAATCAAACAGTGAATAAATGTGCTGCAAAGAGTCGCGATCCGCCTTTCACGTCCCTGCTTTTGCTTCCTTATCTGCCACCTTATTAAAATTAAGTCAGAACACAGAATGGTATTTAAAAAGTTTAAGTGAAACAATTTGCATTGGGAGTGTGTGGAAATGCTAATGCACTCTCTCGCTAAGCCTCACCATCATTGTCATCCTCTTCCAGCGCTGATTGTTTTCCACATGGATGCTTTCATTCATTACTGCAAAATTATAAACATAAAGAAGATCGCTGTATTAATATTTCTGCTTTTTGTAAAAGCTCAATCAACCATAATGTTCTAATTTTTTTCTCTCTGAACCTCATTTTATATTATCTCCCTACTCAAGGAACGGATGTCCCAAAAGGGATTTATTTCAGTTATCAGGATTATTGAATTAAATTAAACCAGACACTTACTGCAAGCTGCACAGAGGTACCTTATCCACTTAAAAGGTAGACCTGCTCTTCACTGCTATTTAAGCAAACACATTAGGCAGCAATTGCCTTTTGTTGGCGTCCTGGGTTACTGCATAATTCATTTGTTCATTAAGGAAAGATGTTGAAAGTGCTTGAGCTAAGTGGAAAAGGTCATTCATTGAATGGATCTTTAATTAAGCCACTTTACAAGCACAGTTACATGACTGCTGACATGCACATCATGTGTGTTTACATGTGGAATTAGTATGTGGAAAAGACAAAGAATGAGAGAGAAAAATCACATTGAGCTTGATGAGGCCAAAAGTGATTCTGTATATCTCACCTTACAAAAGTGTGTGTTATGCATAAAATATTTTGAATTGTTTTATATGTTATGGGTTTAAGGGTTTCCAGAAATTGCAAAGGTCCATCACTCAGCGAGTTTACAAAGGCAAATCAGGATGGTCTGGAGAGACATTTTTGTTATTCTTGGGTTTACCGGTAGATGGCAGCCTGTTTCCGCTGATGAAGCGTCTCCTAGTGAACACACACGCACACATGCTGAACTTCTGTACCCCTCCGCTGTGATGTTGGCTTCACAAACGACGCTGCTCTTGCCTGTGAAATGCATTCCCATTAAAAAGGCATTTTTAAAGCCAACACCAGTGCTATAACAATCATCTCCCCAAAGCCAAGGCTCCACACCCGAGCACTTAGCGCTGCCACACATGCAGACATGTGGCGGCTGCCACAAACAAAGGCCCTGCGTTTCCCTCCCCATTCCTCTTCCTCAAAGTCTCCACATGCTTACAGAACAGCTTGCCAGCGGGCAATTGCACCCATGACCCAGTGTGGGAGGTCTCGTGGTGACCTCAGTCATCGCTAATAAGATTAAAACTCCCTATCACCTTCACAATTTACACAAACACCTGCAGACGTGCATGGAAACAGTCCAGTCCTTTCTCCAACACAACACAACACAACACAACACAACACAACACAACACAACACAACACAACACAACACAACACAACACAACACAACACAACACAACACAACACAACACAACACAACCACGTGTGCTGGCACTGTCTGCAATCATAACACATTCTGAGTGGCTGTGGAAAGTATATAGCTTTTTAAAGAGCAACAAAAATAACAGGGTGACAATAACGGTGTCAGACGTGGCTGTCTCGTTTCACTGTGTGTCATCAAGTTCAGGACTTTTCCCCAATGACACAGCTGCAGAAAATATAGCAGTGTGTAGTGTTAATGTTTGTGTGAGAGGACAAAACTGAAAATTGCGTCCAGCCAGAGCAAAACCAGGGTTTTACCCAGACGTAATAAACATTAAGGAACTTGCGGAGGCCAAAAGCAGGATGTCAGCAAGTGCTTTATCAAATCAAAAGTATCCCATCTTGTGTCACAGTGCCCTGCTCATCCAACCAGTCCTGAGGTATGCACTGGAATATCTGAGCAAAGTAAGCAGACAGCACAATGGCAGGTTTTTCCTCTGTCTGCCAGGGAGGTGAGGTCAAATGCTCATGGAACGCTGCGTTCGAGTGCAGAGCGTGTTCCAGGAATGACGAGTTACTTTGTCCAAGACAGATTTAAGGTGTGACATACCGTCTGGGTGAATCACTCTCCAGGCAACTTTACACAAGACTGGTGCAAGCGAGGTGACTTCATCACGATATGCTGCCACTGTGGAAATGTGGGTTATTTTTTAAAACCAACACTCCACATGCAGTTTTGGAGGAACTACTCCCTTCAATCAAAGGGGAGGAATTGGTAGATTTAAGAATTGAAAGTACACCTTAAACTGCTGCAAGTGTCTTTCAAGAAGTGTCCCACCTCAATCCTTTTAAAATAACACTGAAAATGTTTAACACGGCACCTGAGACGACAGTAATCTTCCATCACCGAACCTGGAATCTGATGGCTTCGGAAGCTTGTTTCCATAGCAAGCAGCTACTCCAAAAATGGCTTTCTTCTTCCCTCCTTCTGTGGTTCATCTCGGCGTCAAACAAGGATGCTCTTCTTGCTGTGAGTGAAAGCATTAATTACTTTTGTCATCCCAGCTGTAAGCAGGCATTCATTACAGACTGCATGCATTGCATGTAAGCTATATTCTTTAAATTATGTTAATTAGAAGGAAACCGTCGCAATTTATAAATACCCAAGTGGTGTTATCAACTTACTAAACCCACCAAAATCCTGAGTGGCAGTTAATGTGCCTCTCATGATAGCCCAGATGGAGGCCGGGCTTCACACACCCACACCATGCGTTGTTGTGGCAGTTTGCTAAATAATTTGTGTTTTTTTTTTTTTACCAGGTTCATTGGATAGCTAATCTGGTGACTGAATCATTAATGGAGACACAATCAAAGCGGCCAACTTGTGTTTCCTGCTGCTTTCAGACGGCTTGTCTGCTGCCGCCCGCCGCAGTTATACCAACTTTCCTTCTAATTCGTCTGGACTGGAGCCTCCGCCATCGCACTGCCTCTGGGCAGACTGGTGTTAGGAAGAGTGTGGCCAGAGCATGACCCGGTGGATCTTGAGAAAGAAAAACCACATACAGTCACAGAATCTATTTTCATTTTGCAGATAAAAATAAAACAAAAGCCCATTACTGCCACAGCTTTCTTTAGCTACATAATTGCTTTCCATTATTCAGCGTAGAGTTGCTCCCCGCAGTGTAGGCTGGGAGAGGCGCAGTTGCTCAAGTGTGGCTGGAAATGAGATCTTTTATTGATACTGCCGTGTACTCAGCTCTGATTCTTACAAATGTCGAGTGATAAAACTGGAGCCTGATTGTCTGCCTGTTTCTGTGAATGCTAATGTCACTCTTCTGCTACATAGGTTCGCCATCGTTTCCATGTTTGAGGTTTGTTATGGAAAGATTTCACATCGACAGTAAGTATGCCAAACCCACAGCAACAGTCCAAGCGGCCAAAATGAATGAAAGTGATGTAAATCGCAACTCTTTAGGCCTTTAAAAAAATGTATACACTTGACTTTGTTCTAAAAGTGTCAGATCATTCTCATGTCTGCAGAATATAATTTACAGTCTTTGATAAATAAAAAACGGGTTAATATAAGTTGCGTGGGTGTGTTTTTATTTTAGGAAATTTTCTTTTTTTTTTTTTTTTTTTTTTTTTGGTTGGCTTTTGTTTCTTTTTTTTGCTTGTTTTTGTTATTTTTTGTAGATGAATGTGGTACCGGGTGGCACGGTGGTGCAGCGGTTAGCACTGTTGCCGCACAGCAAGAAGGTTCGGGGTTTGAATCTCGCTTCCGGTCTTTCTGTGCGGAGTTTGCATGTTCTCTCAGTGTATGTGTGGGTTTTCTTTGGGCACTCCAGTTTCTGGACATGCTTGTTAGATAAATTGATCAGTCTGGTGTAAGTGTGAGTGTGAATGTTGTCTTTGTGTTAGCCCTGCGATAGGCTGGCGACCTATTCGGGGTGTACCCAGTTGGGATAGGCTCCAGCAGACCTCTGCGACCCAAGTGTGGATAAAGCAGGTACAGAAGATGGATGGATGAATGGGTTCCGAACAGGCCTTTCAATAATGGGATTTAGAATAAGAAAAAAGTATGTGTTAGATAAGATTAAAAATGTAATAATGATATTGCAAAAGTTTATTTGTTATCCACACAGTACAAGCAGCATATCGTGGACATGGTGCTTGCTCACTTGGGGCATCTGTTGCTCAGATAATATTATGGAGGAGGCTGTGAATTTGTACTTTTAAACCTTTCTTAAAAATTGGACTTGACAGAATCTCATCTTAATATCCACTACAGAGTCTAGTATGCTTCAATAATTGCCAATATTTTGGATAAATGATCCAAAACATGATCCAATTCTGTCTTCCTTATGTGTTTTGGCAGGTATACCATCCTTCTCTCATACCTTAGTACACAACAGGAGACGACTGCTATTAAATATAGCTCTGTTTTACACAAATGACTGCTGAGAATTTGAAGGACATATTGGCATGTCTCATCTGGACAACGGGAGGGAGAGAGGGACATGGTGGTGCAAACAATATGATGTCGCATCCCAAATCTGCACACTTTGCTTTACTTTCTAGTTCTGTAACCATGGGATGAAAAGCAACTAGCTATGTCATCTCATCTTCTGTAAACAACAACAACAAAAACACACTGTTAGCAACACATTACGATCTTTGTGTTTGAAAACTATCTTGCAGTTGTTCCTTGGATACAGAATTTGGCAGCTCAATTCAAAATAAGTTGGCGTCTTGACTACATAATCGTATTGTGGACTCCGTCTGTAATCATGCTTCCAAAAGACACATAAATAACCAGAACATATCAACCCAGCTCAGATGAATTACTTTGGCCTGTGAAACGTGGACCCCATTCTTTCCCTTCCATTCCTCAAACACTCTCCCATCACTGGATTTGATGTATGACCAAGGTCACTACCTCCGGATAATTCTCAACACGCTTGTCAGGGTCTGTGTCCCTTCAGAGCTGGCATGAGGGATATTGCTCCAAGTCTGAGGAGCTCAGTAGAAAAGACAGTAAGAGATAGTGCTCTTTAAAAAATATACCAAGACAGGAAGAGTGACACTTAGCCTTTAATCATCTGGGTGTCTGCAGGGATCCCCCATACTTTTGTGTCTGTTGCAGATAATGGTCTTTCCTTACTTGACAGCATGTCGTTGCCGAGCCTGGGCTCTGTAACCAATGCTTAAATGTATCAGGGTGACAAAGTGTTGTTAGATTCAGCGGTGTCACGGCTCATCATGTACTGACACTGCTGACAGCTGTGGGGTTAAGACAGTGAGGCTGTTGAATAGAGTCAGGAAAAAAAAAAAAAGCAAAAAAAAAAGCAAAAAAAAAAAAAATCATTTCACCCAACTTCCATAACAATACCTCCTCTCAGGAACAAGCAGCAGAGTGCAATCCAACAACAACAGCTGCAACCGCTGGAAGGCAGGGGAGGGAAAGAACCTTGGAGGCAAAATCTAAACGCCACCGAAGACTTCGGAAGGCATTAGCACTAGTCTTTGGGGAGAGAAAACAAGGGCAGAAGACATGGAAGAATGAGCATTGGGTTATTTTGGCTGATGGGGGGGGAAAAAAAAACACTGGCTCCTACTGGCTCCTTTCTCAGGAAAAGTGAGAAGTGAGAGTTCCAGCCTTGGAATACTGTGCAACCACACCGTCTCAAATCTGTCCAATCTTATCAGCCCTTTGTACATTTTTGGAAGAGGAAGGCCCTTGCCAGTTCTTTCCCTGGGTCTTAGGGACTTCCTGTCTGCTGGAAGCAGTACCAACAAATTGTATAATGATAAATGGTGGCCTCAACATATGAGAGCATGCCGCCGCAGGACCTCAGGCTCAGTTGTAACTAATTTTGACTCAACCCCAAAACAGCCAGAGCAACATGACAATAACCAGGGTTTGTCTGCTTTCATGCCAACCCCCCCCCCAACAAAAAAAACCCCTCTCTGGTGGGATGGGATTGCACGTCTACTTATTTCTTCTGGGATAGAAACAGGGTTTGGTTTTTTTTTTCTTTTTGGTTTGAAAAACTACATTCAAAACGACAAAGGTTTCTGCAGGCAGATCAGTTGTACTAACAAGCCGAGGACAGAAAACTCAGTTTGGCGCCATGGCGAATTGACAGACCTCTTTGCTAACTTGATTTCATTGTTGATGCTGCTGATCAGGATCCCAGATTAGATTACTGTCACTCTCTGTTAGAGGCTAAGCTAGGGAGAAATATTAGAATTAAAGAGCGATGTTCTCAGTCATCCATACATCCAGATGCATCAAATCATACAGTCACTCATGCACTCTGCTACTGATAACATCAACTTTGCTTTGATGTAAGCGTTCCTTTCCTTTTAAATTACATTTCATAGTACTTTACAGAGAATCAAATGTTTTGATAGTATTTGTACTTCCATAATGAGTCAGTAATATGCTATATCCATGTTTTGCCTGTTAGGATTCAAGGAGTTCAATATAGTATTAAAATATTAGAAAACATGTCATTTTCTTGTGTTCCATGAGACCAACACTGAAGCCCTCACTCCAGGTCCTAAAACATACTGTTCTGAAGTTTGAATTTAAAGGTGTGTTCGTTAGTGACTTTCAGTGTCAGGAACAGACAGAATTAGATTCATGGCATCAATTACAACCAATATTACTTTCTGGGTGCAATCTGAATTTAAAGTTCATATATTTTTAAATATACAAAACTATTCTAAAGGATCTCAGTGCATTGAAAGAAGACAGAACAGGCCTTCAGGGGTGCAGTATGTTTTCTCCCTTAAAGGTCACGTGACTCGGCCGCTGTCCATGTCTTGCAATCAAGACGACAAGATGCAGAGTCCACCTACGAGGCCCTGTTATTAGTTTACTCCTGCTGTCTTTGCTCATTACCCAGCTGAGGACCAGCCTGCGTGTGTTTGCTATAGTGGGCTGCTGTGCCTCAATCTGAGGAGCCTTCTGGTTTAAAATCAAATGATGCTCATGCTCACTGAACTCAGCGAGCACTGCGTACGTATTTTGCTGCTGCTGTCCACATTGTGTTGCACCCTTGTCATGACACTTACTTAAACTCTCATGAATATAAAATTTCTTTAATAATATTATGACAGCAACAGCAATTAGAACAGTTCAATTAATCAACAATTATTTTCCAATGGACTGATGTGTGAGCTTTGAGTTCGGAGAAGATTCCACCATGATAGGCTGGATTTGTATTTAATTATATCTGTCACTTTAAACGAGGAGGAATTCAAACAGGGGTTATTTAATGTTATAGATTTTAACTATTTTTAAATTAACTATTAATTAACTATTTTTACTTTTTAACTAAATTTCAGGACATGTTTTTCAGAAACCCCCCTTTATTGAATTTACAGAATGGGAACACAATGGACAAATACTTCTTTTATGAGCACTATCACAGCCGTCCTAAGTTCTAATAACTCCCTTTTTCTGTGATCTAATGACTGGAACACATCCCACCAGGCCATAAAATAACAATGTCACTCACTGTTTTTCAACTATGCAAAAGTGTAAATGTCAGAATGTAATTTCCGCTATTCTAATTTTGATATGTAAAAGATCTCCTTCCTTATAATGCACTGTGAACCTTTTTTTTTTTT